>VXBU01019605.1:64155-277896 GCA_013400315.1 Bombycilla garrulus | reverse complement strand
AAAAAAAAAAAAAAAGCCAGGGACCTCTAGAAAATTGCAATTTGTGCAAGAAACATTGATAAAATTTCCATTGAAATTGCTGTGTTTTGGAGCTTAATCCTGAGTACCAGCATGCAGCTGTATTGGCTACTGACAGCAGCAATACGTGAGAGGCTCACGAAATCCCTGGCCAAACACACAGCACCACAGTTCCACATCAAGAGCTCTCCTTCATGTTATTGTCACTTGAAAGAGAGATAACCTGCTCAATCATTACACTGTGGGAAGAGGGAGAGCCAGTATATCCACTATGTTGCCTCTATCTAATAAAAAATCTGGAGACAGATAGCAGAGTGAAGTTACCTCTTTTTGATTTGGGAATTGAACCTACCTAAATGGTCCCAGATCCTGGAATAGTTCAAAATAGTCCCAGTTCAAAGCAGAAGTCTGGGAGAGTATTTCAGATGGAAAAGATGATGTGCTGGTCAGCCTCGCAGCACAAATGGCAATGATATGTGACTAGTCTTGTTTATCAAATCATAAATCTGTGTCAGGAGATCTGGGACAATCAAAGACCCAATTACTGACTGTTTCATTTAATGATCTGTATGATAGAAAAGGTTTTTAATAAAAGCCAGCAGCCTACAAAACAGAAATATCCAAGATACCTAATTCAAACTTTACCCTAACCCCAAGGATTTAAAGATAAATTATTATCTTCCCTTGTATGTTCTTTACAACATAGACCTGAAGGTGTCACACAAGCCCAGGGACGAGCAATTCTCCTGTGCTACACTGCCACACATGAGAGATCAGCTGTGCATTTGCTGTCCCCAGGCAGTGCATCAGTGCTGAACCCACCACCTTTGATTGCACCCGGCTGCACAGTCCCACAGCACAGGACTGCTGCTTGGGAAAAGATGCAGAAATGCTCTGTCCAAGCAGAAATGTGCTGACGACAGAGCCCTGCCTGTGTCCCAGATGTCTGCAGCGCTCCCAGAACCCATTTTCACAGGCAGACATTTCCCTCTCAGTGGGCTGGTGCTCAGGCTGGGTTTAAACTGTGCACAAACACCATCTGCCCTCGCAGAGAGCCCCGTACTCAATCCTGCCTGGGTGCAGGCAGCCTGCCCCGGCACTGGGAACCACACGGGTTTCTGCACAAGCCAACAGATGGCTGTCTTGCATTTCTTTCCATTAACAACCACATTTGCTGCAGAGAAACAACTGTCACTGCTCTCTGGAATCTAGTTCCCATCAGGATTCTACACGATTTTGCAAAAAAAGAAGGAATAAAATGTCTCTAAACCATTCTACATTGTATATGGAGAAAATTTTAACTATGACTCGAGTGCTGCACTGTTTAAATATGTGACTGCTGTACTAAACGTTCCTTCTTTCTCATTAGGCCTCATCAATTACTATGCCAGATAATTTGTTCAAATTTTCATTTCAAACTTACCAGTCTATCTATATTCAGGAGAATTAAAACAATAAATGCACGTGGACATAATCATCACCCACCACAACTAGGGAAGAATACCTGATCAATACTACCTAGGAAATCAGAAAAATGACCCAGTAGTTCTGCCTGGCCTTCAGAATCTCTAAGTCAGCAGTTATTTATAAAGCCTAGGCAGACTTGGATGAATACAACAAAAAATTGTGAATAATTTTATCACAAGCACTGTCAGCTCTTTCAGTTATTATTTGTGGCTTATTATTAACAACTGCATATGTGTATCTGCATGACAAATGGTTTTTTGCCCTGAAGATGTTTATGAATCCTAAATACTTTGCAAATAGTCAATGAATAATTATTCATGTTGAAAAGTAATATTGCAAGTCATTATGGGTTAGATCTTTTTGGTGATTTTCTCATTTTAAGACTAAATTATCTAATCATAGTGGAGAAACAGAAGACTTGAGTAAGCAGACAAATCAAATGCCTGAAAAAAATTACCAGGTTCTTAAAGAACTAGTAGCAGGGGATTCATAAAAAGCCTTTGTAACAATTCCTTTTTTTCTTAAGTGGAAAAAACTAGAATTTTTGAGCCATTAACACATTCAAAGAAAACCTGATCACTTCAGGAACAGAAAAAAACCAAAACCAAAAAACCCCTACTTCAGTAGCTCATCAAGAAAAACTTTGATCACACCTAGCCCATAATGGACTTACAAAAAAATCACCATTTTCAGAATGAAATTCCCAGTCTGCATAGAAAAACAGTTTAAAATTCACTATTCTAGGATAAAATCTAGAATCCTGATAAAAATGTTTATGGCTTAGCCATTAAGAGAACAGAAATGCTGTCATACGATTAACACATCAAATAAATTATTGACTCCTCTGAACAGATGCTGAAAGGAATTTATAGCTCAAAGTCGCCCAGGAAATCATTCTAAACAAATACACTTGGCAAAACACCACTGCTAATGTCGAAAGATAAAGGAAAAGTTAAACTTATCAAATACATTTCCTGCTGTTCCTTACTTCTCTTAACACACTGTTTCTCAGTATGCAGTTGCTTACAAAACTGGGCTTCCAGAGGAAAGGGAGCAATGATGGTTAAGCAAAAGGTTTATTTTCTGTCTGAACAGAAAAAATATCTGCAGTTACTTCCTCTGGGGAGAATTCACATGGTATCAAATCCTCATCTTGCCTTTTCCCTCAGTCTTGGGAAGGGTTATTTTTTGGCATGGTCAAAAATGAGCATGAGTTCAGAATCGGAGGAAGAGACACAAGATGATTTTGTAGAATGTTTTTGTGCGGAGTCTCACCAGAGCCCAACCTCCCAAAGTTGCCAAAGGCTGTGAGGATGATGATGAGTACATTCACACACTGGTGAGCAAAGCAAGAACAGGCAGAACACCAGGGATGTGACACTGATTACTGTTACAATGCTCCTGGGGTTTTTTTGGTTCCATCCACCCTGATACTTCATCCTACATTAACACTTGGGCACAGGATATTGAATAAGAAATTCACATTTCTTCTGCAAATGAACACAATCTTGTCTTTACTGTGATGTGTTTTTTCAAAGCATATACAGCACAGCAGGTTTGTAATCTGCAGTAATCAAAGGGCAAGTGTTTTTGTGCAGCATTAAAAGGAAAACAATGACCAGTGGTTTTTTTTCTGGAAAAATATGTAGCCCACATTTATGTGACAGCAGAATGTATTAAAAAGCAGTATATCTCTGAAGTGAACAACCACAGGTAAATTGTTCCTGGCCTGGTATTTGACACAGCTCACAGTCTAAGGCAAATTTTATGGTTTACACAGTGGAGACTCAACAAGCAAACACCAACTCCATCTCTGCTGAGAACCAAGTTCTTTTCAGACTCTCAGCAACCCTTAAAATCCATGGTCTCACCATCTTGCATACAGCAGACAGATTATCTTGCATACAATGTGCTCTTTCTTGCAGGTAGTCATTTATTTAACAGAAGAGTTTTCCATAGCCAGGTTCTGCTGATGCTGCACAGATTCTTCACAGACACTCATCTCCACGTGTGGCTGACAGAGAGATTGACAGCGTCTCCTCAGAATCTGAGTCATCACCCACAGAGGAACAACCACAGCCAGGTCTCCTTAATGTACTCCAAGGTTACCTTGGCATCTAGATGAAACTTCAAATCCTTAGCAGCCAAAAACAACTTGTGGCATTGGCAGTAGAGAAAAGTAACATCTGCAAGTCTTCCCTGTAAGTGTATTGGAGAGGGCACTGTGGGATATTACCAAGACCCCATAATATCAGTACCTTTCCATTCCAGTCTTGATGGGCATTATCCACAGCTTCTGCTAATCAGGATGAATTTCATATTTACAGCTAATGCATTCATAATGGAGCTGTCAAACCTTTTGTTGTTCCTTTAATTTACTTTCAAATCACTTTAACTAGAACTTGTGGTTCTTCCCTGGAGTCTCCATTCCTTTTACCAAATTCCCTACTCCTTCAGAATATCGTGACTTTTATGTTTCTGAGTTGAAGTTAGTGAGACCTGCTGGCCTGCAAGTGAGCAGACCAGCACCACATTTCTAGATATGGACTGAACATCTCATCCTATGGCAAAGTCTTTAAGACAGTGCTCCTCACACCCAGAGCTCTTGAGTTTCTGCAGTCATTCACAGCCCTGCCCAGGAATTAGCTTTCCTATTAGGAAATTTTTCAGTTTCTGATGTAGGGGATGCACAGACTGCATTCCTTGACCTCCTCATCATGATTTAGCTGCATTGACATCCCAATGTCACTGGAGCTGACTTAAAAGACACAAAAGGGGCAACAATGCCTTGACTTCATGTCTGCACACTTATCCCCATGCTCATTTTAGGAGTGTTGATAAGATTGCTATGAATAGATTTTTCTCTACGTGTATTTATGCTTGGCTCTTTCAGATGAACTGGCAAACTGCATGAATCACATTCCTAGATAAAAAAATGGACTTGGAATATTCTCATGGTGCCCACAATTCAGTAGGTCTTCAGCAATACTTAAATGGATGAAGATTGCCCAGGTTATTACAGAAACTGTGTAGCAGAGGGTCTGTGTGAAAGAGATAATAACAGCTGTCATAGGAAAGAGGCAATTTAGAGTTGTAGAAAGATCACACAGATGTACACCCAATTAGGTTAATCTCATAAAACACTTATCCTTCCTTAAACAGGGGGATAATTCTGGATCTCTGCTTTCATACTCTTCAGGAGAGGAAAATATTTATTCTGGAGGAACCGCTTAGAGAAGTAACAACACAGCTGGAGAAAACATCCTTTTTTTCTAAATGGAGTATGTTAATAAATATATCTTTAAGAAAGTCATACTTCGTGAGATGATATTGATATTAAAATGCATAAACATTTCATAAACTTAAAAAAAAGTGAGAAAATGTATGGAGGGAAAAAAAATAAATCACACACATGACAGAAAAAATTCCAGTATTATCTTGAGGTTGGAGACAATGAACATAATTTCCTTCTCCTTTTTCATTAATATTTGTCTACTTTTACTATGATGTGCTTACTAATAGCATGTCTTTTAAAAAGATTATGAATACCTGCCTGCATCCAGCTACTTACTGGAAATGTTTATGAATGAACATTTTCAGATTCCTGACTGAGACAGCAAACTGACAAGGAAAAACATTAAATCTAACAGGTGCTGGTGCATATTCAGCCTAAGATTGGTATGACTCAAAATTATCCCCACAGAAGTAAAACAAAAATGTTTCCAGAAGATAGATGCACTATGTTACTCACCACAACTCGCACTCTTTAATCCCTTTTAGAAGAGATCTGATTAAAATGAAATCCAGGGATATCCCCAGCTAGAAACTGAGACACACTGCTGGAGAAGCTTATTCACTGAATCAATATAAAGTCAGCAGTTTCTTGTCTTGTTAGAGTTGACTCTGTATTCTGCTTGCTCTAAAGTCAGTGATAAAGTACATACTGACTACTAATGGGGCAGAGCTGACCAGACTATGGCGCTGCCCTTTAGGAAATACCACTCGTATGTAATAAAACAACAAAGAATTAGGACAAAGAAGGTCTAGATTAATCTCATAGCTCTTTCTTAAAGTTCCTGCATGAGTGAAAAAAAACCAAAAAGGCATGCCATGCCTCTGTATCAGAATTGTCAGATTAAAACCAGGGCAAAGAAACTTTCCATCCCTTCACTTCTTGTCTCAGTCTAAAAGGGGTAAAGAAGATTTATCTCCATGTCTTACTATCCTTAACACCATATTTGTAGAAACAAAGAATCACAGAATGGTTTAGGTTGGAAGGGACCTTAAAGGTCATCTAGTTCCAATCCCCTGCTGCGAGCAGGGACACTTTCCACTCGACCAGGTGGCTCAGAGCTCCATCCTACCTTGAACACTGAAAACCTGTTCCAGTGTCTCAATACCCTTACAGTAAAGGATTTCTTCTGTATATCTAACCTTTATCTCCCCTTTGAGCTTGACCCCATTACTCCTTGTCCCATCAGTTCCTGTTGAATCTCTCTCTGGCTGATTTATAGATCCCCTTCAGACACTCAGAGGCTGCTCTGAGGTCTCCACACAACTTTCTCTCCTCGAGGCCATACAGCCCTAACTTTGTCAGCCTGCCCATAGCAGTGAGGCGCTCTGTGTGCACTGAACTCCACTGGCACAAGCCTAGAACTGCTGAGACTGACAGTAAGCAAAGGGTTGTTTGAGCTCCTGGGAAGAGGACAGCTGCTGCACGTGTTGCTCTGGGAGTCACCTCATGCTGTCCATTTGCACAGACACCCCCAATCTGAGCACCTGTGAAGGAGAAGCAGCTCAACGGTGGCAGCAGAGAACTTTGAACAGTCTGCTGTAGTTTTCCAAGAAACCAGCTCTGGTATCTCTGCTCTCTGCTGTGGCACTGATGTTTCCTTTGTTACAGGCAGGAAACCGCTCATCTCTCTCTCCCCAAGTGAAAATGTCTTACAAGTCAATTCTGTGCTTAATGCAAGCTGACAAAAGGAGGTTTATGTACTGCACAACAATACCACTGCCACTCACTCGAACAGAAGATACTTCAAGGGCAGCCTGCTCCTGTGTGACACAGCTACTGCTTTGCCAAACAGAACAGATGACTTGCAGTGCTAATGCTGTTTTTTGCTTTGAGTCCCTCAGCTAGACTGTTAACTTCTCTCTTGTGGCAGATGTGCAGATTAATCGCTATCTCCGCCTGCAGTGGTCCAGCTAATTTAAACACAGATGCACTGTGGAGAGTACAGAGCCTGGAGGAAGAGGGAGGGGAAAGCTGGTGTGCTTTGAAGGAAGCACAGCCTGCTAATATCTACAAAAACTGAACAAGAAATAGATAAAACTAAATTAGCGATCTATTAAAAATAAATTAATGACATCTGCAAATGAAACTAAATGTAAAATAATCACTCTAATAGCAGGGTCTCTGGTGAGCATTAGAGCTTAATTTTTTCATGTATTTGATGAAGGCATCTATTAATTAAAAATATTTATACAAGGTAGAGGCTTGACAGGAATACTCTGTGCAGCTGTTCTTAAGGGAGCTACTTCTGTTAATCAGCTGTTTTAGAAGAAAATGCCTCTAGTCTATGCAACAAAAGCAATATTGTACTTCAATAAATCATATTTAAGGCCTGTGCTTCTGAAATATTCTCTGCAGCTAGAGCTGGATGAACTAGACTGCTTTCTACAGATGATATAATACACTTTCCTTTCCATTGTTTAGTTTCCTTGAACTGAAAAGAAACCTTCATCTTATCCTCCTCCTTTTTTACCTCCCTTTTATTGCCAACATCTTATTGAATTGTTGAACATCCAAGAACAAAAGAAGATGATCTGATATGTACGAATGCATTGTACAAAGCATTGGACAAAGCTAAACATGCATTCAATAGCAGGTATGAAAATATTATCAGACATTGAGGCAGGGACAAACCAAGACTGTGTGTCATTAATGAGGCTATTCAAAGTAATTTTGATGAAGTTATGATTCTATTGTCATCCAGGACTGAGAAGGAATCACTTACCATTTGAAAAAAGAATCATAAATCATTATGCAGCTCTCTGGGGCACTAACTCTTTCAGGATTTTCTTCTTTGTCTCCCGTCCCCCCTTTTTTTCTATTCTTTTTTTTCCCCTCTCATCTTTTCACTGCTATAAAAACAGAGAGGATTAGAAGTCGTCCCTGACAATGTTTCACCATAAGATTGTTAGTTTTGTCTTTCAGCATTTATTAGTTTGAACTCTGTATGAGGCACCTGTTGGCTGATGAGAATAAATCAACAGGAAGGTCACACATGGGTTGGTATTGTACTCTTGCCTTTTTTAGCCTGTTGGGAACTCTCTGCTTTGATATACAGGAATAAATGCTGGAAAGAGGGCAAACCAGGCTGTTCAACACTATTTCATTATGTGAATTACTTGTGAATTGTGCGGGCTCCTGGAAGAAAAGTTAGGGTTAAAGTCCTGTTGCTAATGTTGTCATAATTAACTCAGGCTAGTGAGGGCAGGAGTCTCGGGTCATGACACCAGTTAAGCAGCCCTCAGTTCAGCTCACCTACCACGGCTTTTGTGATGCTGCACGGAGAGAAACGAGCACTGGGAAAGGGCACTCGGAGAAATAAACACGAAGGTGATGTATGGATGCAGCTTTCCAAAAGCTCTGATAAAAACCCTGGCTGTGCAGTCTATCATGCTTGCTAAGTCAAGGATGGGTGGCATAAAAGCAAGTGATGAATGTGTTAAATTGCTAAAAAGTGGATTGGGGGACAGCCTGGGACTTGCACTTAATGATTTATTTTGCTTATGCCACTGCTATGATAAAAAACTGTGGCCAGCCAAGTGGGAACAACAGAGCCCCCTTAAGCCCCCTCACTCTTTTAATCCAGGGGAAACAGCCTAAGTGAACTCTGGAGTGAAGAACACTTCTTTTAGAGAAGGGAAATAAAATAAAACACATTTTATTTTAGCAAACAACTTGATATACATCATGGCTCATGAGAATGTCCAGTTCCCCATGCCCTTTACAAACTACAGCTGGGCTTTACAAGAAGATCTGTTTCTCAGCAACGCTTCCTATTTCTTAAACACTGCAGTATGTCCATAAGACCAGCTCCTGAGCAATGAAACACTAAATCAATTCCCACCTTGGGATGGGGAGGAAAGGGATGCAACGCTCCCAAATCTAAAAGGTTTTCTCATCTGGCACCCAAGAAGGTACATGAAAGGAGAATTCAGGACTGAGGAGGTCATAAAGAGGGAGCAAGGGCTCTTGTGCTCCATTCCCTGTCCTAATTCTTGCATTTTGATTAAACATAGCTAAGTATCTTGGACTTTTCTCATTTTCTTAAATGCCCAGAAAAAAAGTTCCTTCTTCCTTTCTTCTGTATGACCCCCATACTCTTGGTATTATTAAAAATTATATTTTTTCTTTTATTAAATACACATGCTATCGATACATTGACAATATTTTGCATCTGTGGCCAGTTATATCTCATTTTCCTTTCATTAGTAAAATATACATTTAGACATTTATCTCTGGGGTTTTTTAAGTCAGATTGGGTGTTTGATGAAATATTTCTTTTTCTTATACTATTTTCTTTCACCCATCCCTGCTGCTTGGAACTTCAGCCAATGTCAAAGTCAAAGCACAGCTAGAACATCTTTTCATGTGCTAAGTGAAACCATTAAGAGTTGGAAGTTAAATTCTTTCTTTTCAAAGCTCATGACAAAGCTTCTGCTGGTTTCAGTGAATATAACAGTTTTCCAGGTTATTTCAATACATGAAGAGACAAATGTTACACTGCAATCCATTGTAATTTTATATAACTTTAAGGAACATTCAAATTATAGTAGTTAGAAAAGTCAGGCAAAACCCCCTCCATTTCTAACCCAGGAGGACAGATTCAAATGTTGGTAAATCAGATTACTTTTTCCATAAAACTCACCAGTACTCCAATTCCAGTTTTACAGATGCCATATATACTAGCATATTAAAAATACATATTTTTCAGCTTCAAGAGATTATTCCAGTGATAATCAATTAAGGACTCCCAAACCTTTAGCATTTGCCCATCATTAAGTTGCAGCATAAATTGGCCTATTCCCCAGGCACTTAATTCAACAATAAAGTCTGATGATACCGGCACAGAAAACAGCAAAAAAAAAAAAAAAAAAGATAATAAGAAAAATATGAATCATCATTCTAAGTGTTAGTGAACTGGCACTATTAATGTTTTTTTCAGTTCCACTGATGCCTGCCATGCTGCATACAACATGCAGTGCCAGATCAGCAGCTCATGTAATTTGTCATTTTTCTGACAAAGTTAATGGATCTGTGTACGTTTTCTCCCCAGGTGAGAATGTGACCCAACATTGCTTTGATAAACTTGCAGAATAAAGAGGATGGTGGCAAGACAGGCAAAAGCCTCATTGGGAAGGCAGAAACAAGGAGAACTGCAGTCTGTCAGCACAGGTGAAAGAAGAGGGCTGAGGAACAGAATAACAGTGATAAGTAGCAGAATTTTATTTCACTACCTAGAGAAGATCTGAGGGGTTTTGCTGGCCATTTTACAATTCTTTCACTTGACTTGTTTACTGATGGAAACGTTTGCCAAGGAACTTTGGAAAAATAGTGACATATGAACAATCTGTTGCGGCATATTGTAGTGGTGGTGTTTGTGCTGTTATAGTTACTAAGATTTTAGCATTTTTGTAATTTGTCTTGAAAAAACTGGATTTTGGCATGAAGTTTTCGGGTACCTCCCCGCTCAAGTCAGATGGTTTTCATATTTTTTCTTACATTTCTTATGTGAAGAAAAGCCTGAAGATATGCTGTGTCAAGGAAAAGGAAAAAGCATGCTCAGATGAGGAAAGAAGCAGAAGGTGGGAAAAGAACTGAATGCATTGCAAGATGAGGAGGAACAGGTGCGATCTTTTCAAGGTGAGAAGAGCATTTACAGGATACTCACAGGTCTTATGTAACTGCAAAATGAATCAGGTTATGCCAAAAATGCCTTGTGATTTTTTTACTTTGGTTTGATTTCTGGTCTGACACTAACACTGTAAGGATGGTTTTCACTGCATGATGAGCTTAGAGCAGAACCTCATGTTCAAGTATTTGAAGTTCCACATGGCTCTGCTGTGGTGGGACACAGAACCACCCACCCAAAATGTGGTGGTACATGCAAACATCTGTTAGAAAGAAGTCTAGGGAGGAACTGAAGAACAGGGAATGAGCAAAAAGGGAACAAAATGCAATGAAATTGTTGATGACTAATCAAACAATAAGAGGAGAAAATATCATATAAAAGTTAGTCATGAGGGAAGCTGGGAAGAGACAAGTGTGGTCAAAATACCAGAGTACATTATTTCATTTGGCCCTCCCGTCACATCCTAGGGTTCTACATACAGGTACTTCCCATTACAGCTGAATGCATATGAAATACTAATTTTCCGTCAGAGGAATGCTTTGCCTTCCTCTCCCCAAACCACAGCCCAAACAGAAGATCCTATGCTCCTGCCAGGCATCATCCTAAACACACAGAAAATCTTACCTGACACATGTTAGATTAATAAGACATTTAGCCAGTGTTATGAAAGTCTTCATTGCTTGAACGTCATGTCTTATCACAGTTCTGCAACAATTTTCTTGACCCTTTGAATTTTCCGGAGGTCTTTCTGAGGGAGAAGGAGGCTGAAAGAAGAGTATTACAGTGCTGTTAATGAACCTATTAGCAATCATGCTTGCTCTGATTGTTTTGGGGAAGACAGTATATAGATAATTCTGTTTGCTTTTAGCATTTTGCCTTTCAAAGTAGTTTAGGTGGATGCATAGAAAAGTTGATTATAGCAGTGTCAAAAATAACTGAAAAATTATACAGTGTATGTTTAACCAGCAGAATTGATTAACTAAGGAAAATACAGCAAGAGGTTTGGTGTGATTAAGTGGGATTAGACATGCACATGTATCATGAGATATAACCTATCAACATTTGTATGGAAAGAATAATATCCTGTATTACATTACCTGAAATACATGTTCACATCCATATGTAAATTGTACAAGATATCAGTGCATGTATTAGAAACAATTCTGAGCCAAAAGAACAATGGCTAGCCCAGAGCTCAGCGAAGGTTACTGGAAAGAAAATTCCCCTCTGGGAAGTTTCTTCCACAATATATCCTCTAATCTACTCTTTAGGAGCTCACAGCAGCCACAGCTGCATACTGGATACCTACTTATGGCTCTTCAGTACTATCCTGCAGCATGACTTCTATGTTCTGATCTTCTTCCCATCAGTCCCCATCCTGCTGTCTCATACCATGAAACACAAATTACCCATAAAAATGATAATTCTCTTATTAGTTTTGAAGGTCAAATCAAATGATGTGAAAAATATGTGGTGGTGTGACATATAATTTGCATAATTGCCACAAAAACACTGCGCTAAAGCTGTGTGGAAAAATAATAAATAAAATAAATCAAGCTCCACTCTGAGGAAAAGAGAATCAGCCAGATTTGTGGTGAGAGTAAATGGGGGCTGCACCACCAACATACGAATACCTGCAACCCAAAAATCCCCACCACATTCAGGTCTGAATTTACTCACCTCTTCTCCTTATCCCTTTCCCCCAAATATACATACACACACTCTGAAAAAGGGAAAATTAGATCTTTCCCACCAATCCTGGGTTTTAAACTGATCTGTTTCTAGGTGTGGAATGCCATTCCCGAAGTCACTACACCTGAGTGGGGGGGGGACACAAAGATGACATTGCCAGTCCTACCTGATGTCCCAGATGGGGCCATACCCGAGAGCTAATGAGGTGTGAGCAGAGTCAGTGCTGGGGCCTTTTGCAGAATCTGCTTTTCTTCCTTGCCCAGGCTCTCAAATCAAGCAGGTAAAGTTTTGTTTTAGCTTTTGGATGAAGGTGCTGTCAGCACTGCCCTTCTCGTAGTTTGTGGATCTTTCTTCTCCTCGTGTGGAGAATTCATGTGGGAACAAGCAGGAGCTTCAAATGCGTGGGGTGCAAGACCTCAGATCCCAATGGATCTCACAAAAGCCAAAGCAGCAGCCAATGTGCCTGTACAGGGGGGAATGGAACTCAGCTTGTGGCTTAATTAATGATTTCCTAAAAGTGCTCATTCACAGGAAACAGACCCTGGATCAATATAGTCTGAATCCATTGAAGAGAAAACTATACCCCAAACACCACACTTCAAACAAAATCTGAGCTGTTTAAAAGCAAGCTTTGGATTTCTTTTAATCTAATTCTTCTGATGCTGCTTGACTACTTGAACATGGTGGCTGGACTTGGCTTGTGATTTTAGAGTTACTTTACACAGGGATTAGACAACTCAAAAAAATTTGCAATAAGCTTGACATTTACACATTTTTTTCTGAAATCTTAGGGTGCATCTTTCTCCTCTTCCTCCCTAGCACACCAGTTATTAAATCAGCTTTCTGCTTGGTGCATCTGGGAGCCTATACAATTTTTATTTCTAAGATGAAGACAGCAAGTCATCCCTCTTTGTATCAATGAAGCATAAACCCCAAATACATACTTAGTTACTCTGACTCAGTTTATTAATATATCTTCTTTTATTTATTTTAGAATTTATGTGTTCTGTGTTAACTATAGATATATCTATTCCCCTTATTTTTAAAAATTAACTATTTCAAAGACAGTCTTACTCTGATTAATTAAGGTTGATCTTATCTTACAATAATTAAGCTGACAATAGGTGTCTACACATTAGAAAAATGGAGTATCATGTAGAAGAAAAGGTGGGTTTATTACATTATGTCTACACTTAGGATTTATAACTCAGTTCATTTCACATCATATATATTTATCATCTATGTTCTTAATAGAACTTTTTAATCAGCAGAAGTAAGAGAGATCACTTATTCATTTGACATATTACAAATTAATAAAAATGCAATGAATGAACACCAGAAACTTTGCTGCTGCTGAAGTGCAAAGCTCTGTTATGAAATAGAAGAGCTAAAATTCTTTTAGCTATCAACGGGCATTCATCTAATTCACTGCATATATTAAAGGAATCCCCACAAGGTATCTATTCAAGGTCAAGTTATTTTACATTTCCATAATATGAAAAAGAAGCAAAAAGGTAATACAATGACACACTGAAAGAGGGCATTGGGTAATTAGATATGGAACATTTGTGATCCGGGCATTCAGAAAGCTTTAAATTAATTTAGAAGTGAGCAATACTGCTCCTTTTTTTATTTTTTTTTTTCAGATGAGATTAACAGCAGTCTCAAAATATGGCTTAGTTGAATTATACAATGATATAATAAAAATCATTAGACAAATACCTATCAGAGACAGCACAGGTGGAAAAAATTCAGGCAAGACAGATCAATCTCTACAAAATCCTTACAGTTCTGAAACAGAACCAGAATATTACCAGAAATTTGTAGATATAACAGTTGAGTGAATTTCCATTTTTTCTTATGCCTTCATAACATTACAGATATGTTGGTGTGTACTAAAACTATTAAAGCTTCAAATAAACAGCCAAGTACTGCATAGTCAAATGACTAATTTTTACTTCTTCATCCCACCTCCACCCCAGGCTTTCATTTTTCCTGGCTGTGTGCTCTACCTTGTCTCTGACAGCAGATCAGAAGGGTGAGAGCCATCACCCTTGTTATTCCAAATCCCAGCACAGCCAGGCCTGCAGACGTTGCAGTGATAATAATAATAATAATAATAATAATAAACCACAGTCTGAAGGGACACCTCGAGCAAGGGAAATATTCTTTGGCACAATGCAGTTGGATCTCAAGTGATATCAGGGAAAACTTTCTGGATATTATTTAGCCAGTACTAGATTTAAGTTTGTCCATTTTCTTTAATTTGAGAAGAATAATATTTGTCCTTATTTTCTCTTAACAGTAGGCTTCTCAGACACTTACAGACTTCTACCTACAGATAGCGGGTTTAAATATGTTTTAATGCTGAAATGGCACAAAGCAATTTTAGTATGAGTCTTGATCACTGCCTGCTCCATTAATTGTGGTAATTACTGCATCTGATGCAGGTCCAGCCCAGCCAAGGAATGGGAGATGTGGGCACCAGGTTCCCCCATGGCAGGTCCTGGGGGACAGAATTGCATCCAAGAACTGCCAAGACTGATCCAGTCACCTCACAGGCGGTCTTGGGTAAGTGTCACACTATTAAAAAAACTGTTCCTGGATTCCATAACCTGATTCCTGCCACTATGGTTGGATGACAAAGATCAGTAGGATGCACGTGATAAGGTAAAACATTGGCTTTTGATTTTTACTGTGATAATGAATGAAGAGATGCAATTTTTTTATTCACATTGACTGCTTTTCTTCTCTGGTTTATGCTGTTCATGATCCCGGACTGCAGGGTTTCGGGGGCAGACATTGTCTCTGTGTGCTGTGCCAAGCAACACAGCTCTAATCCTTGCTGGGGATTAGCAAATACTACTGCAAAAATAAAAACAACATGCTTTTCTGGACAGCGGAAGAAGAGAATGAAACCTCAAGGTCCAACTTGAGATTTGTGAATGTAACATGATCGAAGTGCAGAACATCTCAGCACTAAATCGCTGAGGGCTCCAGCTGGGAGATCTCATCACAGCCCTGCAGTGCAGGTAGCTGCACCAGCCCACTTCAATGCCACACAAACTTCATGCTTATCGTCACTTTCTTCTTTGTGTTTTTGAGACAAATGGTGTGGGAAAGTATGAACTGGATAGAGAAGACATTTAAAATGAGTAAAAGTTGTGGCTTAAGACAGTTGGAAAGCGTTACATTTCCACCAAATCTCGAGATCAGGCAAGAGTTATTTTTCATTTGTTGATGGGTTCAGCATGGGAGCTCACAAACACTGTAATCTGTCTATCATATAATAGCTCCAGACTGGATTTAGATGAGAGAAAGCAACATTTCTAAGAAATGTCAGAGAGAAAAGAAACTGAAAAGACAGCAGACCTATGCTGCAAAATGGGAAGATTACGTACACACCAGCTTATACATCATCAGATCAGAACAAGATTTTACTTGAAAGCCTAATATCGAGCAAAGAGAAAGAAAAAAAAGTAAAAAAGTTGTAGACTTCTTTTATAAAAATTTGCTCATACGTTAAGAATCAGTTTACCACAGAGAACTAACCACCAGTGGCTGATCACAACATTGGTGTTCTCTCAGTAAGAGAAGAAAACACAGTAGTGATATAAACCTGCCAATTTCATACTAAGTAGAGTTATTAGGAGTGTAATGTGGATGCATAATCTGTCTTTCTTAAGGCAGTAATTCAAAGTTGTTTTCTCCATTGCCTTACATGTTGCTTTTGGCATTTTAAAAGCTACCAAGAGGGCAACCCTTGTTATCTCCCTCCCAGGCTGATGGGTCAGAGGAACTGCAGTTCTCCTTGCCCCTCTGGAAGTTCAGTTGTTCCAATCAAACTAAATCGTGATCTCTTCCCACTGAAACTCCCTTTCCTGCATGACTGCAGGCAACAAATTAGTTTCCAACATGATGAGCTCTTGGGTTCATCTGCCCTAAGCTCTCATGGTGGGAATGATTGGAATATCTGGAATAATGGTCTGCTATATCCATAGAATAACTTTTCTCACTCTGAGACAGCGAGAGTAAGGATGTTGGGATCCAAAAAGCAGAGAGTTTTCAGAGCACTGGGCCTGTGGGCCAAGACTTGGAATTGAACACAGGGTTTGGGCTGGGACTCTGGGAGAGGCTTCCAGGCTTGGGTGCTGGAGGCATGAATGTGGATTTGTAGTCAACATAGGGATATGTTAAGCTAGATAGAGAAAATAGAAATAGTTACAAAGGTAACAAGAACTCTGTAGAATAGATTTGTGTAGCAGAACAAGATTGGTTAGAAAAGGTCACACTACTGCGAGATGAAATTTCTTATTATTGGTTTTATAATGTTAACATCCTAGTTGTCAGTATTCTATCTGTTGGTTAATAAGTCTTTAAAGGATGATACAAGCTAGTCCCGTGACTTCTAGCCATGCTTTCAACACCAGTAAAAGACCTCACACTTTTTGCTCCATGTAGAAGATAAATAAACTGCACTTTTAAGCATCTAGAAGTCCCATCTCTTGCCTCGTTGAAAGAACCTCTCACGGAACGGTGAAATGGGCCATATAACCCACAGCAGGAGGTTACAGTTACACTGGGATTTGAGGCTGTGACAGGTGGGAATTGCCTTTAGTTCTAGTTTTGATTTGAATGAGTGAAAAAGATTTTTTTATGAGAAATGTCAGAGAGAGAACACACTGGAAATGTGAAAGAGAAATCCGGCTGCTGTTGTCTGACCACTGAAATGCTCCTAAATGAACATTTTGATGTGAACATGCTGAATTTGGGTTTCAGGAAGAGCCTGGGTCAGTATAAGCAATGGACTCTCCTGAAAAGCAGCAACCAAATGCTCCTAAATGCAAATTGTCTCCTCAGCCACCCTCCCTGCTGACACTCAGTATCATCATTTGGAGGCTGTGGGTGTAATAGTGGTGTTACTTGAAATGGTTTCAATGGCACAACAGCAGTGATTTGTCTACCTAAGGCTGGTCTTGACAGTAGCTGCTGAGACACCAGAGTCAGGCCAAGAAAAACACAGTTACGGATTATTCTGACAGCCAGTCTGTCAGCAAATTATTGCTTAACCTACAACTACTCATGGCCCATTCCCAAAAATGAGTAAGGCTCGAAACAGATCATAACCAAATGTATTCCAGTGCAAGAAGAGCCAATTTACTGACCCCTCACCCCCTGCAGAAGACACGATGCAACATTACTTATGCTTGATAAGACTGACAGCAGGGAGGAGGAGCTTCAGATCTGGCATAAAGAGCCCCTCATCTCATAGGTTTCAGCTGCTTGTCTAGAAGATGTCAAGGTAATGAATCCTGAAGTGAGCTCTGTGAGGTGTTCATCTTCTGATGGCAATGTTGCATTTTTTTGTGTGACTAAATCTTGCGGTGGTTTGGAAATATAATTTTTTTCTTTTTACTTAAAAGGGAACCAAACAAGAAGATCACAAACTAAGCCAGTGAATGGAATGGAGCCCTGTAAAGTACATTCACAGCCATATTTTGAGAGCTGCTGTCTAGATTTTTGTAAGAGGTTTGGAAGCATTTCCCTCAAATAAGCTCTGTGTAAACCAAGGTACAGATGAACAGAGAATGCAGAACAAATGACATCATGCTGATTTGGTGGGGTTTCATCACATACTCACTAGGGTTAACATGGAAGACTGTTCTGAGCCTTCTGTCACTTTGTTTTATTAGCAAGCTGCAGCAGGACTTCTGTCAGTAGAAGTTAAGTGCACCAATTGAGGGCAGTATATCATCTGAGCAAGAACTTGCTTCGAAAAGGAGTGCGTGTTTGTTCAGTAAATTTTTTTTTACAGCCAACTAACTTTTCTTCCTCATCAGAATTTTTTTTCCAGCAGATTTTTCCAGCCTGTTACAGAATGGATGTTATGACACACACAAAAAATATTCCAGTCTGTTCTTGTCTGTACAGAACAGAATATTGTTTTCTGGCTTAGCCTTTCAATGATCACCAAACAGTGCAGCAAATTATTGCTGCAGGAGGTCTGAAGCAATTTATGCAATTTTTTCTTTTTTTTTTTGCGAAGACCTAGTGTTATTTCTCAGCAGCCACAATAGAAAAATATATATTGAATACCTTATTGCTTTTTATCATTCATAGGCTTTGTGACAAACACGTTAGGAGTTGTCAAATGCAGTAGCCAGACAGAGGCAAGGCTGCTGCACTCCATGTTCCCAGGTTCCATGAGTGGTGAGGCTGTGTCTGTCCCTAATAGGTGCCGATAAAACACAGGTATGTGACTGACAGATGTGTGGACATGTGGCCACTGCAGACAGAAACACCAAGCACTCACACAGACAGCAACAGCTTCCTCTTGTTTTCCTCTCTGGCTGAACAGGATAAAAGTCTGTTGATAGCAAATATATTAACACGTGTATCTACACGCTAAGTAACTGGCCTCAGACAGTCTATCCACCAGCCTGCCCCCAATCCTTGCTCTCCCCAGCTGCAGCACCTCAGGCCCAACAGCCCACAAATGTTCTTCCATGCACATCAGATATCCCTCCAGTGACTGGCCTCAGGCTCTCAGCCTACCCAGTATCTTGCCCTGGATCCTTTCACCTCTGTTTGCTTCACAAAGAGACACTCACACACAAATAGATCCCACTAAGCTGACCCCGCTCACAGCTCACGATGTTGTGGTCTCCGTAGTCATGGGCTTCTGGGACGCTACCAGAGCCAACTTGCAGACTCCCTGGTCTCACTGGCATCTGGCCCAGACTCACAGGCCTGGATACCCAGCTCACAGGCCTCTTACACTACTCACTGCAATCCAGTTTTACACTCACTAGCAATTGTGCACAAATGCACACTGTCTAGGTTTTGAAAGACAGGTGCCTGCCAAGGAAGGCAGGAGCTTCTCTTGGAATAGAAAATGTAAACCCCCTCCCTCCGAATTTTTAAAAGGGGCTCTCAGGCAAAGATATGAGGATAGGAATAACAGTTCTTTAATATGTATAAACAAAATAAAGTAAAACAAAACCCAACAAACTACAACCTAATAGGAAGATTAGACAAAGATGCAGTATTAAACAAAACAAAACCTGACAGTTAGAATACAACCTGACACCCTGTCAGTCAGGGTGTTGGTAGCAGTCCGGTTTGAATGGTGGCTCCAGTAGTGCTCCTGGAGGGACAGATGGTTCTGTTGAAGCAGAGATCCTGTAGAAGGGCAGAGTTTTCCTCCAATGCTCCAGTGGTGATGTTGAAGGGTCTGGTCCTTCCTCTAGGAATCCAGTGGGAGAGAAGGCTGCTCCTCTGGGAATCCAGTAGAAGGCAGATGCCTGTTCTGTCGAAATGCCCAGATGATATCCAGGTGGGAATGCTTGGCTCCTCCCTCTGGGCAGAGCTTCTCACAATGGGCTGATGTCATTCTATGAGCCATGCAGTGGGTCCTCAATTGCCCATTAAACACAAATAGCTCCCGGAGGGAGTTATCTATGACTCATAAGGCAAGGTGTTAATGGCCCATTAACAGGAGATTATCCAGGGGAGGAGGTAAGGAAAACACTGCCCCTCCTGATTTTAACAGCTCATGAAGATGGAGATAGAATACAGACCTTCTGGAATATCTTTACATTGTAACCTAGGACACGCACACGGTTGCTCCTTTTGCTGGCATCGCAGGCACGTGAGCCCCTGTTCTGCGGTCCAGCTCCACTTGCTGGCCATGGGACCCCCTTGCAAACACAGATGCACTCAGAACAGAGCCCCTCAGCCAGCATGACCTGTGGAAATTGAGATAACTGAGAACAGAGGACAAACTGCAGTGATCAATAGATCAGTAACTTTTGCCCTCTTTCTATTTTCTCCTTTCTGTTCATTCCCAAAGCCCTCTCTTTTTCTTTCTTTCTTTCCTCCCCTAAGAAATAATCTCAACAGCAGATTCAAGACTAGCTAACCAGTGCTCCATTTTTCCTGTAGAATGAGGCATTCCTCAGAGGCAGAGTGAATTAAGAAGTTATATTGTACTGCAGAAACACAAATAGATGTAGAGCTCAGCAATACATTTGCTATGCAACCAATTTAATCTACAAGTTAATACAAAATGCTTCTGTTCTGCATTCTGATTTCGCTGTTACATGTTGGTGCTTTCTGGCTGTAAGCTTTATAGAGAACTACAAAGAGATGTGAAATCAGTATATTTCTATACTTCCTGTATGATATTTTAAAAAAGGGAACAATCATTTTGCCACACTCTAACCATGCATAGGGTATAGAACACATACATGTCTGCCATATGTGAAAACAAAAGTACACACAAATACAATTGAAACTCAAAGATCTTTGGATCATTTGAAGCCGACAATAAGGTGCTAAAGCTGGGGTATTACCAGCAGGCTGGTTTTGGGGCTGATTGCACAGAAAAGGTTAATTTCAAACCCAGATCCTGTAGTTTCCATGCAGATCTGTTTTGTCCCAACCACTTTCTGATGATTTACTGTAAATTAGCAACCTGGCACGAAAATGGCTCACTCAAGATGGAAGGCAGCAGCTCAACAGCTGAAACATGACAAAGCAACAACCTGACTGCTTAAATGGCCCAAGATCTTGCTACTGATGTGGTAACAAAATCAACAGGGCAGTTTGTATGGAGCCACAATCCCTGATTAATGGGACCAGAAATTCTCTGATGACCCCTAAAGGGGATCTTGCTGTCTGCAGCAT
Source organism: Bombycilla garrulus (assembly GCA_013400315.1). Lineage (NCBI taxonomy): Eukaryota > Metazoa > Chordata > Aves > Passeriformes > Bombycillidae > Bombycilla > Bombycilla garrulus. Next base: position 257,110 of record VXBU01019605.1, on the reverse strand, counting down.
GGAGGTGAAGGAAATCTTCCCCAGCTGAAAAGCTCAGAAGGAAGAGGAAAAAAAACCCCAACAAAACAAAAAAACACCCCAACAACCTAGAAATCCATGTACTTCCTAGCCCTGGGGCAGCAAGAGATGGTCTTATTTAAATGTGTCCTGCACAGACCAGACAGTCCCACCCTGTACGTCATTGCAGGACAGGAATTAACAGAGCAGATAAGTACTTTCTTATTTTTGTAGATTTCTAAAAGATACATGCCAGCCTGCACACACCTTCATTTCTGGGGATTTCTGAGTCAGTCCTCTAACTCTGTCAGTTGGGATCTGGGTATTGTTTTGAAAGTGATCTCCCAATAGTCCTTAAATCCACCCCCCTTAAATCCTTAAATACACAGGATTTTCTTAAAGTGCACAAATTGCTCCCTTTGGGATGTACTGAACTGGAAGATGATGCCTGAGAAAATGTCCACTACACTCCAGGCAACAGCAGTGGCCAGTTCAGAGTTGTGCTATCACCAGGAAAAAACAAAATTGAACTCCAGTGCAACACACCCTTTGAGAGAGAGCGACCTCAGCACCAGCTGTTTCACACTGCACATCCCAGCCCAGCTTGGATTCCTCACTGCTCATGGTGAAATTGGTACATGGAACACAAATGCAAACATCAAGGAAGCAGATAATATCTACTGTGGTTTACACAGGGCTGCCTAAACTAGAAGCAACATTTAGGACAGAGAAAGAATCCTCAGCATTTTGGAAAAAGAAGAGTGTAAAATTAATATTACATAGGATCATGAAGCTGGAAACCTTCTGCTCCTGGAAGCTAACAGAAATAGTCAAAGCTACCTGGCAACAGAAACTAAACACCTCCCAGAGTTTCTCAACAGAGCCAGGTGAAAAGTGACCCACCATCAGCTGCTCTTTGCCAGAATCAGAGAGAGATGTCAGATGCACCAGGCTGCGTCCTGGTGAGGACTGGGGTGGTGACCCTTGTGAGCCCATCCCCTGAGAGCCAGTCCATGACACACCTTTGAGGAGGGCACAGAGCTTGTGGGAAAGAGCAGCTCCAAAGCGGAGAAAAGCACCTGCAAGAAGTGACAATGGAAGAGGTAAGAGTTCAGACTTTCTGTGGTGTACAGTAGTGTTGGCACATGAAGGTGACACAAGTAAAGACTGAAAACCAAACCAGCATGTTAAAAGGTCTGATCAGGTACTGTTGACAATGAAATAAATCAGTGGAGCTTCACCCTGATTAAAAGTGCAGACGTGGACCCTAAACTTGGCATTAAAACGGCATAAAAGCATTGTTCTGTTATTTCTGCCTAGCCAATGTCTGAGAGCACAGGTGAGACAGGGGCAGCAGGTACACCAAATACTAAAGGGGAAACTGGGAAGGTGGTAGAAAGGCAAGGCTGGGAAAGGCAGTGTACTGCTGACCGAGCTGCAAACACCTTTTCCCTCCTCATAGGAAAGGAACTTTTGTTGGGTCCAGTAGAACACCCAGCTGTTCCCCAATGTAAGATTTACCATCTAGCACACAGAGGAGGCTCAGTATTATTCAGCCAGGCTGTGATGCAGTTCTGTCTGTAATTTGGGCATCTGTTGAAATGCTCTTTTGCATTTTAACATGCAATTCAAATGCTCTACCCTTGGACAAATTGTGATTGTGATGGACTTGACACTCAGCATGGACACCAAGAGTCATGGAAAAGCACGGGAATGACTGAGCTGTTTTTCACAAGTTCAGAGCACCCACAGTATTCTAAGAGCTCAGGGGATTAAGTGTTAAAGTTTTGGTTCAGTCTGTTGTAAAGAAAACAGATGCATATTTGTATTCAGCGGAACATGTCAAAAGTTTGAGATGGCTTAGTACGATTATAATTTGCACCCACATCATCTTTGAAGACAAGAGATGAATCATCTGCAAAATTAGCTGCAGATGGAGGCTCAGGTCTTGGGAGGCTTGAAAGATCCCAGGCTGTTTGGAAAGATTTCAATTTGTATCCACAGCCAGTTCAAAATGAGAGATGAACCAAACCAGCTAATACACATTGCAATAGACTGTGAGGATCTCTTTTGTCTGTCCCCTGGAGGAAACTTCTGGCTTAATAAAAGGCTGCTAAAAAGAAAAATAGTATTTCTTTTAATATATTTTACCCACATTGTAAAAATCTCTTTATTTTTTTCCTGTACTGCTGTTGTGTGCCTGCCATAACTGAAGAGCCTAATGCAAAAAGAAATATTATACAATCTGAACACAAACATAATGGGTATTGAAAAAAATCCCTGGCAACAGGCAGAAGTTAAACAAACAAACAGAAAAATTATCTTGCCAAGACACAGCATTTCTATTAAAGAAGGCAAAGAGATGAAATGCCTTTGTGTTTGAAAGCAAGACATTTCTCTATATACTCATATATATTCAACTCTAGCTAGTTGCATACTTTTGTTACAAAAACTTCTGTGATTTTGGAGCACGGACATTTACCTCTGCTGTCCTGGAAAAGACAGCTTTGCTATTCAAACCTGTCACAAAGGTTTGGAGAAGAAGAAATGGAGTGAACCAAACTGGGAGTTGGGGTTTCTGGTGACCAACATGACCACTCAAGCATGATCTTGCGAAAAATATTTTAGCATTTTTTAGGTAATGGTTCAGGTTGCACAAGGAAATTAAGTCTAGATGGTACAGTGCTTAGAAGAATAATCAAGGGGTTTGAGATGTAGAGCCATCAGAAGCCAAGAGACAGAACTGCCAGTGTTTGTAGATTTGGTAGTGTTGTTTTGTTTTAAAATCTGTTCAATTTTAAGAAACCTTTATGTCTTTTTGTCTTCTCTCTTAGTTATTTAGACAGAACAACAAATTAACTGGTTTTGACAACACTTTGGAGGACAAGCTAATGAGGAATGAACTGTAAATCATGCAGGGATTTAATTAAAAAAACAGATGTTGAAAAACCGAGAAAAGCGATCACTGATTGGAATTTCCAAATTATTAAAGAATGGAAAGATAAAAAGGTAATTAGCATACAAACCTATATCTTCCAGCAATTTAGACAGGAACAATAGCATTAAATCTGGAATTTTCCAACTTCTGCTAAGATATCTACACCCATTGTTGTAACTCCAAACTCTGGCAAACAATATTAGTACCTTTTATTCTCACCACATCTGTGAGAGTGGCTATTAGCTTCCTATTGTTCCTGCTAAATATTTTATGTATTTCTTCCATGTAGTAATATAATACAAAAAAAAAATATATATGTATACACACACACACATCTAGGTAAGAAATATGTGTGTGTGTACATATATATATATATATATAAAACACACACATAGATATATATAGAAATTATATACATATCCACACATACCCATACATACTTTTATGAAATATATACATTTTTCCTCTACACCCCACAGGCCACAGCAGACATGTACTTTGCTGGCATTACAAGCATGACATCCCTCAATGATAACTTGGAATGAAAGAGATTAAATTGTATGTGAGTGTAGTATCAGTCCTAAACATGTCAGGGCTCTAGGCACTTAATTGTATGAATCTCTTGGAATATTCAAATATGCCCTTTTCAAAAAATACTGGAGAATAATGCTAATTAAAAACATTTTTCTTTGGGCAGTATGACATTCTACCAATTCTTAATTGGCACACACATTTCTCACAACAGTCCACTTGACACAGAGCAAGTTTTGGGAGTGAAAGATTCTCCTTATCTCCATTTTCCAGCATTTTGTCTGTTATTTTGGAATCCTTCAGCTGATATTGTATTGAAATTTATTTCTGGAATGAGAGATGGCAGATAGTATGGAAATTAATTATTCAAGCTCCAGGGATGTCTATCAACACTTGCCCATCTTAACTACTTCTCTACATAAAAAGGGCTTTTCTAACTATGGCTGGGCTACTGTGTCCAACAGAGTCATGTGGAAACAAGCTCTTTTGCTGGATCAACTAATGAGAACTGAAAATCCACACTAAGGTGTCTTCTGCTAAACTGGAAAGTTCTTTCATACCAGTCCCATTGAGTTAAATTCCTAAAACACACAAAAGGTTCTGTAATACTGTTACTGCCCCTAAGAAAGCCGTAAAAGAGTGAATGCATTACCAAGAGAACTATTCTGACGGCTTAAATTTTAGTTTTCCTATTTCCCAGATTCTGTGCTGCATTATTTATAACTCTGAACTTCATATAAAGTGTTGGCAAATTCTCCTCACAGTTTAGTCAGACAAAGCAATCCTTTTCCAGCCCCAGAACCAAGGACACCGTTGCAGCCTCAGGCCCCAAAAGTATAAACAACAGTGAATTGAGGAGAGCAATCTGGGAGGGTAGAACTTCATAACCTGAAGCTGTAATTGGACAATTAACCCCAATATGTAAATGGGCCAAACTTAAGTGTGAAAACTTGTGACCCGCCATCCATCTTGGGCTCTTGCACTGCCCAAGGTGTATCCTTTGAAGGCCTTTTCATAAATACTTATAATAAATAAATAAATTCTTTATTCCTTTAACACTGCCTATCCTCTGTTCTAGGTAGCCACTCAAGGCATCAATTCAAGCAAGAGCAGATAAAGCTAATAAACAGCAAACACAAGGAGAGTTGAGCTTGAATGTTAATGCCAGTTTGGGGGAATAACCTTTTTAATAGTACCAGCTCAAGTATCTCTGTTCGTGCATTTCTTATCAGCTGAACGGGAATTGGAGTAATCCTGAATCCTGCTGTGACACCACAGGGCAGAAGTTCTCACGCCTCTTTGGGAACCTCCACACCAGGGAGTGTCTTTCCCGTTTCTCAAAGTTCTCATTCCCACCAGGAGCACCCCTGATTTACTCCTTCATAGGATGGCCACTACCTGAGAGTACTATTAACATAAATAAATACTTACTAAAACTCCACAGCATGCATCTGAGGACCCTGGTCCCTGCAGCAGTCCTTCTGGAGGAAAATTTTATGGTCCAAATAAGGGAAAGAAATCAAGAAGTGTCTCAAAGTCTTGCTGATGGCTTTACAAACAAATGGCTCCAGTATAAGATGTCTAATTCTGATCAACACACTGATAATAACAGCTGCCATGAAACCACCTCAGAACAGACAGTCCCTTAAGTAAGAAGGGCCCAAGACATGGTTTGTGCTTCGTCAGGCTTCTGTTTGGCACTGAATTTCTGTAAATCTATGCACTCTTCATGCATCAAAATGAAACTCATATCCTTCCTGCCTTATGAAAATCAACATGTAAGTGTATTACACTTACTATTACTGACAATAATTGGTGCTGCCTTCTGGAAGAGCTAACAGAGCTCCAGCTCAATAAGTCACCGACAATGGGTTTTGCTTAATAGTGCTTGATTAGTGTCTACTCCAAATCCATGTCAAAGATGATTGCAGATTGAGATCCAAAGATTAAGAGCAAAAACTTTGGAAATGCTGGTTGGGTGACTGGAACAGCTATTATTAACCTCCATTCACTTTGGGCTGTTTTGCTTTTCTTCTAGCAGGAGTTAAACTGGAAATCCAGTTTGGATTGTTCCCTTCCTTTCCAGAATATAGGATTTTCAGTGGGGTTTTTAGAGAGGAAATCTGCACTGTATAAATACTGTAAAAATATATATTTTTTGGTGGGGGGTGGGATAGATCATAAGCTTCCTATCAGTCAAAAACAGTTGGCATGGACAAGATTTAATTTGCTCTAGACTTAGGACAAAAAAATTACCTTTCATTCAGGACAATAAGACATCACCTATGCACAGAATATGTTTTTGCTTGTGAGGTATTAAAGCTAGTATTACTTCACCCCAAATAAGTAGGATGATAGGTCTATATCTGTACATGTGCTCTCAGGAATTAGTTTGAGGGAGCTACTTTTAGTCCATCCATTGAATAATAAAGTAAGACCTAAATGAGGAGATAAAAACTGCCAAGAGCTTGAATTTAGGGTTAATTCTTTCAAGCTCCATAAATCTTCAGTGTCTGTCAAGGTGTATGCTAGGCATACCTGTATCTGAGCAGCAAAGATTAAAGTATAAGATCAATAGCTGTAATCAAAATGTGTTTCTTTTGTTTCCTCTTTCTCAAATGGTATCTAAGAAGACCTGGAAAGAATTGAAAATATGTCTGCAAAAAGCAAATAAACTCCAGAGATACAATCTGTTCAAATGGAGATTGGTTAAACGTGTTACTATTTGGTAGCAAGCACTGGAACATTTCCAGTTCTCTGCAACTTGTGGGAAAAAATAAGCATTACCAAGAAGCTGATACTAGTATTCTATATGTACAAATACACAAAAAACATCAATACAGAGCCTGATCCAGAACTCACTGCAGATACAGAGTTGTAGCGATTTAGGGCAAGAAAGCAAAGAGCTTCTATTACAATTCTACTTCTATGTTTAACCCCAACTGCATTAGGAGTACCATAATCTGCCAGAAAGGCGTAACATTTTTGTGCCTTTCATGGATAGTTCCATACAAGGTAGATGGAGAGAGAGAGATGCAGTTTATAACACAGCAAGTGACAAGTCTGCATGTGCAGGTCCATGAGAGTAACACAGCAGTTCCCTGTGTACACTGCCAACCTCTGGAGTGCGACACACATCCCTGGAGAGCACCGCAGCAGTGCCAGGCTGTTAGCAGCTCAGTGGGCTCCCCTTGAGCAGAGCTTTCCAAGAGTGCACTTCAGTACCTGAACAGGTGCCAGGTTTTTGGGCTCTGATGCATGAAAAAGACCCAGTGTCTGCTAAAGTTAAGAACTTGTTAGAGAGTGCCCTAAAGAGCTTGGTGGAAACAGAGAGACTGGGATGTGACAACAAAGAATAAAGTTACATTTTGCCAAAAGGATAAGCATTAGCAGATTAATGACCACGTGATAGTCTAAGCAAGGTTCTTATTGGTAAAGTTGAATGATATTTTCTGGTGAACAGTACTCCCAGAACCAGTATTTAATAAGAGGGAAGAGGAGTTAATTAAATAATAGCTTGAAAATGGACAGGTTGCCTGTGGCATGTCTTGCAACTTTCCAAGTTTGTAGAGTGCAGTTATCTTCTTAAAGCACAAGAAGGTGTAGAGCAGCTGCAATCTAATATTAAAGAAACATACATGTTGTTTTAAAAATAACATTTTCCATATTTGCAAAGCTATGTTTTCAAGGTAAACCTATTAATTTATCCTTCATCCTGTCTAGCAAAAGACCTGACATTACGTAACCTGACATGCATGAAGCAGTCTGTACTTTTGTGGGTGGCAAATCTGTTCACCGACAAACTTCTAGAAAACCTGTCACACAGCAGGCTCTGGAGGTCCCCAAAAGCAGCAGGACAATCTGCTACAGACCTGCCTGGGCCTTAGCTCTAGGTGCACAACACACATGACCATATTGCGGGGCATTGTTCTCTCCTGGCAAGCATTGGCCAAGCCTCTTTGGTGAGCAGCAAGAGAGCAGGGAGGAAAATTAGAGGCCGTGAGGATCACCATCAAAATAGATTTATTGGCAAATGCATGTTGCAAGACAAATTGCTACAGAGAGACAGGAGCTTCAGAAACACCTGTGTTCACCAACTGCCTTGCCAATCACTACAAACTGTCCATTTCCATGCCTGCAGTTCTGCATCAGAACACTCAAAGCTTATTCTTTGATATACTGAGCATTTGTTGCTCCTCTGTTATTACTGATATGAGCTACAAGACCTAAAGTTGAATTGTATAACTTAATTATGTAAAAGTAGGCCTATTTTACTTTGAAAACAAATTGGAGCATGAACAGGCTTAGTTTTCCTGTCAAAGCTTCCTTTTCCTCCTGTGCCAATCAAATTTGGGTAGAAACTACTTAAAACCTACCTCTGGATAGCAGTTGATAAAATCTATAAAACCAAGGCTAGTGATGATAAAATACAGCAGCAGTAAAATTATGCTAAATTATCAAAACCCTATATTTATGAGTCTACATGAAAACTAGGAAAGTTCTCATAGTCTAAGGAACAATCAAAAGGCATCACCACAAGAAAAAGAAAGAAATAATTTATACATCTGAAGGTGTCTGCATAATTTTGATTTAGTACTGCAGGTTAATCCATCCTAAACCACTATCAAACAGTAATGACACCATTCATCATTCTTTCAACTGGAAGTAATGACAAGATCTCTAGTGCTGTGTGGGGATACAGGATTTTTTGTTCCTCAAAAGATACAGAATTTGGATTCTCCAGACTGAAGTGGGAAATGCAAAAAATATAACAAAAGTATTTAACACGGACATTTTAAAAAGTTGGTTCTTCAGACACTCAGATTAATTTGATCTTTATTTTTTTACTATGTAAAAAAGTTGAAATTAATCTTAACCACAAAAATCCTAAATTATAGCAAGTGGAACCCTCAACAATCAATCATTTACTCTTTCATTATTCCAAGCTTATACAGAAGGAAGTTTATCTACTCCCCTCCTCCCCAGAGAGGCTTATTTGTTCATCAGGCATTTATTTAAAAATACTCTGCTAATTTCCATGCACATTGCAGAGAAAAGTAGAAGCTTTTTATAGATTTATTTAATTCACAGACGCTATTTTAATTGGTCTCCCATACGATTGTCTCTCACTGGGAATCTGGATGGCTCTGGGGAATTGGCAGCAACTTCCAAAGCTTTTCCAGGTCAGTGATTCAGATGGAACCAGCGTCACTGGTGGCTGAGAATTAATGTGGAGAAAACTGTTTGATGGCCTACATGAAATAAAGTAATGATTTCACTCCAGTTGTGGTTTGACAGATTACCGGCAAAACTAATCAGCACTCTTACGCTGGTTTTTTTTGGAAATAGACCCAGAAAATTAGCTCCTGCAAATTATCTTTCCCATTAGGGCAGAAGGCAGCCTTCAGAGTCACAGGCATGAAGCCTTTATTATCAGCTCACTTTTTTCATGATTATTTATGAAGATTCCATGTTTTTTTCCAAATTCTGTCCCTTTAATGTTCTGGGAACTGTTTGCCATACTCTGCTGTAGAAGAGGGTTAATCTCTAAGCTTCACCTATTGTCCCAGGGCAGGTGGAAGGGAGAGAGAAGAGAGGGAAGCAGATGCTTGTCCTGCATTATTCTGTACAGAACCTTACAAAATAAGGCAGGGAGGGAATTCAGAGCATCTTTCTGCAGTGATGGAGAGACTGCTTTGGGCACGTAACCTTTAGAAGGATAAAATTTGCTTTTTTAACTTTCTCCCTCATGTCCCTGCAAACATACTGCAAGTATGAGGTTAGATTGTCAGGAAATGTGTCAGACCACAAACTGGGATACAAACACATTAGCAGAGCAGTAAGGATTTTATCCTTCATCAAATATTCCAGTCAATTCTAACTGGATGTTTTGCTTACAATTTTTGGTATAAATAGGCAGTTATCCACCTCATGCTCCTGTTTGATTAGCACATGCTTGTTTTCTAAACTCCCATTCATGCTACCAACAAGGCTTCCACAAGAACTGGCTTTTAAAACAGCAGCACTGTTAAAAGACATAGCTCAAGCCTTTGCTTCATTTTTTTCCTCACAGAAAGAATTTACAAAGAGAACTTGAATGTGTAGTGAAATTTTGTTCTCACAGGCCATGAGATCCTGCAGTCTTCAAGGACTGGATGCACTGATTCAGCTAAAATTAACATATAGAACTAGGATGAACAGAAGATGCATATGTTCTTCAAATTCTTATATAACCTTTTCCATTATCTCATTAATTCCTACTAAAAAAAAGAAAAACCCAACCAAACCCAAAAAGCAAAGAGATTAGTTTCTTCCCATTTACTTTGGCTCTCAGTGGTGCACCAACACAGGGACATTTAGGCTGTTTTTCTTGTGAGGTTAGTAATGAATTGCCTCTGGTAACAAAATAATGAGGTTGTCAGAAGCTACAACAAAACAGTTTTGCAATTTATATGAGCAGGATAGGGTCTATTCAAAATATATTAAAAGGTACACAAAATCCATCTCTCCTCAGCGCTACACAGAGAAGAAACATCTTTGTTAAGTATTATGTAAGTAAAAAGAGTAAAAAGGCAGAATGAGAAACGAAAAATTTCCCAGGAGAATGAAGAAAACAAATGCAGAAAGAAACCTAATGACCCATTTTGTCCATGGCAATGGAATTGGGAAGCAATATGCAGCTAAAACCCAGATAGTAAGTACTTGTCTGGTTTTAAAAGCAAAAATTTTCTGCTTCCTATTCATAACTTATTCAATAGTGCTTTGTGCCAGGCAAGAGAAATTGTCTGTGCCTAAAGATTTCTTCTCTGCTTCACGTCCTCGGGAGATGTGGAGTTAAAAAGTTCAAATTCAATTTACAATTTATGACTCCCGTGAGGAGTTTGGAAATTCAAACTCACTAGAAAGAGGGAGGAAACCAAACTTCTGTTACTTCACACTAAAGGCAGAGGATGCTGGGCTTCCTTCTGTGCAACAGTGACAGTTGATTTTATACCTTTTTTTTTTCTTTTCCTCCTGCTATTCAATGGTCAATTTGCAGCAAGCTTTATTACCTTCTGAAAAATGTCAATGGTTGGAAACAGCTGTTTAAAACCATGGCAGTCCCCAATCCCATAGAAGAATTTAAATAGGTAAACTGCTGTGCAGTAATCCAGAAATTAGTAGGTATAATACATCATCCTCTACTATGGCTGTCAGTTCTGGAAGGTCTTGGTTCAGTGCCAGTGTGCAGTCAGGATGTACAGGAGGCTGCACACCACAGAGCCTCCTGACAGCACAGCTCTGGAAGCCTGGATGACAGACCCCAGGCTTCAAGGATCTGCCTGGGCACAGAAAAAAAGCAGCAGAAAAAGAGCATTTGCTCTGACAAGGGGTCATTCTAATTACCAGGAACAAAGCAGCGTAGAGGTAGATAATTCCCACTCACAGGAACTGGTATTATATTGATATCCAGGATGCAGTAAGAAATGAGCTGGTGAAAATTTTCATGGATCAGTTAAAGGTACAGTTATTTAAGTGATCAGAGTACCCTTAGAGGCTTATTTTGTTAACCTAGTGAACAACATACACACCTTATCACACTCTCATGGAAGCATATGTGATAGCAGAATAACTCTGGGCCAGAGTAAACATACACACAGTTCTCAATCCACTTATCCTGAAGTGTGGAAGAACTTCTGGTCAAATGTGTGTCAGTTCTGGCTTACTGAAGCTGTCTACTTGCTCCTGGTGAGACTGGATGTACAGCATGCAGGGGACAGAAGGTACAGAGTTATCCACAGGGAACCTGCAGATCCCTACAGAAGCATATGGCTAAATACTCTAGGAGCAAAGGATCAGGTCAAACCGAGTTCTGGAAGCAGGCTGGAAGCAGCCCGAGGGAGACAAGGCAGGAATGTGACAACACCGGGCCTAGCAATGTCATTTGCAAGTGGAGACATCTTCTCTTAAGCCTGAGGTACTCATTCCTGCCCCCTCCCTTCTCCAAGCTCCCAGCGCAGGTGCTGAGCTCACAGCTCCCTTCCCAAGGCCATGGACACTGCTTTCTTCTCTCTCTCTCCCTGTACCAGGTGGTGATGCAAAGCAGTTCAGCAGCTGCCACACAAGACACTGAGTCAATCCAGCAAGGCAGACAGCAGTGAGGTAGAAATCCCAACCAAAATGTTAGGAGTCCTTGCTTACAAATAGGCTGTGCTGGACACACTGCAGGTGGTGGGGCACCAGAAGCACACGCTGCTGAAGGGGAGGAATCCATAGGCTGCAAATATAGGGGAATGAGTAATTCTTATTCCGCAGCTGAGGCATCCCTTGAAGCCAAGTTAGGACCTGAGAATTCAGCTCCAAAAAGCTTGGGGATTTACCAGCACCAGACCACAGCCAGAGCCAGCTTTGAGGAAAAGCAGCCCAGAGAGTCCCTGGTGATCCTAAGAAGCAGCCCAGGTCACCCAGCATTTAGCTGGGAAGAGGCACAGGACCCGGGGATCTGTTGATGCACCTCACACAGCAACAGTTTTCATAGCCATTAAATTCCACTTCCATAAAACCAACAGCACCACAGTTAACCAGCACAGAGAGGCAGGCAGTGGAAAGGATAACTTATTTCTATTTATGTGAATTTCCACTGTGCTGTGTAACCAAACATAAGCTTTGTAGAAGAAATGCTACTCTCAAGGAGAGGCAGAGCTTGCAAGGAAGGGACAGGTTCATGTTCCCAGCCACTGAAAGGAGGAGCCCATAATAATGACAGGAACTGGGGCTATTTGATAATTTAAATAGCTACGCAATTCCCAAACTGCTTTTCTGCAATCTCTGGCAAATAACCATTTTTTTCTGGCTAGAAGAAGCATTAGGCTGAATTTTGTAGGCAGTACAGAGCACAGGGAAGATGAAATAAAATATAAAAGAAGTTAGAAGTTACCAGCATATGAGGCTAAAGAAATTATGTACTTACCTGTTGCTTTTCAGGGTGTACAAGTGCACAAATTCTGATTGCTCTCTCCTGGAAGCAGGAGTGTGCTAAGGGGTGGATCAGCCTATCTGCACTCCTGTAACATTTGAACACTCAGGTCTCCCTCACATCCGTGTTGATTTTATACCCTTTCAGAGCACTAAGATACACAGAGTATGTGTCACCTGTTGCATGACACCTGCTTTACCACACATGACTTTGGGGACTTGCTGCTCTTGTCAAGCAGAAGCATCAAAACAGTGGAGAGCAACATTTAGTCAGCAGCAAATTCATGGGTAATTGAGCTGTCCAGGTAATTTGATTTCTATTATTTAATGCTACAAAGTATTAACCTGTGCTTTAAAGAAACTGCCTGTGCTGTGTCTCTCTGCCACCAAATCTGTGCTCTTTCCAAGAACAGTGAAACAGGTTGTTGCTGAAATTTCTTGGCCATCACCATGGAGAGTATCATGTTCACAGAAGAAACTTTGAAGTGGCAGCTGGAAAAGGTCAGTGCCTGACAGTGTTATGTCCCAGCAGCAGTGACTTCTTAACCCACAGTTTGAAACAGCTTCCAGGAACAGAGCTAGTTCTTACATACTGGTTTTAAACCCTCTTATTACTCACGTAGCTGAAGATAACAGATCCCTTTTTGGTGAAATAGGTTTTCTGTGTTTCTGTTGGTTTCTTGTATTGTTTTACAAACTATTGAATTATTTATTGTAAAAATAAGGAGTGCTATGTAAGTAAGATTTTGAGACTCCATATATTCAAATGTTTGTTTTTATGTTTACATGCATGACAAGCTCTTGACTTTTTTCTTGGCAAGAGGGTTGAAGTTGACTTCAACTTGAGAAAGGGGCCAAAGCCAACTTTTAGCTGGCTGCTCTAATTGCTGTGAAGAGAATCAGCGTGTATTTAACTTGCAGTAAAAGAAATCCTGGCCAAAACCTCTGTTTCCTATAATGACTGTGATAGCAGCTAGTTGAAGAAACTCAGTTTTAACCCTTGACTTGAAAGCTTATTATGAGTGTTAGGGGAAAAATGATTCAGCTTTCTTATGTTTGATTCTGCTCATGGCCAAGCACAACCTGATCTTCTAAGAACCCTTTTCCCTACAACAACAGAGGTGAGCACTTCCAGAAGGGATTTTATCCTACAGTAGGGTGGAGGGCATCATTCTCTAGGAGTGTTTACCTCTCTGTGTAAATCAGTTTAAATTAGCTCTTGACTTTGGAGTTGCAAAAATAAAATAAAATGAATATCACATATGTTTTCATATTCCTTATATAGGCCATAATTTGCTGGAAAATTAACAGCTACAATCATGTGATGTGGTGAGACAACCTCAGGTCATTGGTCATGACTGCTAAATATCTCAGTCCTAAAATACACTTTAAGGGAAATTTCTTATGGGTGAGCAGATTAAGAGAATTTCAAATAAACGATGAGGTACTGATTCTTGTAGGTATACATTTAAAATAATGTAAATCATCCTTGTAAAAATGCTTGGGGGTTTTTGGCTGATTGTTTTGTTTCTTTGTTGTTTGGTCGGTTTGGGATTTTTTGGTTTTGTTGATTGGTTGGTCTGAGTTTTTTTTGTGGTTCATAAAATCTTCTATAAGCTGCTTAAAATTTCTCCTAATTTAAGGTGCATGCAAGCTCCAGTCAATTATCCCTATCACTCTTAACTTGAAGGAAATCTTACACAAAGCGAGAATATTTTCAGTGTAACTAAAAAAAAATAACAAAAACGGGCAAGCAACACTGCCCAGAAAAGAGTTTAAAGTTAATTCCTTAGGGAAAGAATTCATTTAACACCACTAAAGGCATTGCACAGATAAAGCATGCACACATTCCAGGGACAGATGTTCCCTGTACTACAGAGCACCCTAGGAAGCTGTTGTGAGCTAAGGAGAGCAGGCATCATTTTTACTGGTTCAGGAGAAAGCAATGAATACTTTACATGTAGGCACTTTGGAAATGTGCCTGAGTGACACACAAGAAGACCAGCTCAAGTCCCAGCAGAAAGGGAAAATTAAATGTGAACAGATGGGCTAATTCAGCATTTTCAAGGAGTGAAATTCAAACGTGAAGGAAACCTAGCCAGCTACAGATGACAAGGCCTGTCTCAGTTCAATCTTCAAGCTATAATAGCAGACTCTTGTTTTGTTGTTTTTTTTTTTCCTCCATCAAATTAATCTTCTTGAGGAAGCTGGCATTTCAGTGGGTTTGAAGCAGTCAAATAACTTTCCCACTCCTGGGAATTCAGTTTCAAATCAAAATTCAAGGTACCACTCACTAGACTTGTTGCTCTCAGTCTATTCCAGAAAAACCAAGCCCATCTGCACAGTTTGCTATTTATGTGTGCCAACATCATCTGTTTGGAAAAGGTCATTGCAGAAGAAAAAGTTTTCGTAGGTCAGCCTGGGAGTGCCCTACCAGAGGGACACACAGCCAGTAAAAAAACTCATTTCAATTTTGCCAGTTTCCAACACAAGCTGATCATCCACTACTTTTCTCAGCACTACACTTGGATAAACAATTAAAAATGCTTAACTGAAAACAAAGAAAAGGAGAAAGAACACCCACCAAGCTCCATCTCACCTTCCAAAGTTCCTGACCACACAAACCTCAGTTCCTTGTAACATACCAGTAGCCCAGTGAACCATATAAGGTGGGTTGTGGCACTGGATAACAGTAAGAATGCGCAATTTTTAATTTTTTTTTTTAATGGGAATAATGATTTGGGGTTTCTTAACATGGGAGTAAAAAGAGTTTTGAGGACTCTAAAGCCCCTTGCTATTTCTACTTGACACTAGTAGGAAAGTTAAAAAAAAAACAAATCAAAAAGTAATAGAAAACCTTTTTCCAGTATTATGACTTGTAATATGTTGAAATATATAATTTAAATTCTTATAATTTAAAATTTCAGTAGCTGTTTTTCAGATAAATTGGCTTAGTCACCCTCAAATAGATAGCAATTCTCTTGTTAAATTTTTAGCTCTCTTAAAAATGCAAAGCACTGTGAATTTTGAGACTGAGCAATTTTTTTTTCTTCCAGCTTTCAGTTCTGTGACTAAGCTAAAACCTACAGGTATTGCCTGTAGGCAAAAAAAAACAAAAAGTTTTTTTTGAGGAAAGTCAGGTGGGCAGTGCAGGAAAGGAAGAATCTGAAGTTGAGGTAGCAACATTTTAAGGCTGTGACAGAACTCAAACTTATATTATCTGAATTCCACCAAGCATCTTGAAGCTAACTATCTTTTCAGAAAGAAAAATTAATTCTTAATGTCATGCCATTATATGTCATCTGAAGTTTATCATCTATTCATATGGGCTCTGCTGCCATTATAGATTATTAACACAGACCTAATAAGGAAAAAGATCCATATTTGTTTACCCATAATGTAGTCATTCATTATTTATATCTCTTTCCAAGGACACGTTTGGTTCTATGCTTGCTCCTTGGTTTGGATTGTTTATGGAACCAACACAGACTGTTCCACTCACATCTGCTGAAACAATAACTGAGCTGCTGGAATAACACAGAGAGCAGAGGATCAGCAGACAGGCTGAGAGCAGCTCAGTCTCTAGACAGAAAATTGTTCAAGAACCCTCTTCTGTGGACTCTGGTCTGCAGTGACCAGTGTCAGATGCAATTAGGGGTCCCATTTATTGTCCTCATTGTAGCTCTGTGTTTATCTAGTGGCTATTAGAAGAAATTTTTAATCGACCTGAAAAAGGAATCTGTGATAAATGACAGTGGGAGACTGATCTGTGCTCCAGATTCCATCCTTCAACAGCATCTCTATGCAAGATTGATCATATTTCAGAAAAAGAAGGTGAACTGGTTTTGAAGCTAAAGGGAGCAGAGTAGCTGATGAATTCTTGTTATCCTACTTGGGATGTATAGAATGGGTAAGTTTCACTAAAATGTCATTCTTTCACAGCGATTTTCCTTGATATACTAAGGAGCAAAGCGGAACTCCTTCCAGGAAAGTAAGTATGCTGATATATCAAGGGATAAAAAAACAAATCTGGCAACCAATGGCAACACTAGAAACATACAACCAAATCGCTGACCATAATAAATACATGAAATACAAAAATGCAAGGCAGAACAGCAATAAAATAGAAAATGCTGATAGGAGTCAAAATATATCTGTACTAGGAAATGCAAAATATAGACGAGAATCAGAACTATACTGTAACAGAATGTAATTCCCTTTACTTTGAAATGATCCCAATCTAGTAACTGCACTGTAATTCTTGCCAATAAAATTTATATTGAATCACTGAAAATGAAACATTAGTTAATAATTAAATCAAAGCATTATAAATGAGGGAAATGCCACAGTAATATCTCATAAATTTGGTCAAATATCTTTAGTCAAAGAGCTCTACTGCGGCTCTACCCAGCTCAAGTTCTCAATTTCAGAGCAACAGAATTAGTCCTAGTGAGTTACCAGTTTAGCTGCATAAATAAACCACAATTCATCATCATCCACAAGTTTGCAGCACCTTGAAAATCCAGAAATATAGGGAAAAAAAGCCCCCAAACCAACCAACCAACCAACCAACCAAAAAAAAAAGAAACCAAAAAGAAACTAAACACCCAACCCAAAACCTTACCTTATACATCTGATCATTATTTTAGATATTTTTCAGTTAGATTTGTTTTCAGGCAAGTGATGCAAAGGGAATCAAAGCACAAGTATTTGCTGTTTAGATGAGCAGTCTTCAAAGTCCTCTCACTCTGGTTTTCCCTTTGTAAACTTTCCTGTCTCACTGGAGTTTGGGATACATCACTTATCCAACAGGGGCAAGCTCCTTCCTCTGACAACCTTTACAGCACAGAAGGTTTCACTAGAGCAAGGAGGGAACTTTTCTCCAGGGAAATCTTCAAACTGTCTTCAGTCAGGTTATTACAACTCAGCAATAATAACACAGACTTTCGGTGTTCCAGTTCTGTGCAAGCCAGGGAGCGGATAAGCCCTGCAAAAGCATTCTCTGGCTTTGCTTCTTTCCTTGCCAAAGTACTGTTTCCTCAGCCCTTGATCACCACACCACAGTTTGATCATTTTCCCCCACATTCTGCCCTCAGCTATTCACAGTTTCCTATAAGGAACATGGCTGAGCAGAATAAAAGAACATAGGACAGTGAAGTGACTCTTTTTAGTAATAATCTCCAAAGAAAGGAGACGCCAAGTGAGATGGACTGGCTAAAATAAATTTTGACTTAGCTTTCAAAACCAGGAGCACGTATGCTTTCAGTAACCTTTCAGCTCTATTGATTCAGGTCTGCTTATCTTAGATCCCTCTTTTTTCCTAACCACACAAGAAAACTGCTCCTGCTGACAAGAGTTATGTTTATCTTTAACAAATATTAGTAGGTGCAAAATTAAAAAGTGGAAAAGGGAGAAGAGTATGCCCTTCCTTTGTTGGAGCCCTGCAGTAATTGTATTTGCTTTCATTAATTTTGATTCTACAGCAATGAGCGTAGCAGCCAGATAAATTTACTTTGCAGGCAAACTGGTAAATGCAGCATTGAGGTCTGTAGTAAAGGCAGGACCAAATCTGTCCACAGGTAAAATGGGCTCAGATAAACTAAACACACTGGTGGCCTTAGCTTTCACTTAACTCTTTTATGCAAATAAAAATCACATTGCTCAAGGTGAGTCATTACTCAGTAGATTTAATTGAAAGGTTGTGCATTTCTGTTATGAGCTGTGTGTCTGTTTACAAGCAGCAGTATGGGGGAAAAATAACCCAAAAATGATGCCTACACAGATATTAGTCTTCCACGAATTGAAAAGGAAGCAGTTGCCTGTTTTTCTGATAGTGTTCATTAGTCTACTGTCCCATACATTATGAATTAAAGATTAAGATTAAGAAGATTAAGAAGGGAGACAGAAGATGGAGTCTGTGCATGTGCACAGAGATAACTTACACTGAAGCTGGCACTCAGCACAATTGATGGTGTAAATAGAAAGACAATTAGGCTAAACTCAAAGGCCTTCTTCATTAGTGCAAAAAGTATTTAGTTGGGACAAAGAAAAGCTCAGTTGTAACTCTGGATCAGGCTGGGAAGTGTCATAAATATGTTTGTCACCTCCATGGTGCAATGATTACAGAATTAATCACAGTTAATTGCCAATTCTGAACAGTTTTGCAGTATTGATCGATAAGCCTACCTGACAATGTCTGGGCTTTGATGAGCAGGTGGGTAGAGTTTTGTAATGGGGAATTAATTGATTTGTCAGAACATACTCAGCTTGCTGAGCACAGGACAGACAAAATCTGATTTACCTAACACAAAGCAAAAACTGTTCCAGTGATAAGCAAAAGTAAAATTTGCAAAATTAGATTTAAATAAATATTAGTTCTGAAGGGAGCACTTCATCACAATTCTAACCCCCTTACTTTGTTAAAGAAAGCCTTTGAAAAAGCTAGTTCAGCTAAAATAAACTCTGGCATTATTTTGAAAACAAAAAATAAAGCATAGGCTGTTCAAACTATTTATGTACTCTTCTTTCCTTGCTTCCTTCCCTAAAATAGAGACCGGTTCAATAACAATTCCATTTGCCAAAAGCACTGTTGTCACCAGATTAGGCCTTTTAAAAAGTTCTGATAAAAAACATCCCTAATCATTAAGTTGCTTTGTTCTAGTCACTGCCACCTTTCACTGGGCTCAGAAACTCCTGCTGCCTGGAACATGCCAGCCACATTCACTTAGCTATTTATGCTTTCATTAGGAACATATCACTACAGATGTATTTTCAACCCTACTACCAGCAAAGTAGTTAAAGATAAATCAGTAGAGCTATAAAACCCAAGGGAGTTAAAATTGCTAAGCTCACAAATAGTAGATTACATTCCCCAAAATCACAATCAAACATCACTGTGCTCCTGATTTCAAACAGTCCTGTTCCAGCTGTGCTCATTACTCACTATTCATCACTTCCTTTTTTTTGAAGATTTTAGGGCCTGAAATTCTCACACTGGCATTTATAACATCCCTAAGGAACACTAAGAACAGTTCCCTAATACTTTGTCCCAAGAAGTGTTAGGCCAAAATCCACACAGACAAAGCATTTCTTCTCACATGTAACGCTGTTAATCCATTACTGAAGATAACACAAAATAATTTTCAAAGCTCCAGAACTTCCAGTCACTAAGCATCACTTCCTAATACCCTAGATCATGATCAATGATTTTCTATATTGCTTCCAGAGGAAACCTGCACCACACCTACCCACAGCTGAGCTGCCAGAACCACTGCATAAGTTCTTTGGCTCAGGCTCATGATGGATGCCCAGGAAAACTCCTGATTCAAGCAAGGTGTCTAATAACCCCATAAAAAGCACAGCAGGACTTTAACACCTAAAAATGGATTAATAAGCCAGCACAGTGGAGGAGGAAGGGCTTGCTGGTAGTTGCCTGAGCCATCCAATAAACTGAAAAAGAAGTGAGTGTTTACAACTCAATGACATTTTTCTCCCCACACCCCAAGCCTGCTATACTTAGATGTGGCCTGAAGAAGACACATTTTGGACAAGGGCCCACAGATCTTTTTTGTACTTAATGGCTCCTGCCAGCTCTTTTCTCTCTTTTATTGCACTGCACTCAGATTTTGGGAGAGAAATGCTGTGTTCACTCCCAGCCCTTCCATCTCCACATCTGTCTCTTGTTGGAATCTGGAACACAAGGAATGTTTCTTTGTCTGTCCTGAGAAGTCCTAATCTCTAGGAAGACACTGCTTTTAACCTCTGCCCGTAGAGAAAGTTTCCAAAGCTTTAGGATGAATTTGAATCAACTCGTATATAAAATATATAATAATATAATTACAGTTTGTCACAGGGTGAAAAATTTAAATTCTAGGTTTTATCTAGCATGAACGTGGGTGAGAGACCAAGACAAAAGATTTTAGGTGTTGACTGTTTCCTCCTTTCTTCTTCACCTACTCCATTTTCTGTAGTGTTAGGAGCACATTCTCATTAGACAGAAACACCCTCAATACAGATGTTACATGAACAAACAAATAATTAGATATTAGTGATACAACAATAAAATATGTTTTAAGTACATAATAGTAATTAATTAGATAACATATCTTATATATAAGTCCTTGAAAACAAACATTTTGAGTCTTACTAGCACATGGCCTTAAAACATCCAAAGCCTATTATAATCCAAAACATTAAACTAATAAAAAAAATGAACTATCCTAAAGACCAAAATACCAACAAATCCTGTGTGCCTCATTTCTAAGCACAACACAACCCCTCACAAAAGATTCCCAACCAAAAAAAACCTCATATCAAAAATTCCAACAGTCTCTGACCACTTGGTTATGACTTGAAGTGGGACATCCCCTTGGGAACCAAGAAATGTAAGTTTGAATCTCCTTCATGAAGGGGTTATTGAACCAGGACTCTTGATTCACGATCACCAAGTGCACCAATCTGATACTGCACACAAGGTGGGTGGCCTGTCCTTCACCCCAACATGGAAATCAGTATTTCACCATTTTGGGCAGAGGAACAACTGACTGAGGCTATCAAACTAGTTAGAATGCAAGATGTTTAACCCAGCCATGCTGCCAGTGCATTTTTACAGGCCTCAAAGTTAGGTACAAACCAGAGCAGGGAACAGTGTTTCTACCTGAACTACACTATGATAACCAACGCACTTATTTATTATACCTTAATCCTTTAAAACAAATAAACAGACCAAAACCAAATTGCAGGCCTACAAAATCTTATTTCCGACTCTCAGCTGGACTTAAAATTATCTTATAGAAAATTAGGCTGATGGAAACAACCCATTAGTCCTTTTTAGCATAGAAAGTACTTTTCTCATACTTTAATGAAAAATTAACCATATTCTTTGAAAGAAGGAAGGACTTGAAAAACAATCTGCTGTCAATAAGTTGTGGGCATTAAGGAACAGCAGCAGCTACTCCTTGTGATTAAACTCTGTTCATTGTACATTTTCCCCCAGTACCTGCACTGACAGATCTCCACTGGATAATTTATTATCAGACACTGATGACTATGTTAGCAGCCCTTCACTTCTATTTTTGGATTATCTGATCCAGGACAGTGTTAATTATGACAAAATAATCAGCTATACAAAAAACCCCCTCATTATTTAAAAAGTGGATGTGATAGAATGAGAAACAGAGATGAGATAAATGTGATGTAACTGGTCTTCATATGCAATCAAAACATGTGGAAAAGAGCAGAGGAACTAACACCACCAAACAAGACCTTGCTCCTCTATGTTTCATCTTGTTCTGAAGATGAATTTTGTTGAGTGCTTTCAGGTGGATGTTATAATCAGTCAGAAGACAAAAGATTGTGTCAGCAGACCCTTCACAAAAAAATAGGGATCTGTATCTAATTAGGATCATCCAGTCGCAGTTCAGACTTCTGTGAAAGGATTTCTGAGGGAATCTGGTAACTCATTCACCAGGACTCCTGTGAGCCTGGGTATTGCTTATCTATCGGGCAATATGAGTGAAGAATCCATGATTCACCACAAAACAGGCAATCTTTGCCCTTGGAGAAATTTAAAAAGTAACAGCATAATCAAGGTTTCTGCCAGGAATGAGAGACTCTTTTAATCCTGTCTCTGGGCAGAGGATGCAGCAAATGACCTTCTGAGGCCCTAATAATCATATTTCTTATGGAAAAAGTGACCATTTTTTGATCTGACCAGTAGACAAAACTCATGCTTTCCCTACTCAATTCTCTTTCAGGCAGAGCAGGCTGCCGTTTAGATAAATATACTTGGAAAACCTGACCCTGGATAGAGAGATTGCCATCTAGAGAGAGCTGAGGTTAGGAAGTATTACTTTCTCCATTTTGCAGACTGCCTGTTAGTCAGGAAGAAGAGAAGCCTCAGGGAGGAAAATGTTTAAGCTCTTATTCACAGCTGAAGCCTTGATACCCTCTTGACCCTACCTGCCTGAAGGTATGCACTGGCTTAAATGTATTCTTGAATCAGGAACTGACAGAACAAATGACTCATTTAACTCAAGGGAATCTGTACTGCAGCCAGAATTGGAATCCATGTACACAAGTTGTTGGACTGTGAATCAGTGACAAATTTATCCTTTGCCTCTCTGTAGTACTGCAAGAGGGAAACACTTGATGTTTATCTGATTTAACACAAGCCATGCTAAATACTGTACCTAAAATGGAACATATAAATGGTGGATGGGGAAGAGGAGGCAGAGAAATAGGCTGGGAAGGAGAAGAATTAGGGATGACATTTTATGTCTTTTAAGAGACTGACCTTTTGGAAATATCACTGTGTACGTTTTAAATATTAATAAAGGCAGTAGCTGTTAGGAGGCACAGGGCTGTTGTCAGGGGGTGACCTTTTATTGAAGTAAAAGAAAATTGACAGTTTTATTAGCCATAGACTACTGCAAACAGAAGCTACAGGAAAAAAGTAAGCAAGAAAGCTGTCATTGTAATTAGCTACATTCTGCAAATTAATCTGAGGATGTGTCTGTACCTAAACATTGCTGTATCTTAGCCTAGGCTTACCAAACAGTTTGAGAATTAAAAAGAATAGCATATCCCATTTCAGTTCTTTAAAGAGAACTGTTCCTAGAGAAAACAACCATGACACTGGGATCCTCATGATCATCACTGCTGTGTCCCACTCTACACACCCCCGTCAGCTCTGAGCAAGGTGAGAATCCTTTTAAAGCATCACCAACAGGCACCAGATCAAGGATCAGACAGCAATTACCTCAGACCTACTTTTGCTTTTCAGGACTAATTAATAAAAATATACTTATTCAAATTACCTAGACTTATTCAGACTAGAATGTTGATGCTATATGACTAGGAAAGAAACAATCACTCTGATTTTTCATCCCAAACAGTTTGGGATTTTTTACTAGAAGTAAGCAGAATAAACTTCTTGTCTTCATTTTGTTAGCAGTAATCTCAAGGGTTCAGCAGTGTGTAATCCAAGGCCAGCTGATACAGCACAGCTGTGTAACCTTGACTCCAACTTCTGAGAAAATTGCTAAATTGTGAGAATAAGCTGTGAAAAACAAATCGAGTAGACCTGTCCAAGGTAAGAAAAGTAAGATTGTAGGCAGAAATAAGACTGTTCAGATAGATGAGTTACAAGCTCAAGGACTTGAGAAGAAAAAAAAAATCCCACCAACATGAAAATGTTTAAAGCCCTGCAGGGAAAAAAAAAAAACCACCCAAAAGAGACTTGGAAGCTGATGGTATATCATCAAAGATCTCTGTTCCAAAGGCGAAAAGAGATCATTCCTTCCCCACCTGACTGCCTAGCCACTTTCTTTCATCCAGGCAAGGACAACAGGTTTACAGAGTTAATTCAGACTCTTCAACTCCTAGTGGGAATGAGGGATCAGAGAAGGAATGAAAAACAAAGGATATCCTTTAGTGACAAGGCACTACATAACATTTTTGCACTTCCAAACCATTTACCTAATGTGATAAGATAAGGTCTTTCATATGTTTCAGCTCCATTCAGTTGTTTTTGGTTTTTTTTTGTTGTTACCTATAGTTCACACCACAGAAAAGACTGAATTATAAACTATATCTAATGTAGTCATAGAAGGCAATATCTGCCCTCCTTTATGTCTCATTCTGCAGAAGGTATTTCAGTGCATAAGATTTAGAATTGATGTGCACCCAACACAGCCAGCTGAATCTCTTCTTGAGTGTGGGGACAGCACTAAGGCCAGTGGGAATGAGGAGGACTTAGAAATAGCGAGCACTATGGGATTCACTCCAGAGGGAAACAAACCAGCTTATCAGCAAATTCCAGCACGCAAAGGACATGGATCTGCTTTAGTGAGTCCAAAGGAGGCCACCAAGTCAATCAGAGGGATGGAGCACCTCTGTTATTGGGGTTATTCAGCCTGGAGAAGAGAAGGCTGAGGGGTGACCCAGCTGTGGGTTCCAGCACCAGGAGGGGCCTGTGAGACAATGGGGAGGAACTATTTAAAAGGCCCTGCAGTGACAGGGTGATGACTTTAAACTGGCAGAGGGCAGGTTTAGGTAAGAGAATAGGAAAGAAATTCTTCCCTATGAAGGTGATGAAGCACTGGGTACTCAGAGATGTGGCTGTCCTGTCTCTGGAAGTGTTCAAAGGCAGGCTGGATGGAGCTCTGTGCAGCCTGGTCTAGGGGAAGGTATCACTGCCAAGCTGGAAGATTAGGAGTCAGATGATCTTTAAGGTCCCTTCCTACCAAAACCATTCTATGGTGATTAATCTCTCAGCCAAGGACAAGCACACTTACCACAAACCTTGCTGGTGCAAGCAGTGGTTGCTGGCTAATCTGTAGATCCTGGGTTTTCCTACTGCTCAAACACACTGCAAATACACATATAAAAAGACAACTAGAACTTTAGAAAATAACTTCTGTTTTTCTTTTTAAATAGAGGTATAATTTCATTTCCATTCCTTTTTGTTTTTCTTTTGGAGTTATGGTTTTTAGCTGACAAAACACAAGCCGCACTTGTTTGCAAAACCTGTCAGGATGGGAAAAGGTAAGACTTTAATCAGTTAATTCAATGTGAGCTTGAGAACAAAATATTGTCAGGAAGTAATGGGTAAATCAAATAGCAGAGAAAAGATAGTGAAGTAATTGTAAGGAGACTTGCGAATCTATTACCTGGAAAAAATATTCCAGGTGCTACTATTATTTAAAGTAAGAAGAAGAATAATAAAGAAGCCCTTTTTTAATCTTTAAAGTAAGTAAAATAGACATAGAGAATGACAAGAGTAACACAAACACTGTGAAAGCATCTGCATCTCTTACTATTTCATTCTATTCAGAGGAGCCAGATTTCTCCCTCTTCTTTTCTCTTAGTATTGACAACATTCAGGATGCCTTGAGGGCATTTTCATATTACAATGTGTGGAACAGGAAAGAGGGACAAGGCATTCCACTGAAACTGAGGGCACAACCAGTCCATCCAAGGAAGGCAGACCTGGCACCCAGCGCTGCACTGCAGCTGTTTAGCAGCACACAGAAGGTCATACACCCCTCTGGGACAAAAGCTTCAACTGAAAGCAGAGTTAATGAAAGTAATGCCTTCTGACATTGATGCCTTAAGTTTTAACTTTTATATTTTTCAGATTCTGTGCTGGTTTAGTGTGTAGCTCTGGGTTTCATGTTAAGGGTTGGTGAGCTCTCTTCACAGAGCAGGGAGACAAAACAATTCCTTTCTAGCTGGGACCAAGGACAAATTTTGGGCCCAGAAGTGGAAACAACAGTGAAGAAAGAGAGAGAACAAGGAGGATGGAGCTTCATAACCTGAAGCTGTAACTGGACAATTAACTCCAATGTGCTGATGGAGTGCACACCTATAAAAGTGAGACCTTGTGACCAGGGATCCATTTTGTGCCCATTTTTGTGTTTGACTTGGGTGTAGGCCCAAGGGGTTCCTGCACTGCCCAAGCTGTATCCTTTCCATAAATCCCTTTTTATTCTTTTATTCTACCTAGCCTCTGTTTCCAGGTCAGCCTTTCCAGGCATTAACACCAATGGAAACCATTCCCTTTGACTTTACTACCCCTTCCTCTTCACACCCCCAACCAGTACTCACACACAAATTATCCAAAACCTGAAGGTTATGTCAGCATTTACATACCTTATATAAGAGAAAATAAATATGTATTATAAAAAAGACTAATTGCCAGCTAGAAGTTGATATGCCATTTTGTGGTGGTATCACTAAACTTCTGCTGAATGAAATCTGTGTCCTCTCTCAAGGCAGTACAGTAAATACTCTAAAATTTGCTGAGTTTGCAAAACTCCAATGGGAGTGACAGAGTAGAATAGGGATGTAAGGGAAAAACAGACTAAAGAAGAAACTGCTACAGCACATTTTGCAACAACAGGGATGAAAACCTTTACAAAAACAAGTTGTAAGAGCAAGTTTCCTTGATTAACTCACGAGACCTAAAAAAGAAGGATGCCTCATCCTTAGAAGTCTTGAAGACACTGAGTAGGCTGGGGAAGAGCCTTTTGCAGTAGGGATTAAACTTCTTTGAAATGATAGAAATGTATCTGTTCTGAATCAACACAATCCAGTCTGTCCATAACTAAGACTCTACCCTTAGCTATGGGCAGGGAATCTCCTGAGCACCTTCCATCCCAATCTATATATTTATAGGAAATTAACAATAGCAAAAAAAAAAAAAAATACTCTTTGATACTGCATTTTTCCCTTGGTATCAGGAAAATGATTCAGTTTTGTGGTTTTCAGTCAGAGAGATGCAGGCAATGACCAGAGGACAGAAGTGTAATGGGTAAATCAATTTTTCTCCTTTGCTTTTCAGAAATATTTTGCTTCTCCCCAGTCCCTGGCATTTTTAGCTGTCTTGAAGTTGAAAAGCAGATTTCTGCCAAACCACAGCCTAAGGAAACTCCTCAGTGTACATGAAAAGCGAGTTACTCTCCAGGGAAATGGCAAGAGATTTCAGCTTTTTGTCCAGAGATCTGAAGAGATGAAACATCAAATAGATATGAAACATTCAGATACAGCAAAGAGTAAGAAACCCTTATACCCAGTCTATGAGTAGTACCTTTTTAATGCACTCTTGTCTACAAAATCACTTTCTGTAAATCTGTTCATTCCTGTGCAGAGATCCTGCATTAGTCTTATAAACCACTAAAACCTCCGAATTACTTAGGTGACCCAAAGTCAGAAAATTTTACTTGTGTTGCTTAGCAGCTGGTATAAATCAATTACAATTTCAGTCAAAGGGGAAGCCTTGACCAAAACATATAATCCATCAAAACCATATCTGGAATACCTAAGGAGTGTGACAGGAAAATATGCACATGCCTAATGATGCACAACAGAAGACCACAATTATCTGCTGAAACAAGATATTCTTTTGAAAAAAAAGAATGACTGGTACATATTCACACATCTATTTGTGTTTGCATCTCAGCACACCAAAAGGCAAAGTAGGGCAAAGGTCTGGGTGGGTTTTTTTCCTCCTGGTTCTGAGGTCTTCCTGACAGTAGAAAAAAGAGAGCTTATTTTCTTTAAAAACTAGTATTGAAACAGATTTGCGCCATAAATATAATTTGTTCATGTTGCTGTTTCAGCTAAAATATTATCTGGTCTCAGCAGAAGTGTTAATGTTTGAATTATCCATTTTTTTCCTTCTGAACTGCAAGGAAGTTACATGATACCAAACAACTGTGGCAGGGGACAGAAGAAAGCAGTCCAGATAAACAGGAAGAGAGCAGAAAGCTTGAAGATGTGAGAAAGGGAAGGATAAGTCTTTTTAGTTATTTTTAAAGAAATCACACAGTTAATATTTACAGAGCATGTTGCATCTGAAGGGATGTGCAGGTGTTTTGGCATATTCTGGAGATACCAGAAATATCTGGGCCAACACTTTGAAGTCAACACAGGCATTTTAATCAACAGTCTGTTCTGCCTTTGCACATACATTTCTTGAGGGTTTTTCCTGCCTCTACCAGAGCATGGCGCAAGCAGCTTGTGCTTGCACCAGGGAGATGAGTGGGGAAAATGACTTTTTTAAGCATATGGTAAGCTGGGCTGGCTCCATGACAAATAAATTGTATATTATCTGCTAATGGCAAAGATGAAAAAGAAACAGAAGATGTTCGGGTCTGTTGGCTCAAAAAGTTATAGCCAGCTGTTACCAGTCAAGGTTTGTTTATTTATTTATTTAACATTAAATTTGTTGCAATTCTGTGTCCAGTGAATAAAAGCCTTAAATCCCCAGAGCTTTCAATGTAGCACCTTTCACGATAATGAAAATTTCCAGTTCTACCCAGGGAGCATGTTAACAGTTTCTTCCCTAAAACACTGGTCTCCACTGAGATTAAAAGGCTTTGTAATATGCAGCAGAATCACTAATTTTCTTTCAGCAGTAGATGGTCCTTTCATTTTCTATAGCTTTTTTATGCAGCACCACTATGTAGAAGTGCTTATATCACAATTCACTTTGATTGAGTGGAAGAGAAAAAGTCCAGTGACTTGGGCTAGAGATTTTCTGTATGATTGAGGCAATTAGGGCCTGAGGCCCTCATTTTTCTTGATTTTTCTTCAAGATAACAGCCATACCTCAGCTAGGTCTGTAATTCTTCAAGGCTCCTTATATGCAATAGAGAACAGGCTAAACTGTCTTAAGGTAGTGGTCCCCAGAAAATTCTGGAAACTAACTGGTATCTTTATAGTTAAATGTGCATCTGATGCTTCAGCTTCCAGGATATAATAGTACTTTGCTACCATTGAGAATATTACGTTAGTACTCCAAAACATTCCTAGCACAGGAGTCCAGACTTGTGGATCACAGAAAAAAGAAATTTGAATTGTAGCAGAGAAGATTTCTGTCCAAAGTCCAAGGGCATATTCCTCCTATCAGTTCATTCAGAAACACATTCTTCTTTTTCTTTCTTCCTTCCACTATTCAGCCACTATAAAAGTACATAGATCTTTCATCAATTTAGCTTTTGTATTTTACTGAAACTATTTCTATTGTGGCATGGATGAGATTTCAGACAGTTACAAACTCAAACCGTTGTGGCCAGTAGGAATACTGAGAAATCCAATTTTCCTAGAGAGCAAGAAGCAATTTCAAACCAAATTTAGGGGAGTGAGCTATAATGGGAGGCCTTTACAAAGGTAGTCTGGAGGTTATAATTTTTCTTAATTCAAGGAAAAACTAAACAAGACTGAAAAAGTAAAATAACCTCAAAAGTTTTTTTCAAGTATTTGAAGGATATTAACAGTGCTTCCTGCCTAGACATTTCTCTGTGGGAGCCTAAGCCACTGTTTGCAGTTCAGATTTTTTCCCATGCATCTGCTTTTCTTTTACCACTCCCACCAAATGTTTACCTGGAGCAAAATATGCACAAAACACACGTCTCTGTGACCACATGCAATCCTGGACTGAAATTTGCATGAGAGTGGAGAAAAGCAGCTGAATGAGATTTTTCCATCCCATCCAACTGAGTGCCTCCAAAAGGAAGAAGACGTGTCACAGGCACCTACATTGGCTGTAAATTCAACTGTGAACCACTGGCAAGCAGCTGGTCTTCAAAGAAGAAGCTCTTTTCTGACACCAGTACCAAGACACTCCTTAGTGTGGTATACTCAAACTTTGCCCAGTCCTGCAAATTCCAGCAGCTATTCAAATATAAAATTAACCTGTTTCTAAAATGTCAAAGGAATGGGGAGTACAAAAAAGCACACACCTACAAGGCTTTTTACTTGATCTCCAGAGCTCCTTGGTGGAGCTCTCGACTGCTTTTTCAAAGCAGTATTTCCAGAAACTGATTAAAAACAAGCTGCAAGTTTATGGAGAGTCATTTGTATAAAGATGCAACAAGGGGAAAATCAGAATTAAGCAAGTTCATTTTTTCCTGCTGGATAAAGAGGCTGGAGGGCAGCACTCAGCCATCCTCTGCAATCCCAAAGGCACAAAACTCCAAACCAGCTAACTCCTGTGTATGATGGTCACCTTGCGAATTAAGAACTGTCTAGAGGCTTCATGTATAAACCTAAACTGTTTCTTGTTATAAAAAACAGTATTTCCCCTCAGTATAAATAAAACCTACATCTGGATTTTTGAATTCTGTGTTCACACTCCTGTGTTATGATTGTTCCTGAGCAGTTTTCTCTTTCCCCAGGAGGTGCAAGAAAGTAGCTCAGCTAAGCCAAACAACAATGTTTGTTGTATAAGACTGGCTGGCTGTCTCTCTGGACAAATACTTTATCTTTGGTCTACTAGAACAGAGGGAATAGAGAACTTTAGAGAACTCCTGAGGACAGGACTGCATCTCTGGAGAGCTGATACACTGACAAAGCCCAATTGGTTCCCAATTCAATAATGCAGTTAATTTGTTCATAGGCAGCGATGGTGGATTCCAGCCAGCTGCAAATGAGTGGGTGCAGAACAAAGTGAAACCTGGGCCAGTGCAGAGCTGCTCTGCTGTACACAACACCTGCTGAAAGGTATGGGAACATGCACTGGGATTTGGCTTTTGGGTCAATGGATAAAGCATGCATCTGCCACTGTGTGACACATGGGTATTTCCTCCCCCCACAGAGCCCCTTGTCACCCTTTACAAAACAATGAAAATGCTTTTGCCAATTTTTTTGGCTTTTTTGGGGAGTAAAACATCATAAATATGTTCTACAATTAGTCACAATCTAATGGCACCTATGCATTAGGTTCCAGTTTTAGTTGCACCACCACTAACTGTAATATAATTATTAACACTTCTGACGGAACAGATTTCTGGAGCTTTTATTTACATCAGTGCTGTAGCACCCAAAATTCTCTATGCCTGCTCTCTGACAGAGTACTGCATTTGGAAATCATGAGTGGGAGTTTAAAATAGGTTCAGCATGCAGCTCACACTGTTCCCATCTCTGACATCCATATGTGGTTTGGACAATCTGGAGTTTTCTTTGAAAGGCCTTGCTTTATTTTGCACAATAAAGCTCTACATTTCCTGCTATTAGACTCTGCAAGTTGCAGAGCTTTAAGATGTCACTAAACAATAAACAATGATGTTTATAAACAGTGTGATGGCTAAATAGACACATACAGGATCAAATATTTGCCACACAAGCAATCAAACAAATGGATAAACACGAAGAAAATGATTATAGAACTATAAATGTTCTATTATTAACGAGCAATCTGCATATCTTCGTCCAATTAATGCCTAAAAAGGAGATGCGAGTCAGTTGAAACTTAATTACTGGCATAACACTTTGTTGATTAGAAATGCAGTAACAGTCACTGCTTCTACTCCATTTATACAAGGCCCATAATAATAAGCCAAGGGATGTCAGTCACTGCTTTCCTGCCAGTAGTTTCTGCTGTAGCAACAGCTTCTGGTGTAAATGCACTCCTCCACCCATGTCACTCAGCTCGGTAATTGCCTTGCCACTCACATAAAGAAAACAATTTCTGGCTTTGATGGGATTTTGTCGGCTATGTGAAACTGCTCCTGCAATCTCTGCAGCGAGGTGTTAGGTGGGTTACTTTGGTGGATCGTAACATGAAACTAATCTTTAAGGAAGCAGGTGGAAAGCCAGAGAGGCTTATATGCTGGTAGGTGCTAGGAAAATGCTGCTTTCCACGTGATCAGCAAAAGGGAAGTGTTCAATAAGGTGAAACTGAGACAAGAAGAAGGCAGAAGGAAAAGGAAGAAAGTTTCATTGCTATTTTCATACCATCAAGAACATCTCTTAGTTCAGCACATCTTTCAGAAGCTCTTACAAAACCACATATACTTATTTCATATGGCATAGGTAGCTGACTAGCAGTCTAATTTCAGCTTGCTTCATATTTGGTCCTCCCCACAAACTGTGCCCTTATCACTGCCATTTCAGCACTCCCAGCCTGAAGCTGCAGAGGCAAAGAGTTTTCCTCTCAGTGTGTGACACGCAGCATTCTTCTCACTTCACCACCTCTTTCCTAGAATGAACTCAGCCAGTGTTTGACATTTCATTCTGCTCCTCACCCGAGGTGAGCCCACAGTCCAGCTTCAGGTTTCCCTGGGACACCTGAGGCCCTCCCCAAGCTCTTTAAGCACTCACATGCCTCTGCATGACCCCAGTTTGGCTTAGGAGAAGGACACGTGCAAGGACAATCTCTAGGATGGTAAGCAGCAACCAACCTTGTCTGCTTGCTGTCCTAGCCAGGACTTGCAGGACTTTCCTCTCCCCCTTGCCTTCCAGGTGGATTTATACTGAGATTTTCATGGACAGGTATAAGAAACATTCATTTTATAGCTCTCTCTTATGATGATTCAAAACTTTATCAGAAATACAATTTGTGAGCAGCAAATCACAAAGGACGGAGTAAATGGAAAGATTTTCAGAAAAGTGCAATTCAAGACTCCTTTCGGATGGAAAGCCATATCAAGAATAGGATAAGGAGGCTTAAAATGAAAGGAAAAATGTAACTGTCCCACAGTATCAGCCAGAGACCATCTCTAGTGTTATAATTCAAATTTTCCCTTGCAGGCATAAGGGACAGAATGAAATGGCCAAGCTGCTCATGAATAGACACATTAGCTTTGCTTTTACATTTGCAAAAGAGCCAGAGTGAAATATGATGTAAAAAAATTTATGCAAATTATTATAATTTATACATTTTCCACCAGAAAAATGAAGCCAAACTTACTGATGTCCCAGAAACTGAGGACACCAGAAATATCAGGGAGTATGGGGGCTGACCAACAGACACATTCATTCCAACAGGGGACTTGTTCTAATATCTGATAGGAAAAACATAATGAGCAAACCCATCTATTTCAGTTGTTCCCAATGAGGTTTTGGGTTTATTTCATATCTGCTGCTTTAATATTTGATATTACTGTCCCAAGATCCTCTGGCAGGACTGGAATTAACTGTCTTCAGTAAGCTTTCTATTTTTGAGCACTCTCCTGAGAGAGATGAATCATGAAAATCTCAAATGCACCGGGCTCCTCTCCTTTCATAGCACTGTCTATATCTTAACCACAGCACAAACTTTTAGCAAGTAAAAATATATTAAGTTAAGGGAAAAAAGCTCTTTTATTCTTAGCCCAAGTGGTTCTATTTCAATTGCAGTATATTTCATCATAGCAATATTAAGATGGTTCTAAAACTGCTCTTGCAGTTCAAGGAGGTAAAAAGGCCTATTTGCTTCAGGGGGGCATAAAATCTAATATTTTGGTTGATTTCAGCACTTTTTCATATAGGAAAACTTGGATACACACAAGCCATGGATTTAAGGAAACTGAAACTCACTGGTTCTCCCTCTACCCCAAAAAGCATGGTAACTATTCTTACCTTCAGAAAAGGCATGACAGCTCTTGATGTTCATCTTTAGAAGTATCCAAAACCTCCAAAGCTGTCAGGATTTACACCCTTGTGAATTACAGAACAGCACAAAAGTAACATTTAAAGATTAATTTTTTTTTTCAAACAATAAAGAATAAAGTTCTTAATAGTGTTATTCTTTCATGTTTTTATGCTTTTAATATTTGGGAAAAAACCCCAAGCAAACAAAACCAAATTAAAAATAACAAACCCTCTTTGGCAGGTAGCTGGACTTTGTATTGATCACTTCTTGTTCTTCACATATGGTGAAGTGTTATTTTCTATGCTGACTACACACTAAATAAAGAGAGTGATACACACAGGGTATATCCAGAACAACCCAGCGTTGGGCTTTCCTGTAAATGAGATTCCCAGCAGCATCCCAGAGTGGATTTGTGCCCTATTTTTGGTACTTTGTATTTCTTTAGCATAGTATTCCTTAAAACCAATAAATAAACATAAAATCCACAAGCTTAAAATCCAATCTAGGCAAAACCAATTCACAGAATACAAGGAACTGTTGAGGCAGAATTTAAAGTGTAATCACAAATTTAGGACAGTTTCCCACACATGCTCCCCTCTTCAAAGTTCTCCATAAATCTCTTACACTCTATTCCCATTCTTTCCAGCTTTCTATTATTTTCCTCATATTTATTTTCCCTTCCAATCAAAAGCCACTTTCCTGTTTTCTTATTTGAAAATTGAAAAAAGAAATAAATTCTGTAGAATTGCTATGAAGACAGATAAGAAACTACTGCATATTTCAAATAGAAGGTTTCACACTCAGTATATTGAAAAATGGAATCAAATGTACACACCACTTCTGGAAAAAGCAGAAGAGGCTTCCAAGCAAATTTTTCAAGCTGTAGAGATTTGTCCAGTACCTATTTGCTCTGATGAGCTTGTAAAAAAACCCACAAAACCAAAAACCAAACCACAAATAACAAGCACCACAACTGGTAAGTAGCATCAGTGTGCTGTTCTGCAAAACCTTCTTTGCACAACTTTTGATTTCACTCTGCATATGCTTTACTGTGCTTGTGCCTTTCAAGTGCAGGAATCAGAGCAAGGTCTACTCAAGAAAATAACACATTTGGAACAAAATTACAAAACCCCCATCCAAACCCTTTGCACTTCTATCAGAAAAAGCAAACCACTGGGTCAGGCCAGGAAGAAAACAAGGGCACTTACAAAAAATAGAAAGGAAAGAAACTCTTTCATCAGCATAGTAATAAATAAAAACAATGAATACTGCAGGGATTTCAGCCTGCATCTCTCCAAGTGTTTAACCCTTGCTCCCTCTTGTAAACTCAGTTAATCTCCTCCCCTTTGTGCTTTTTCCTGTTCCTGAGGTCCCTATTTGTTAATCACCTGTCTCCAGAGCAGGTTGGCTAATTTAGCTCGGACAGCTATTAGTCGCCAGGCAACATGTGGCACCAGATTTTACACAAGGGTCTGTATTTACTTATTTATTCTTTCACTTCTTTGGGGGAAAGATCATAAAGTCAGCCTGCTGCAGACATGAAGAGAAGAAAGAACCTCAGATAACAGAAGAGAGCACATCTCTCACACTTAGTTAATATCAAATTTGTGAATATTTATGCAAGGAACACCTAGGCCAAGATGGAGAAGGGTGTTTTGGAAAGAAGAAACAAATGCAGCTGCTG
Organism: Bombycilla garrulus; assembly: GCA_013400315.1. Classification (NCBI taxonomy): domain Eukaryota; kingdom Metazoa; phylum Chordata; class Aves; order Passeriformes; family Bombycillidae; genus Bombycilla; species Bombycilla garrulus. The sequence goes on along the minus strand of VXBU01019605.1, from coordinate 222,148 downwards.
ATTAGCTTTGTAAAGGCACACATGAAAGCTGTCACAGCTGTGACTGATTGCAAGAAAAGGTGTTTCATGTGTCCCAAAAGCCATTCTTAAAGCAATGTAATACAAACCTTGGGACATCTCTGTTTGGCAGAACAAACCCTGAAATGACTAATGTGTAGCAACACGGTCACTTGTGTGGTCACTGTAAAAGTGTCATGAAGCTAAAGGACATAAATGTCGTGTGAGTAGACTCATGGGATTAATAAAACATCACATAAAGGCTTCTAAATGCAGTTCTTCTCACCTTCTAAAGAAAACAGGAAAAGCTCAGCCCTTCAGGAACCTTCTTCACAAAGCAGAGCTATCATGCTTCGTGTTAAAGATATCCCATCAGCTTATGTGAACATGCAACACCCACGCCAAGGCTGCAGGGGGGCAGGAGACCCGAAGAGAGCAAAGAAACAGAGATCCTTCAAGCTTTGTTTGCACTCAATAGCAACAAGAAAGCCCTTGCATATTAATGTTAATGGGAACACCAGGATGACAACCTACTCAGAAATCCAGCCCCATGGAGGGGGAATTTGGCTGAATTGGCCCCTTGACTTTGATAGCTGAGAGGAAAAACCCCAAGTGACAGCTAGAACAAGAGGTTGTTGTTAGAGTCACTGTAGGTTTCCTAAATGTTTGGGGATTTTTTGCTGTGCCTGTAAATGCTTCCAAGGTTGTAATCAAGAGCTCAATCCTTTGTTGCTACACAATCAATTTGCTTTCTTGAGTTTACATTCTTGTTTGAACTTGCCTGCTGTTGTGTGACCCTGGGGTAGCTCTGGCAAGCTGAGCTGCATTATTTCTCCAGAGGACAACAATAAAAGAAATAAAAGAAGATCCCATAAAGAATGTGCAGAACTTCCCATCGAGAAAACTGAATGCTCTGAAGACTGGTGCTATCAAGATACAGGACACAGGAAATAAAAGTATGCTTTGGCAGACACTTTTCAGCAACCTGCAAGTAGGGGAAGAGATGGTTTATGACATGAGGGAATCCCACAGTGTCTCATGTTGATGTAGCCCAGAACCAGTGATCTGTAAGTTTAGAACAAATCATGACTTTCATCCAGCAACCTGAATTTCAGAGAATATTTATGTATGCACTAGCTCTTCAGGCTGCATTGGCAGGCCTCTGTGTGTCAGTTTTAAGAGCTGCCTGATTATTAGCAGCTGTACCTGATTATGTGCCAATTAATACAAGAGCTCCCACAGTGTTAATATGAAGGGTTTCCTTTCCTCTGCTGCTCATTTTTATCTACAACTTCAAGAAAAATCTATTGATCACCCCATGCTAATACAGTCATTTATTATGGTTATTAGGCTGTTATAAATCCCAGGGAACTTTGACAGATATGACCATTTTAGGTAGTGGATTTATAAGAAACATTTGGCAAATCATTTGGAGGAACAAAATGTCCTATCTCTCAACCATACGCCCCCAAAAGCACTAGCTGCTTGTCTCCTTCTCTGGTGTGCTGTGCAAAATGCCCCCCAGTCTCTCTGTTTTCCTACATGTCCATGCTGGTGGACACTAATAACCACAGAGGTGCAGGACTGCACTGACTGGGAAGCAATTCCAGAGCCAGACGGGTCAGCCACGGGGAGGGAAGGCCTGGGGCTGCCTCCAGGTCACACGAGGTGACAGAAACCTCAGCTCTTGGCAGGGCAGGAACCCCTGTTTCCATAACCAGGCAGGTACCATGGCCACCTCTGAGATTCACTCCAATAACATTTTCAGGACACACGTTCTGCACACCCCAGCAGGTCCCTACTCCTGCCTGCACTTGGAGCCAAATGAAATCAAATTCTTTGGCTGTGATTTTTCAAAAAGCTCCTTAAGAGGCTTGTGATTGGGATGCAGCTTAGGTTGGTCTGCTGCTTTTGAAAACTCTTCTTCTTGTCTGTGGTGTCTTTTGCGTGAAACTTCAATGTATAAATATTCTGAGAATTAATGCTTTCTGCCTCATAGTGACTGCATAATACAAAGAGAAACAACACCTAGAATTTACCACAGATTTACAACTGTAAACTGTTTATTATCAGACAGCTGGCTTATGACACGAGTTGCTCTGTATTTAAAAGCATATCTTTCTCCCTTGCTTGTCTCAGTTTGGGTGACTTTTATGGTGTCTCTTTGCAAAGCTCTCTTACCAGGGCAGGGATTTGCAGTTCCCATAAGCCACCACGCTTCTGCATTATGACCTTATGTTATAGATAATACAATTTAAGATGCTGATTACAGAATGGTTCTGTGAAATAGGATGGAAACTTTTGCTGGTCTGTGAGGTTGCTTTGCTTCTCTTGAAGCATAAATGAGTTTATTTTGCTGCAGCACACACACGCAATGTATTTTCTGCTAATCCTATGGTTATTAATCTGTCTTGTGGTAACACCCATGGCTCACAACCCAAGAAGAGAAAAACAAGGTTTGAACCTAACACGGTCACGCAAGGTGTTTGTTTTTACAGGTGACATACTCATGGCTGGCTGTTTCCAAATGTGGCATTATTCACTGAAGTATAGAGAACAGCCAGAGGAAACTATTCAAAAATAATAACCTTTTTGCAATATGCACTATCTCTACAAGTGAATATATTAGTGTTATTAATAATAGCCTCACATTAATGCAAAGCTGTGCTGTCACCTGCCACAGAACAGTGGCTGTGTGTATGACTCCATTGGTTATTACATTACAAGGATGCCTGAAGCCTTATGCTGACATTAAGTGAAGCAAGCATAGAATTTAATGCATTTAACTAAGTAAAAAAAAAATTTAAATCATACCTGTAATTTAATATATGCATGTTCTTCACTGTGGCAATTATCCACAGGTCCACAAAGAACAGGTTGGGCTTGAGGCTATCAGACAGTTTATTCAGGATTATTCTTACGGATGATAGCACTTCATGGTTTCCAAAACAAGCTTGTTCATTATGTTGCTTTCTGCTAACTGTATTTCTGCAAGATGCCCCTTTCTACTATTTCCAGGGAGGTCTTTGAACCATGAAAAATACCAGAAAACTGACACAAGAGTGATTTAAGCATCATAGATAAAGCAAATATGCAAAAAAGTGCATTTTGTTCTGATGCTGTCTGCAGTCCTTTAATCAAGGAAAACATTTGCTCAGCCAGGAATGAATGAAAGGGAGTTGAAGGGGAAAAAAATCCCAACCTGTTCAGAATTATTAACCTGATTTTCCAGTGTGATTTTTAGCACAAAGTAAAACCAAACAATTATCACCTCATATAATTCTGTGGATTATTCTCACCTAGGTAGGGTTGCAGAAGTTATGCTACCAGAAATTTATGCCTGTTGCATTTATCTGAATCTGTAGCCTTCCAGAAGTCTGTTCCAGATTTCTGAATAGGCTGTGCATCCTGGTTTGCTGAGGGCATCCAAATGCTCCACTTGGATCATTCTCAGTGATTAGCAAACAGATCCTTTGTCAGCACAGGTCAGGTCCCAGTTTCAAGTCACCATGTTTCGGGCACGTGAGATGTCTGAAATGTTGAGCTGAAGTGCAAAGTTTATAAATTTAAGATTCCAATGGCCCTTTTTTGTTTGTTTATGTCTCAAAACCCCAAGCAGTAAGGAATCTGGTCCCTTACTCTGTCATTCTCAGGTAAGTTCTGAGTTTCTTCAGGTCAAGACAGCTGCTTTCCAAGGGTCATGACAGCAGTTTGTCTTACTTTTATTGTTCAGTATGCTGAGGAGATAAGGGAATGGGTCATGAACATCATCAGAAACGCCACATTTGTTTAAGCATATTTGTCACCACAATCTCCTTGCCATTGGCTTTTCCTATGCAGTAGTGTAGAACTCATAAAAATGTTCTTAAATATTGACCCATTTTATTTGCCTAGTTATCATCTTGGTTAATTTTATTCTAAAATAATCAATAATGTATTTACCTGGCAAAACATTTCCTCAAATATTTTCTAAGGAGCTAGTATAACATCAGTGTTGAAAAGTCTGTTTTCTTAATTACAGCTCTAAATTATTGTTTGTTTATTCAGAAAAAAACAAACAGAAAAGTATGGTCATATCTAGCAAGCAAGACTCTAAAGGATTGTGCTTTTTGGAATTGTAGCTGGAAGTTGTAATGGCTCGGGATCATTCCACTGAAATACACTTATGCTGGAAAAGAAATTATTGGAATGAAAAGCTCTGCTCTTTCAAAAATGTTTGGATTTCATCTAGGAAGTGAGATCAAAATATTTTGCCTCAGGATAAGTAAACTGGTATTGCAATATTTGGTTTGTGAGACAGAGTCAAAATATTAGCATCGTTATGGCGATAACATGCAACTCTCTGACAAAACCCCTCAGCCTGCAGAGGAATTTCCCAGAGGCCAGTGCAAGAATTCAGTAACATAAGCCAGGAGAAAGTGTTTCAGTGTGGCTCTGCAAACAGAAGTTAATACATATGTGAAAAAAATTTAAATTACTTCACTTCAGCTTAAAGACCTGAAAGGTTGTATTTGAACACTACCATTTGGAGAGTTTCTTTGAACTTTGGTTCCAGATTTAACTTTATTATGTTTTATGTGGATTTATTGTCAATATTATTATTTATTTCACAATCTTCCACAGTAAAATAAATTCCAAATTTTTAGGATTTTTAGTATCTGATTATGTTTATCATAATCCAATAAACTAAACTACTTCAAACATAAAGCTAATTTGTCCATCCCAAATACATATTGACAAGGCTTTAACAAGACTTAAGGGATGAAGGGTAATGTTTTGTTGTTAGAGGAAAAAAAAAAGTCTGCCCATTGTTTCACCTGACAAGAGTCTTTCAGTTTCTAAATAACATTGTATTTTGCAAAAGATTCATAGCTTAGTATTTATTTCCATTTCTTGAAAGATACATGACCAGAAGAATGAACGTGTTGCCCTCCCTGCTGTGCCCTCACTGAGGTAAGAGGGATTGTTCCATCAGTGCTTTGAACTTCCTTTTTGGCAGATAAAGGACCCTGCTAATAAAAATAACATGTTCAAAGACATGGTTAAGGCCTGTGTTTAGGCTGTGGGAGAAGTTTTTATTGAGCACTTCAAGGCTATGAACACCTAGGGAAAGCAGGGAGAGGATCACTCCAAACTGCCACACCAAACACCTCAGTAAAGCTGGGCCCAGCACCTGGGATTCTTAGTTATTGAATGCTAGAAAAAGCCACAGCACACAACAATCGAAAAACCTGCTGCTTTAGCATGTGATGATGGGACCCAAATGGGTGGTGAAGGCTCTGGAGAGGGAAAAGCACGATGAGGCGTCATGAGGGGAGGTGGTGGCCATTTTCTGGAGGCCTTCCTGAGCATGGTGGCTCTCCCATGCTGGCCTCTGCTATCCCTGCTTCATTCCCACTACCAGCTCCAATAGCCCAGGGGCAATGCCATGAGTAAAAATACCTCAGAAAACTGGCAAAACCTTCCTCCCAGGCTGGGACCAGGGCAGCCATGCTGAGGAGAGGTAGCCACCTCAGGCTGAGGTGGAAATGCCAGGGCTGCAAAAGAGGGTGAGGAGATTTAATTGTCTGACCTGGGGCACCCTGAAAGTGCAGTGCAGCCATGCCCTGAAGAAATGGCTTTATAAATACCCTCTCGGATCAGAGCCTTTGAAATTTAGGCAATCACAAGGAAAAAGTTGAAACAGAAACAGCTGCTGAGGCACAGCTTCCCAGGAAACATGTCCATCCATGGATGGCATATCCAGCCCAAGAGTACCACAGAATACTGCCCACAAAGGGAAATCTATGGGGCTTAATCCAAAAGAGATGAAGTTTTGATTTTAAGGGAGGTCAGTTGGGTTTCATTTCAATTCTTTTCTAGATGTTCTGATCCAGAATGAAAGCTATCATTATTTATTTTGTCATTCCATTCTGACTCATTTCCCAAGCTACAGCCATTGAAATGCAGGATAAAAATATGCCAAATTATAATTGATACCATCAAATAATAAAGCAGGAGCAGGGGCAGATACATTCCACAGATTTCTTCTATACATTTTGGGGTTTCTTTTTCTTTTCATTGCAAAATTTTGTTTTAAACACCAGTTCAACATTTTATTTCCATGCTTCCCAGTGCATCCTTGCCACTCTGGTTTTGTCCCCCCGTCTGCCCAACATGATCAATGCTCCAAAAGGATTTTTACCTGTCTCACACTAGTATTTCTGGTACCAGAAACAGCTTCCTCATTTACCCCGCACTGAAAGATGGGAAAAGTTCAGCCCCAGGTAAATTTTCTGGCTCCTCACTATAATAACTAGTGCCACTAATACAATAAAATTTTATATCATTTTTATTGCATCCCTCCTAGAGAATTATAGACAGAGCAGTGGCCTGCAGAGCAGATGTGTGAAGCTGCAGACAGAACTGCATCTGTTTCCTTTTGCCACAAATTGTTTTGTATAGATCCCTGTTGACTAGGAAATTTAACATGCTGTCGCTGTACATCACATTTGTAATAAAATCATTGTTAAACAAACACATTATCCCCTTCTACTCTCCTCCCCCTTTTCTTTTTCTAATAACAAACTGACTTTATTTTCTCTCCATCTCCTTCCTTCTCACTCCCCAAAATAGATTTTTCTTTTGGCCTCAGTTTTACTTGGACCAGGGCCAAGTCCAGAAGTTTGATGTCGGCTTTTACAGCAGTCCTGAGAGTACAGGGAAGGTGGGGAAACGTCTGTAAGAATCTGCTGCTTCCCACCAAATCAAAACATATTTGTCACTGTATTTCTTGATGGGGCCTTTTTGTGGTTTTTTTTTCATCCAAATCTTGCTTTCTGAGAGCAGAAGAGAATTAAGTCACCATCCAGATTCAGATATGGAATTGAAAAGAAAAGCTGTCTCTGAGGTGCCGAAAGTTGCCTGCAGCATTTAATCTCCAGGATGGGGTGATGCCCTGCTTTTGCTGCAGCTGTGAGTGCTCCGCAACCTCATCCTTCCCTGGGTCACTGCAGTTACTCCAGTTTTTGAGTTTGGAATAAACCAACTCCTAGCTGGTGATAAACACAGAAAGCTTCAGAGAGCGCATTGCCATTTGCAAGCAAAAACAATCTAATTTTGCTTGTATTCCTAGAGGAGGGAGAGAAGTACGTTAATGTAACACAAATCCTCCAAGGTAACACATCTTTGGGAAATACATGTTTTCTAAAGGATGAGGCCACACCAGCTGTAGCTACTCTGCTTCTTGGGGTATGGCTCCACAGCAGGGTCTGTGTCTGGGAAAGTGGGAAAGCCAGACTCTGCCTGTGCCATCTCACATGGACATGGAGCAAAACCACATAGGACTGCTCGGGGCCGTGGCTGTGCATCATTCCCCAAACCAGCCACGCTCACAGACAGGCACTGCCATACCAAATATCTGGGTACCGTGCCAAGCTGCAAACACAGCTGACACAGACAATAACGAGGGGAAGCTGATGGGATTATGACTGAAAATCAGAACAGTAATAAAAATGACAGAAGGAGTCACAAGCCCTTTAAGGGGTTCTGCCTTATTTGCATTTTCTTATGTTGCTTGGAAAACTTAATGAAGTTTATCTTCTGTCATTAAGATAAACCAGCTCTGTGGTGGTGCTGTCAAAGCTTCACTAATTAAAAGTCATCCTCCAAGTGCTTAAAGCTTGCCTACACTTGAAAATTAATTCAGTTTGAGGTAGTGTATACATTTAATTTGCAGCAGCTATATAACCTAAATTAGGATATCTATTTTACAAAGCAGGGTTCCTCTGAACTTGACTCAAATTGAAACGGAGCATTTGCTTCTTTGCCTTATCCTGAACCAAGAGATCTGTGTATAAGGAAGCATTCAGGGATACCTCTTGTTAAGTATCCCCATGCACAGACAAGACTTAGGATGGCTGATCCACAGCACTTTGCTTTCTGAAAGCTTCTCCTTGCCTTGTGCCCCATCAGCTGAGGTAAGGCTGCAAGCAACAGATGATGCATGGCTGCAAACAATGTGCTAAATTGATACAGTTATCAAATTTGTATGGACCTGTAGTACTTGTGCAAGGCTGCTATTATAGCACAAGGCCTAAATAAGAGAACTTCAACCTGGACTAAAACCTTTCTAAAAATCCAAAAATATTTTTCTTAATGTTTTTATAAACAAGAAAGTTTGGAATAGAGAAAAAAAATCCTATCAACATTTGGGATCACTTTTCTTCATGTGCACTGTATGAATACAATTATCAACCAATATAAGAAATTGATAGAAAATGAACACTAGGTAATATAAAAAGAATTCTGCTACCATCAAGGGTGTTTTTCCAATTAAATTCCAAGAGCTTACAACATCCAAGACATTTGGAAATTTCAGAATACCTGAAGAGCACAAAGCAAAGTGCTTAGTCCTCCTTCCTTTTAAATCCTGCTCTCTCAGATACGTGTTCAAGACTCAAAATTTTTCTAATGCCTCCTAGTGGAATAGATCCAAGACAAGGACTAGAGAGGACATGGAGCAACACAGCATCCACAGCTTGACCCTCATTGTCTAATCTGGATGATGTTCAGAGGGTAGGAAGACGTTGTTTGAAGGGGAAAGCTTTCCCCACTCAAAGGAACATAAGTGGGGGAAAACAAATTCTGTTTCAGGTGCTCTTTTTCAGATCTCTTTATAGAGTTCACAGAGCACAATGTACCTCCAGGTTGGTCTTTAGGCATTTGACAAATCCAGACAGGAAAACAAGTTAAATTGGGAGTTTTATTCAGGATCTTACATGAAGAATCATTAATCACCTTTGTGAGGGAATGAGCACAGTGCTTCCCTCATCAATTTTCAGCAGAGATTTTGGAGAAAGATTTTGGAGATGTTGAAGGAAAACGGCAGATGGAGAGCCATGTCTAGCAAAAAGTGTTTGTCATATGAAAACAAACAATTTGGCAGTCCTTGCAAGGGTGTCTGACCCTTCAGCTTCACCTGTCTGACCAGGTGAAAATAACATCATTTTCCCTCTTCTATGTGGAAGGGAAAGGAAAAGGACTTTCCTTGCTGTTAAATACAAAACTCTTTAATCGTCAGTCACTCTATACAAGATTTTAGCTGATTTTCTACTTGGTGCCATCTATATTTGGTGGGAGTCCTCCAGCACTTTTTGTTAGATGTCTGCATTCCCCCTGAACAACTGACTGATTGTTCCAACGATGTCACCTTCCTATGACAAAAATGAGAACCTCTGCTCCAGAGGGACACTGGTAAAGCAAGAGCTGCCCTCCACTCAGTTATTATTTTCTCCCAGATAATAAGAAATGGCCTTGTGTTGTTCCAAAGGATGTTTAGATTGGCTGCTAGGAAAAATTTCTTCCTTGAAAGGATTGTCAAGTACTGGAACAGGCTGTCACCATTTGGAGGTATTTAACAGACATGTAGATGTGGCACTGACACATTGGTTTTGTGGTAAGTTTGGCAGTGCTGGGTTTATGGTTGGACACAATAATCTTAGAGGTATTTTCCAACCTAAATGATTCTGTAATTATGGTGCAATATTCTCAGAGAGAGATACTGAATGCTAACAAACAAAATCCTAGAAACACCACAAGAAGACAACTTCCATATATCCCTTTATTTTCTTTTTTTCTGTCCCTCCCTTCATTTTCTTATGTTTTTCTCCTATAAGATGTTTATTACCCTGGATGGTCTGGGATGGACAATGCCTGAGGTCACTGTGGCACTGGCACTGCAGGACTGCTGGGTTTCTGATGAGTTGCTGGACCCTCAGGAGAGGACATCATCCTTCTATGAAATGAAGAAATCTCAAGTGATGGCTGTCCCTCCTCAAAGTACAGCCACAAAAGCTTCCCATGTTGTGAAATTAATTGGGGGGAGCGGGGGGCATGAGACCAAATACTGGTGCGCAGAGGAAAATATTCAGGAGGACTCCTGCATTTGTCAGGAGTGAATACTCAGAAGAGGAGCACGCACTGGTTTCCAACATAACCTGAAGGATAATAGAGGATGCAGTTGGCAGTGGTCATCCAGCTGGGATGAGGTATTCCTCCTGCTGCTATCCAACCGCTTGCTTGAAAATGAAACGCTTGGCAGCAGAAATGCGCCACAGCTGGAAAACATGAACGAGTCAAAGCAAGTAAACAATCCCAAAATTAGGTTTAAACCAGAGAATAAAAAATCAAACGTCATTTGAAAGTGTACTAAAATTGGCTGGTGTCTGAGAGAGCATTTAGTGGCTCAGCACTTCTCTGTTGCACTTCAGAAATTAAAGAGAGAAACAGAGAAACAGTCTTAGATGAAGCAATAAATAATGGACACTTTCAACACATAATTTGCATTTGAATTAACTAGGCTGGCTAAATTAATTCATCCATTATGAAAGGAGAATTTTACTGTCTATATTTTCAGGCTCCCTAGTGTGCTAAGTTAAATGGGCATTGAGGCAGGGACTACTGGCTTCCTAGAAATTGCTACTAAATTACTTTCTTCCCAATTATTATCTAGTTCACACAATTTGGAAGCCTAATGCTGGTAAAAACAATTGTCCCAGGGTCTTGTCTTTTCTCCACTGTTTGGATTGTGAGGATGAACAGCTACAGCAGCACTTTGGGGTAATCCAGGCCTCACTCAGGTTTTTTTCTTAAAGATTTTTCAGGCCTCCCTTTCCAGAAGGGTTAAATCACATAATCAAGGTTATTTTGAATACAACATAAATTTAAAATTGTTTGAGGCTGAGGGGTGATTTCTTTGCAAAATTATTTGAATTGCTTCCCTGAGAAAATTAAGATAACCTTAAAATAGATGCTTGCTGCAGTATATGACAATAGGTTATTTATTATATAGCTTAGGGCATCAAGAACTAGCTGGAGGAAGACATATGCTTGGAGACATATGGAATAATCAATATATTACATTGTTCTTAATAATGCATTGTGTTTGCAGCTACAAACACAAGCTATATTTTCATGAACTGCACCATCAGGATTTTCAAAACCATGCTCAAAAATTCCAAAAGCATTTGAGGAAAGGGAAAAGAGCTATTGTCATCTCCCCATTGCAAACAAACAGTGGCAGAGGAGGAAACCAGTTCATAATTCAAACCATGTTTGGGGTAAGGTCACATCCCTCTGCCCACTCCACGTCAGGAGAGATACTCCACAGTAACCTGAAGCACACCCCACGCTCCCCAAGGGACACACTGTGGGCTAAGGGACAGGATCTGAGCAGCAAGGCTTTGACAGGAGCACGGTTCACCAGCAAAACCTATTTAAATTACTGACACTTCTGCCAGTGTCTGGAGAAAACTTGTTCTGTTGGGGAACAGGAACAAGCAAGTGATGGATGGGCACCTGGCAGCACTGCCCTTTGCTAGCAAAGCTTTTAACACCTTCTCTGGAGTCAGAGAGGAGAGAGGAGCTTACCACATAGCCCAGTTCACACAGCCAGGACAGGACAGGATGGATTTTGGCAGATTAGTGACACTCTCCCACAACAGCTATGTTGCAAAGCAGAAGATGTGCCTGTTGCTTGCCCTTTCCCAAGCTTTGTGTCCCACGTTCTGGTCTACCTTTCCCCAGAGAAACTTAACATATTCCAGCATCACTCCTCTTTTCCTCAATTCTTTTTTGTAATGGAGGAAAAGTCATAGCAGTCCTCGCTGTGCCAGAGTATTACTGCATCAGTTTCCTCACTCCACATGGACCATAACAGTGGTGTGAGGAGAAGGAAGAAAGAAAACAGGAAGGCAATAAATCAGTGCTACACTCCTTGCAATGGCACCATGATCCCTATCTGGAGAGCTCTGGCACCAAAAACAAAGAGTTAGAAACATTTACACTCTTTCTTTAGATTGCCATGATGAAACAAGCTGAATGAATTGTTGCCTACTAAGGGTACCCAAATAATTTCCACTCTCCTTCCTCACTGTCTATTGATTTTTTCTGTGCAGAAATCAAACCACATTGCAGTAGAAAGCTGCACTGTTATAGACAGTCCAGAGGGACTTCTCCTTCCCTGTCTGCTTACCTACTGAGAAGATGGAACCAGGCTTTGTGACAGTCTGTCCTTGCTGCCTTTGCCACTTCAACCCCAAAGACTGTGTATACATTTCTTCAGCATTAAACCTAAGAGGCAAGATATGTTGTCCTGTAAGTTGGATCCTTCAAGATATAAATCCGTTTACAAAATGCTAAGGTTTTACTTTTGCTCTTAGCTCCAGAGAAGATTAAAAAATTTACATCTAAACAGAGTGAATTTGAAGACTGCAACAGGATGGATCTTTAAATATTGATTTTGTTATTAGTGGAATGTTGTGGCACAAAGCATCTACCATGTGCAGAGTGAGGATAGCCAGACATCCTCTAGAGCAGCTAACGCCCTGGAACCTTACAGGATAACTTTTACAAAGCATTCACTAAACAAGGAGCATCGAAATTATCAGGGTGAATACATTTAAGCTACCTCCTGAAATGATTGGCAGATGATTGACTCTTGCAAGAGCCATCTTTAAACCCAGAGCAAACTCTGCCTGCACTTGGGTGGAAAACGAACAGAGCAGATTGCCACTAAAGGGAGGGTTGCCTTCCCAGCCAGAGGCTGAGAGTGATAAAAGGGATGTTTAGACACATCAGAGTGACAAGTCTGTGTCTTTAAATTTTTGTGAGCTGATACAAATCAAGGAGCCTTGAGGGAAGCATTGGAGTACTGAGCAATTCAATATCAAAGATAAGAACAAATAAAAGTATCTCACAAATCACAATTATGAGGACAGGCTTTCTCCAAGATTCATTCAAATTTTCGAAGATTCAGTATATAGTATATATTAAATATTATCTATGCGTTCCTTGAGCCTTCTAATCAAGGGAAGAAATCCTGCATTTCCTAAGCTAATGTGAATAGTGTAGTTTCCTTCCATATCAGAAGCATTTCAGAAAATTAATTCTGTATCTCTGAAAAGGTCATTTATTCAAGGATGAGTGACAGGTGCCATAAACTTACTTGTGTGTCTGTTCAGCTCAAGTGAACACAAAGCAAATCAATTCAGTGTGGTCAAGTGTAATTACCTGCCAGAGCAGGATCCATCGCTTGCATTTATTATTAACAATGCCACAGACACACCAAATTCAACAGGAATTTTGATTAGTGTGAGGTCATACACTGCTCTTCATTCCCAAGTGCTTCCTTCTCCTGGAGTTTATAACACGATTATTACAGTAGAATAATTGTATTAGTATTTGTACTGCGACAGCAATTAACTTCCAGTTACGAAGGAACAAATTATGAGGTCCAGTGCTAGATTAGCAGGATTAAGTTTTAGCTGGAGGGGAAAAAGGCTTTGTTTTTCTAAGATGTGCACTTTTTTCTAGGAGCTGGAAGTGCTCACAGGACTTTGGGGCCTTAGCTCCTCTTTTTTTCTGTTGCCTCAAAATATTTTTTTAAAGTATATAAAGAATACACCTAAGATGTGCACACTCTTTCACTAAGCTCTGATCACCTGTGGTTATAAAAGACTTCAGCCTTTACTGCTATGCTCTAAATGTCATTTCAAGGACCTAAAAGTTGCACTTCAACACTTTATGGATGAATAAATTGATGGATGAATAAATCTTTACTTTTAAAATAAGTTTTTCTTTGTCATTCTTTCATGAAACACATTAATAGAAAATGACATGTACTTCCCAATAAGTTCCATGCTACACTAGGAGTTCATTAACATTTTTCTGGATTGGGTTTTCTCCCTCTCTTTCTGGTATGATATGGTTTGGGGAATCCTGGATATTTTAACATAGATTTTTTTAATCTCTTCAACAAAATGAGAACAATGAATGCTTGTAAATGGGGTATGCATTCAATGTAAAAGTCAATTCAATATATATTTATGTTCCTACATGGTGTTTATAAAACTCTGAGAAAAAAGAGAAAGGTTAGAGATTATAAAATCATTGATGGAAACCAGCCAAAAACTTCAGCCAAATTAGGCTAATATTTACAATATACATACAACAGTCAATCACAAAGTTAGAAAGAACTCATCATTTCAGGAGAATTCAGAGCATCATTGTAACAGACAAACTGCCTCCCAGCCTTCAGCCCAACTGTGTGGTTACACAATGATGCTTGTGTCAGTTTTATTTTTGTATGTGATGGCAAAAGCGTTCTGGTACAGTCAAATGAAAATTAAATTATGATTTAATAAGAAGAAAACAAATTAGAAATAAAGATAACTCACAAAGACAGAAACATTAGGCCACACAGTTAACAAGTTAAGAAGGCTGACCTCTTTGGAATCATTGCTAAACCTCCCTAGCAGGCAAATTTAACTGTATGCATCAGACTACAGTTTCCCTGAAGCCCTTCCAGAGCATCAGAAACTACCATGATTCCCAAGGAGTTCTCTAATCATGTAACTTCCCTGGCTGCTATTCAGCATAAGAGCTGTTTAAAGAACAAAGGATATAATTCCACACAATGCAGAACGCCATTTGTCTTATTTTGTAAGGTTCCTGCTGAAGTCCTGGCTCTCGAGGTAGCGCAGTCAAAATCAATTCGCACCTCCATTCATCGTGCCTGGGGGATGAATGGATGCAGTCTGTGTGCCACATCCATAAGAGCTGCTTCCATTACTCTGCAATCCCCCCAAAACAAGCATAATTCAATTGATTTTCTCTGCGCTTCCGAGAAGGTTACAAAGGACAAAGCTGTGCAAAATGAAACAGAGCAGCACTCTCCTGGCAGAGCTCCAGAAGCAGCAGGACAGGGAGAAGCTTGAGTTGACAGAGGATGCTCATACACAGGGGTCTGTGGAGCATGGGGGCTGTAAAGATCTGAATTCCTAAAATTCTGGCAATTGCAATGCCAAAGGAAGATGCTTTTGGGTTTGCAGTCTTTGCCCAGTAATGACAATGCGGACTTCCTTTACTCACGTGTTTTTATAATTTGACACAATGCATAGTGGACTTCTTCAGCAATCACTTTCTTACTGTGCTCAGCATGAGATACTCCTAAAGTACAAGGAGCTCTTGCAAGACCCCAGGATCCTCCTACTTTTACCATCTTTCTGGAAACAATGAAAATTTTCTGTAATATGATTCGGCCATCAGATCTAATGGGTTCACCAGTAAACATCAAGCTATGGGGAAAACACCATGATTATTTTTATTATTATTTTTATTTTTCTATCAAGAGTACCCAAATAAAATGCTTAATTTCAAAGCCTGGATTTGAAAAGGTTGTGTTTTGATCTTTATTTAAAATGTAATACTACTGCTCTTTGGGGGATAAAGCCCCAACTAAATACAACTTGTTCTGAATCATGTTTCACTTTCCATCTCAGCATTTACCACATATGGGAAAAAACACCATTTTTGTTCTGATCTACATGACAGGCTGTCATCAGAATATGAATACAGCCACATGGACCTAATTGACTGTATGTACAAGGACTACATGTTCCCAAAAATTCTGCTTATTCAGTCACAATATAAAAATAGAAAAGAAAGAGCCATTGCTTGCCTTTCACAGAATTTTAAGTGAGCTGTTATAAAGTTTCTGATGTTTTTCAGATAAATAAAGATTTCATGATTGTAGTGAGCAAGAGGAGGCAGAAATACATTGACCTGGGAATATATAGATTGAACGATTTCAGCAGAACAACAGTGTGGACTTCATGGACCACTTCTGTGATGGATCCGTTTAGCTCTTCAGTGCCAGGATCTACAAGGCTTAAGGGATTTCACCTACAACATCTGTAGGTGGACTTATTCTCATATAACTTCATCTCAGTTAAAAACACAAAAAATAATGTCTCTCATCATTTTAGGTCATATCACACCAGCTGAAGACAACACTGGCCTCCTATTTAGCTTTTTAGGTTGGACTTGATGATCTCCAAGGTCTTCTCTAACCTGGCTGATTTTGTGATTCTGATTCTTCCTTTAAAAGGAGCTTTATGTTGTGGCCAAAGTTTTGGTCTGGTGAGCACCTATGGATTTAGTTTTTTCAAGTTTTGTGACCTAAGCTGGAAGCCACAGTATTCCTCAGTATGCAATGCTGGGTTTCCTTCTGCCTTTCTGAAAGCAAAATTCATGCAGGAATGAAATGCCTTGGAATTGCTAAGAAAAAACCCTAGCAATAGCTCATCAGGTACAGAGGCTGATATTCCTCTGACATTTAATTCCTGTCTCCCTTTGTGAGATCAGCACACTCTCAAACTAAATTAGACCTGAAAGTCTCCTAGTCTGATAAGCAAAGAGAGCACAAATGCTCCAGGCTCAGGATGTCCCTTTCCTGCTGAGGAAAAGACCCAAAGAACATATGGAGGGTGTGCTCTTGTTGGAAGCTAAAACTCAGCCTCCTCATTTTCCATATTTGTTTCAAAGCTTTTCCTAATCTATATTTCTGCAAATATTCTTTTTCCAACAGAAACTACAGCTTGGGGGTGTGAGTGTAAAGATGATATAACGTTTCACAGGTGTTAACAAAATAATTTTACAGATGACACTGGTAAGAAACCAAACATTTCTTTGATGTTTTGATGAGTCCCTATCTCCATATTTTTCCAGCAGAGGTAGGACTCATCATTTCAGTATCACCCATCTGGATTTTAAAAACACTGAGTTTAACATTTTATAACCTTTCAAAGAAAAAAAAAAAAGAAAAAAGGTGCTGAAAAAAGAAAAGAGAATTTGATCTGCCTTAAGAAAGAGGTCTAGTAACAAATCAGAGGCACAGTCATCCAAACCACGGAGAGGGGAGGAGAAAAGTGTAACCATAGGGGCCTTTGCTAAAGGCCTCCCAAAACAACTTGAGCTCTTCAGACAAACAACATGCAGTGAGACAAGGGCTAAGTTCACAACTACTTACATATTTTATATAGAGTCATAATTAGCTGCAATATATATACACTTCACTTTAAACCAGCTATGAATAGATGAGTAAGTGCCAGGGACTGCCATCTGCTCCCTAAGCCATAATTAACTGCCTGATTACGAAATACATATATATTTATCTAATTAGTTTTAATAGCCCTGCTTTAGCTGGCTCTGCTCCAAAAATCAGGTGAAAAAGCACGTCCTACTGCTTGATGGAGAGAGGCTGGAGCTGTGTTCCCACAGGGGGCTCCTCCAGAGGCCAGCACAGCTCCAGTGAGAGGGCAAGAAGGGTGGGAAGGGGCACCCAGAGCAGGGAGCTGCTGGACGGTTTAACACTCAGGGTGTAGAAGGATTTCCTATTGACCAGGGACACAGACTGCCCCTGGAAAGCTTGGACAATCCAGTCTTGGCCTAGCTTTGGCCTCACAGATGCCTACAAGGGCCTGTAACCTTGGGATAACCTTGAAAGGACAGAGCCATGAAAGCAGAAGTAACCTGACCCGTCTTACCCATCTGTAATTTATGCCAATAGTAGAATAGTTTAGAGACAAGTCGAAAAACTGTAGCCAATTAGGTAGACTATTCTTCAACAAAAAAAATGTAAACTATTTTATCAAATAAAAGAAATGGATGTTACAAATAAACGGGAATACGCCATGAAAGTGCATCAGTGAAAGTGTCACATTTCCAGCCCAGCTCCCCAATTTCAGGACCCTGCTTCACCAGGGCATTGCCAAGCCAGCCCCTCTCTGCCTGTGCCAGCGTGGGTCACAATGCAAAGCTTGTCCTGGGTCTCGTGGTGCTGTGGGTGATGGTCAGGTGGTGAAGATGAGCACACAGACAGGAGTAACTGTGCCCCACCATGAGAGGAACCCAACCAGATGCTGCTCCTTCAAACAGAGATCACTGATTGTTTGAGCCCATAGAATTCTACTGGCAACACGGTCCAGGAAGACTTTCTGCGGAGATTGGGATATTTTGCTAATTAATTCAGGAAGAAAAAATAAATCCTTTTAATATGTATTTTTTTTCCCAGTTCTCTCTGCAGTATAGCCAGTGTGGCATCCACTGTTAATTTCTGGGTGAGCAGCATTAAGGTCAGATTTTATCATAAATCTCACATTTTGATTGCAACTCTGACACTTCCTGCAGCATAAATAGATTTAGGGCCAGATTTTAAAAGCATTTCAGATGCCAAAGGCTGCATTTGACATCGATTTCCAGGGAAGCCTGGAAAAAGCATCAGAATCCAGTCATTCAGGCCAGCCCCAGTGAATCACACTGTTTCCAAGGGCTGCAGACTAGCTTAGAATTTTGACTTCAGGTTAGGAAGCCCTATCATTATAGCAACTCTGGGACTTCTTACAATGATCCACTCATGAAAAACCTCCACAAAACAAATAAAAAAGATGGCCTGCAGCTTCTCCATCTTCTTTACAAACCTTGTGATTTTGCAGGAACAGCTCACATTATTTACATCTCTTCTGGACATCTATTTTAAAGTTTTTGCTTCCTTCCTGGAAGCAGAGAGATGGATCCATGAGTTAGGATATTAATGTGAAGCCTCCCCAAGATGCACTGCTAGGGCTCAGGGCTCCCCTGTGCATATATTGAACCAGACCTTCGGGAATTGGAGTTTATAACACCCATAACACCCATCCATTGGGCCAAGCTGCTGTAGCAGCTTGCAGACTTTCCACAGCCTTCCCTTTCCAGGGCTGGGACTCGTGCTCAGCTCTGCTTCCCCCTCCCATACAGTACAGCTGCCTTTGCATCACCACGCTGATGCCATCAGACCCATCAAGTGCTCCTGTGACATTTATACAAGAGAAAAGTCCATCATCCCAGACAACGATTTCACCAAATCCATCATCAAAGCCTGGTAAATGAGGTGTGACAGACTCATTCTCACTTAATGCCCGTGGTGGTGCCAGGTGACAGCAGTGCTGCTGATGTGGCTGTCCCACAGCAGAGCAGGTACATTAATTCAGTGACACACACTCCTGTCTCTATTCCTCGGCTTCCTCCACCGCCCCCACGGGGTAACTAGCTGTGGATGCCATTTCTTCCAGCCTGCAAGGCTAAAAAAGTACCCTCAGCAGTCCTTTTAATTCTGCAGATGGGCTGAGATCCCCTGGGCCCCAGAGAGCCGTGTCTTTGCATTTTGGTGAGAAGGCAGAAAAACTCTGCCTGCAGTTCCCTTGTGTTTCTGGGGAGCTGCAGGCCTCTCGCAGGCCTGGAAGAGGTATTATTGCTCTGGCAGTGTGATTACACGCTGCACAAAGCTGCTATATTGCAAGTGATGAGTGGGAGGAGGAGGAGATCACAGCTCTTTTTTGGAGGAGATGAAGGGATGTAATTTTTCAAATGGGACCAATAAACTGACACATCTCCCCTTAGAGCTTGAACACTGCTCACAGCCTCTCTCAGCCTCATAACAAGACAACAACTGATTGAATGAGGGAATTCAAATTCCTGTTGTTCAAGTAAATAACCTGAAACAAGCTTAATTCTTACCTTTCTCACAGAACCCACCAGCAGTTGGCTAAGCAAGATAGTTTTGTCCTACAAGATTAAGACATTTAGCAAGTTTAAAAAAATTAATTACAGAAAATCCACACCATCACCCTGGGCCTGTGTCTCTGCTGAGAAACATGCAGAGCTCCTTTCCTTCAGCTGCAAGCATCCTGTTCCCCATTCTTATTGTTATTCATGAAATTAGAATTCCTCTCTGTAAGAACATTACCCAAAGCAACTTTACTACTCTATCAGAGCTTTGCTTCTGCCAGTCCCTACACCTGACTCCTGATGGCCTTTTTCCAGAAAAGCATTTCTGTATATCCTTTTGTAGCCAAGGGAATGTCTCACACACTGGAATTCACCAGTGCACTGTCAAATCAAGGCCTAGCACTTATCTGTCCAATTAACAGCACTGGGCTCCTTAATTACAAGCAAACCCAGGCAGATATGCCATTTGTTGGAGAAATTTTATATGTTCTGTGACAACAGTTATCAACATTTTCTTAAAATGTATATATGTATATATATACACACACATACATCACTCATTAAAATCTCCTTCTGTTTTCAGAAACCATTTTCTGGCCCCATAATATTAGAGCTTACAGTTTACAGGATCAAGGATACAGGGGTGTCACCCTGAGCTTTGTATTAGAGAGGGACGTTCAAGAGACAGGTCCACGCTTCACAGTCATCTTGAATAAAACGGAAGCAACTTCCTCAGGAGGGCACACGAAGGATCCCCTGTTAATTTGCATTTTATCAGAGATTCCAATTATGCTGACCACTGAATCATGCAGAATTCACACGCTTCCTGCTGCTGCCTCTGTAAATGGGCAGAGCCAAAGCTGTGTGTTCCCATGATCCCCACAGCCAAGCTTTTGTGGGTGTGCAAAATGCTCAGGCTCCCTCTGCATGTCCTGACATGGAGTTGCTTTGCTTTCTCTGCCACAGCGGATGGAATGCTCTCCTTTCCACCACTCATTTTGCCATGTGACCTGTGAACATGAGCCTGTGACCTGCTGTACAAAGCCATGTTACCTTTAGAAAGGCCAAAAATTCCTCAGAGTGCTGACCAAAGTGAAAGATTCCCATTTGCCTCTTTTGAAACAGATCTAAGCATATATTTGCTTAGGGAGAAAACCCAGCCCTCCTCTACATGCACCTCAAGCACCCAGATAAAAGACTTCCTCCCCAATGAGTTTTTTTACTGAAAATAATTTCTAAGTTTAATTTTCACTTCTCTAAATTGAAAAGACCAGAGAGGGTAGAAGCAGCTACATTTATATAACCAGAGTAACAACAAGCTAACAATACATTAATTGCAGCAATCTCTGTGCTTTGCCATGCACGGAAAGAGGTCACTGTGACGGCAAGAGCAGACACCATTTTCCTTTTCACTTGCTGAAACACCTCTGCAGGGAGAAAACACCAACCAGCGCCCCCACCACAGCCCAGCCCTGGGGCGATTTTCAGTCGGCTTTTTGTCAACTCCTTAATCCAGAGCCTGGCTTCTTGACAGTGGGCAGTGAGAGCCTGAGTGCTCCCAGAGAGCTCTCCTAGCAAGACCCTTTCCTTAGAGAAAAATCTGATGACAGCCCGATGCCTTTACCTGTCGACACCCCTGACACCAACCACTTTTCCCATCGATTGAGCACTTCTCTGACAAAACTGAACCAGGGGCAAGCAGCTCTGATCTGTGTACAGCGGGCACTGCAATAGGGCTTAGTAAAAAGCAGGAGATGTTAAGTAAGTTTGCTGCAATATTTTATTCCCTGAAGCTATTAATGAGCCACAGTTAAAGCCTGAGACATTCTCTGGAGCAAAACTGACAAAACAAGGCAGGTTCAGTCACTTGAAGCCGTGTGGACACGAGGGCATCACACAACGTGCTACAGACAGCGGACTCTTGCTGGGGAGCTGCGGTTATTCCTAAAGTCTGAGGTAAAAGCTAAACTGATGAAAATTAATTGCCCTTGCTCCACAATCATAAACAGCTCTCACATGCCCAAGGGAAAGACAGAGTGAATACAGCAGCCCTGGTGCTGCTAAAGCTCAGCACCACACGAATTCCTTTTAGACCCTCTGAGAGTGGCTCGAGGCTCAGCAGGAGGAAGGGAAAAGTGTATTTGATGGCTGGGGCAGAGAGACTGGTGGGGAAGCCACATGCCCTCCTGCTGAGCAATTCCATCAGTGCTACCACGGCAATAAAACTGGGGGCACAGCAGTAAGAATGAGCTGAGTTGTGTCTGTAGCGAGTGAAAAGCTTTGCCTGAAGAAGAAGATTGGGGCCAGTGTAAAGGGAGACTCTACTTTGTAGAATTGCAGGTCTTAGCTTTTCTCCCCACTTCAACTGGCCTCCCCCTGTGCTGCTCTGAGCACATGCCTTCATGCTTGGCTATTATTAACTCTGTTAGGAACCCATTCACATGGAAAGTGGTAAAAGCATGTCAACAGTCTCACCTAAATTTAGAAACTTGAGGTAGACCCAAACCAAAACCCAAATACACAAGTCCAAGTAAGAGTGTTAGGAGAAAAAAAAAAATCAGCCAAACCTACAGGGCAAAGTTCTCACTGTAACCAGATCCACACATATCAAATTAAAAGCTATTTTACTGAAAGTTTAGATTTTGTATTTTCATCATCTGATAAAAGAGGACAAAGGCAGACTGTGGAGCCTCAGCACTGAGTGACAGCCTGGGAGAAGTCACCTTCACCCACAAGGCCAGTTACCTTCTTTCTCCAAGGGGAGGGAAAAATTTGACATCTTTTGAAGGACGGATCATGCTGCAGATACGACCTTCCTATTCACAGCAGAAAGGAGGCCAGGACAGACATATACACTTTTGGTCCCCTGAGGTTTTCCTGCATAATAATGGAAATGAAGGATTTTTACTCAAACAGGATTATTTTTAAGGTTTCATCTGAATGCAGCCAAAGGATTTTAATTATTCAGTCAAAAAGCACCATTCACACAGGCTACTTTGTACACTGAGTTTTTATCAAATTACAAAAACTCCTTTCAGAAATAAATTTATTTCAGCTATTCCACCCAAAAATATGATACCAGTTCTCAAACAACCTCTATTTGATATTTATGGTTGGACCACTGCAACTTGCTTATTCTAAATCCTAGTTTAATGAAAACGGCCAGTAACTCCCAAGATACAGCTGACAAAGTGATGAGCAACACTTCCCTCCACAACAGCAACAAAGAATTTTGCCAAGTTGGGAACCTCAATGGAGGGCTTTTAATACAAGTATTTGAACAGGATTAAAGACCAAGGTCTTTCTCAGACACCTTCAAGTCAGGAGGCACAGGATCCATACCCTTCCTGCTCAAAGAGGGTGTCTGTGTGTCACGTGGACAGGTTGTATATTTTAAAAGCCAGGGTCCCTTTTGTTCTTAGATAATGAAATTTGTTTCTTTAGACTAGTTACAATTAAAACAAGTCCTCCATAGAATTTGTACAGGGCTGGAGACAATTTCAGGAAGGGCACAGGCTGTAAAGCAGCCTTCTGCACTATGTTATCTTCTCATCCAATCTATAAACCAAGGGACTGTACTGTAGAAAATAATTCTTTTGAGAAAGGGTTACACCTCAGGGAACTCAGCTGTGTTACTCAGAAAGTTCTGTGCTGATCTCTGTGTGAGTTTTGTGCAGGAATCCTGCTGTTTTGCACAAAAAAAAGGTCACATTAGGAAAAACATACAAAAATCTCCTAACAATACCAAGCATTTAGTCTTTTGCTGTTACAAAGGGGAGAGACTTCTTGTTCCTGCTGATGAGTTGTCCTCCCTGTCCCAAAACTCAGCTGATCCCAGCTCATGGCTGTACAGGAATGCTGCATGGCTGTAATGGTACTGACAAACTTCAAGGCAGTGCTGGGGCTTCACTGTCCTTCCCAGCACAGACAACCTGCTGGTCTCCAGAGCTACTGGGAAGTTCCTCAGTCACACGGGCTTCCCCTCTGGAAAACTGCACTCAACAGAAATAACCTCTGGGAAATGATTGGGAAATTTATTTTATTGGAGTCACTTTAATCTTAGCATCAAATCAACCTGATGGAGTAAAAGAGTTACAATCAATTGAAAACACTGAGTTTTGCCTTTGCAAAACCTCTTAATTTTCATCTTTTTTTGCCTTCCTCCAGGGCAAAAGAGAAGGTCAACATCTACCAATTCCTTCAAGGAGAGAAACTCTTTTTCTCAGCCCTCTCTTAACGCAATCACATTGCCAAAGCTACAGGTTAAATGAGTTCAGTGACCTGTCTAATCACCAGGTATAATTTACAGATGATGCAACTGCTTCACACTGCATCCGTAAATGCAGAACCTGATTCCTCTCTGCCATCAAGACAAAAACTGTTCTGTGTCTCTTCTTGCCCACGAAATTGCTGCATTCTCTGAGCCCCATGGGGCAGCAGCCAGTGCTGCTCCCAACCCCTGTGCAGAGGTGGAGGCCCTGTCCCTTTGGGTTTGGGGAGGTAGAAGCCAAATCGTCTTCCCCAGCCAGCACCAGCTCTGTCGCTGTGGCCCAAAATTCCTGGCGTAGCCCTAAAAACTTGTTCGAGGTGACCACACAAGGCACTTTCTCACAGTGTAACAAAGGCTTCCCATGATAAATGTAGGAAGTGAAAGCACAAAACAGGTGAGGCTTGAACACGATGCAGCCTCCAGTCCAGAAAGCCCCAGCTGGCCAAGAACATGGAGAGCACACATCAGCACACACTCCTTGCTTCTCCCACCACTTCTGAGTATCAGGTGTGGAACAAAAGAACAAAGGTGGGGAAAAGCAGTTATTTTGGGAAGCACAGCTTGGATTTCACCTACGGTCATCCAGCAGCACATGCTGCTCACTGGGAACAGCTTTGCCACGAGACGGCTGAGCCAGCTCCTAAACACTGCCCTTAATTTCTGAAGTGGCCCTCATGAGCCAGGACAGCTGTGCAGTTAATTCTTCTACATAAACCATTCCCACGTGCATGCACATGATGCTGCCCTGTGGCTGGAGGTGAGAAGCTGCCTGTGATTTATTTCTGTCCCTCAGAGGGCACACCCAGTGCAGGCAAAGAGAGCACCCAGCACATCCAGTGTGGGCAAGAGACACTGAACTCAGCCTGCAAACTGCTCCCAAACACCACAAGGCCGGACTGCTTGAAACCACAGTTGTGGAGGATGACATCTTTACCTGCTTCCAAAAGGAATGTCCCCTCTCAGCACTGAAATCCAGCATACAACATCTCTGGGCTTCATCCAGAGGAGTCCAGCCAGGATATGTATTTCTGTGTGTGTTCACAGCTGGGTGCCTCTGCAGTCAGGGAGAGCTGGCAGAGGCAGGCACATCTCCCTGCTCTTCTCTGGCTCACAGCAAGGCAGATCAAAACCTCAGGCAGGGGTTTTGTAGTGTGTGGCTGGCAGAAGTGGAGTCAAAGGCAGCCTTTCATTGTCAAATTAGATCTCCCTCTGATGCTATCAAGCATTATGGCTCCTGAAGAAAGAATGGAGGTGTGGTGACATGCACAGACCCGTTATGTTGGTTTTCACATAGAAATGGCAAAGACAAGACTGATTTCTTGATTTCCATTCTTTTAAACCATTCTGAAGACTGAAATAAAGCTCTACCCCTTTTAAAGGACAAACACACCACCTCTTGCTCCAAGGTGCAGCTCTCTGGTGATGTACACCTTGCTTGGGAATTGCCCTGCCAGGGTGGATGTCCCTGTTGTGGTTTCTTTTGTTGGCAAATAACACCACCCACAAACAATACCCCTTTAAACAGTCCTAAGGTTACCAAAACAAACTGTTCAAAACAAAAGCAACAGCAGACTTAACCTACTCAAAAGCAATAGTCTGTAATTTTATCACCCCTCAGTAATTGCACTCTGGTAAGGACATGCCACCACCTCCATCCTCTGCCCCAGCTTTCTCCCCTCAGCTCCCCAGGTGCAGCAGGATTAAGAAATACCACACAGCTCCTGCTCTCCCTGTGTCCAGGCACTCTGGTACCATGTTTTCATCTTGTGTGTTCACGCTCAGCCTGATTCTCTTCCTCACCCACGCAGGAGTAAAGTAAATAACTCATTTTACAATGAGTTTTCTACCAAGTCAGAAGGTGCTCTCTCCTCCTTATCTTGATCTTTGGAGATGCATCTGTCTGCCATCTCCAAAGAGCTCAGCCCCAGAGATTTTGGGCACGGAAAATTCCAGGTCAGACATGGAGAGCTACAAAGAGCAGTGAAGTCCAGGGCAAAGACAGGCAACTCCCAGGTAAGGAAATATCAAGCTTAGCTACTTCTTGCATGAAATAATAAATATTGGAAGGAAGTGTGTTTTTTTGTCCAAATGTTGTCATTTTGCAGTCGATTTAAGAGCACCAAATTGAATTTGAAAATGCTATTATGAGAAAGGTTAAATAAATAAATAAATTTGAGTAGATATAGCCTTAGGGGCTATTTTAATTTTCTCTGGGCCAGCTTGCTCCCTCCTCAGAGTCAGTGTAGATCAAAAGAATAATTTATAAGCTTTAATGAGAATATTGATTTTTAAGGTTCATTCTACTAATGTGAGCAGGGAGGGTGGTGACGGGGGAAGGAGCCCTGTAGGCTGTGGCCACAGCCTTGTTGGAGGCCACAAACCTTCCTGAGACACAGAGAGCCCCTCCTGGGATGGGGAAGATGCTCAGCACAGACCCTGCTCCCAGCAAAGACAGGCATCAGTGTTTCCAAACAACTCACCGTCTAATTTGTACTTATGCAAAAGAGCCGTCCCATAACACAAATCATCGAGCAATTAACATGCAACACTCCAGCACAACTCTCCGTTGCTTGTTGTTGAACTATCTTCAATGCCATTAATGAGAGCTAATTAAATCAATCAAGTCCCCGCCGCACTCAAACACGACTGCAGCTACTGAGGCGGCGTCAGATCGGGAGCGTTTTCGCAGGCACTGTAAGTACCAAGCTGCACATTTATCATGCTGTCCTTCCAGCGTACATCTGCTCTCGCTGCTGCGTGCTTCATTTGTCATATGTTGTCACCGTCCCTACCCCCAATACATCTAGGTGTCAATTAATTCTTCCCCGTGCGGCTCGAGTGCTTCGCAGGGAATAATCTCCCTCTAAATACCCATCCCGGAGCCGTCCTTACCCGGGAGCAGCAGCTCAGCCACGTCCCCCACATTACGTGGCTGGGACTGTAACCTCTCTGCTTCTTTATTGCAGGTTATTAAACCCCCAAACCACCTCCACGCACTCGGGTAATTTTCAGGGGAAGCAGCGGAGGTTTGGGTTTCTTTCTCCCTCTCTTCCCCCAGGCTTCACAGGATATTTGCAATGTAATTCACCGAAATAAACTTTCCCGAGTAGAGTTTCCAGGATAACCCCTCGAGTGAATAATTGCTGTGGACCTTCAAAATGCTTTTTATAATTGATGAACATTCAAATAACAGATTTATCTCCACGTTTGCAGTGGCATTTCTGCTCTACCAGCAGCCCATGTGCCTCCTGCTCCATTACCATGAGCATGCAGGGGGAAGAAAAGTCTTTTTCTAAACAGGAGCATCGTCTCTCATTATATTATAACATTTGGTCTCTATTTATGTTTCTGCTCTGTCTGGCTAACTCTCCTTTTTATTTACAAATCAGCTATATTAATGTGCTTTAATTTCAACACTGGTTGTTTATTTTAGAGATGAATCAGTTGGCAGGTAGAAGAAACCTCGCCTGAATGGAAAGCGGCACCAGCTCCAACACCATATACACACTCGTCCTCATTCAATAGAGACTTAAAATTAGTGGGTTTTTGACTTCACAGACGTACCTTGTGGCATTTTTAATGTTTTAATTATAAAAACTACTGACTTGCAGGTCAGAGAAGGAGCAGATAACTAATGCAGTGTTAATTTCTTGCCAGCCCTCGGCCATGGAAGTGCATCCCCTGCCTGGTCACCATGGAGAAGAGAGGTGGGGCAAAATCCCTGCGCGTTTCCCAGGCAGAAGGACACGGAGGGAACATATGCATGGATGCAGAGCCCCTGGGAAGAGCCACACTGAGAATCTGTGCGGAGTCCCACTCCAAAGCAAAAACAGTTACAAAAAGAGCACCTCACTAGAGGTAAGAGCAGTGAGTCACAAACCGGAAATTTCCACAAGGGGTGTAAATGCCCAGATGAATTTGCAGGAGGCTTTATCTCAACTCTGGGTCCACACAAAGAGTAAAAGGCATATAAATAACCCTTATGGCTTGATTTCTCCAAACCCAGCACTCTGGGAAAAAAGTCAAAGTAATGATCCAAATAAACTGCCTTAAACTGGCATGAGACAGACTCAGGCTGAACAGGGGATCACTTCTTATCCCTCTGTGCAAAAGGCTTTCAGAGCCTCATCAGAACACAGCCAGGAATAATAATTTGGGTCATTATTATTAATTATTTTAGCTGTATGCAGGCTCCCAGCAGAGAGGAATGCCTGGGGATCCCTTTTCACCCCTCACCCAGCTGTGGAAGGACCCAAGAGAGGAAATCAAGGCTTTCTATGGCAGAAGAGATGACAGCCTATCATTAGGCATCACCACACAGGAAAGCAAGCAGTGTTTTCAGTCTCTGTGACCTTTCTGGGTACAAAGAATGACAGGGTTTTTTTCTTCCCTTCCTCTATACCCAATTCCTTCTACCACTGAGCACACAAAGTTAAAGGTGCTGCAGAAAAGACAAGCAGAGCATTTCCCTGCTTCAGCATTGCTACTCACAGAGCAGCAGCCAAGCCTGCCCTAGGAAAACATTCAGGAGAGCTGATCATGAAGCAGAAAAATCTCAAAAAAAAAAAAAAAAAAATTGGAAACACCAATACATTTGCAGTATTTGCTTATTCGGGTTTTTGCCTGTTGGCACTTTCCTTCCTGCATCTGAAAAATTAACTTTTTGCCCCTCTCAGGTTTTCTGTTATGAGAGCCATATGGTGACCAAGGCCTCACTTCTTGTGGTGATGATCACAGAGAACTGACAACAAAAAACCAAGTTCCCCGTAGTGCTACATCTCACAGAGAAACTTCAGTCCTGATCCCACCACATAAGTTTGCTCTTCTAATACATCCTCGCATCTCTGTGCTCTGCTGCAGCAATTTTAAGGCCACGGCAGACTTGTTCATCAAATAAATACATTTGACTGCACAGGTCTCTCCAACTTCAGAGAGGATCAATGAAATTCTTTCCTTAGAAGGAGTTGGATGAAATTCTTGGTTTAATCCTTCTAATATCATTTAGTTGAGTAAATTTATGTGACTAAAAGGATTCTGTCAGTTGAAGGCATTTCATCAGGCGCATACACATAATTCTAGTGACAAAGTGATTTTTTTGTCAACAAAATACTGCCTGGCACATGTACAGAAGTTTGTTTAGCAGTGAGCGAGTACACAGTAAAGGCAGGAATCAGATCATGAAGATTATGCTGTTATAAAGAGACGAGAGGGAGAGGGAAATTATCTGTTTGGTGCCAGACTGTGGGAAGTAGTTTACATGAAAGGAAAAGGAGTTTACAAGGCAGCATCAGCTTCCTGTGGGCCTTTAGTGTTGGCATAAATCAAATCACGGACACAAAGCCACGGTCACATTGCACGGGGCTTTCGCTTCCTGCTCCGCTTTTGATCCTGCAGTCAGCAGATCTGTTTAATGTGTTAATTGCAAACTCCTCTGGTCTTTATCCAGCATTTCTTCTGTTTCTTGGTGTGTCTGGCATCAGAAACGTGAATAAGGTGATGGAATTCTTTCGTCTTTTGCGTGGCATCACGCCTTCATCTAGTTGGCTTTGAAAAAGCACCAGCAGTTGAACTCCTTAGTCCCAAGTCTGAAAACCTGTGGACATTGCAAGAAAAGCTCCCCTGGGCTGAGTGTCTGGGGCCCAGCAGCCATAGAATCATAGAATGGTTTGGATTGGAAGGGACCCTAAAGGGATCTCCAGTCCAAACCCCTTCCAAAAAGCAAGGAACGTTCCACTAGATCAGGCTGGACAGAGGCCTTGAATGTGTCCAGGAATGGGGCATCCACCAGAAAACAGGCTGAGGTCTGTGGCCGGGACAGGTCACACAGGGCAGAGAGCTGGGTGCTCTAGCAAGTAATTCAGGGAAAAAAAAGAAAAAGCAGGGAGGGAGGACACAGGTGCTCAGTTCTAAGGAAGTGGAGATGCAAGGGGCAGCAAGGGGCAACAAGGAGCAAAGAGAGGAGTTTCTTACAGTGAAAATGCAGTTCAAACACACAAAAAAATCCCACACAAAAGAAACACTGAAGTTAACAGCAGAGAATAGAGCTATTAAACATCACCTGTTCTCAGAGATGCTGGCAGGCAGAGGAAGGAGGAAATCTTAGAGTACATTTATTTATTTGGTGGAAGTGCTTTTGATTACCAGGCCATGCAGGAGCAGCAGCAGGAACCCCCAGCTGGGGAGAGGCCGGCCAGGGCATGTCAGTGTTTGCACACCCTCAGCAGGGTGAGGCAGCTTCTCCTGAGCTTTCAGAGTGCTACAGAAACATTTTCCTTTCCTGATCCTGGAGGTCAACAGAGCAGCAAGGGAGAAGGCTCCAGAGCTCTGTGGTCAAATCTGATTTGTGACACAAAAGGACAGGACGTTTCTGCAGGACTTAGGAGCTGAGATTTGTCCATCTGCTGAGGCTTCCTGTGTCCCCCAGCACTTGGCATTTCCTCCTATGCCTCACAGTGCCACAGAGCAGTTCTAACCCACCGACCCATCTCTTCCAGCACACCCTCTCTTCAAGCTATCCTGTCAAGCTCTTCTTCAGTAATTCTGAAGCCTTTGAACTGTACTTGGGAGTTTGCAAGGGGAACTGAAGTCTTCTGATAGGAGGAGCTTAACCAAAAAGCCCTGGTTTTCACATCTGGCAAGCAGGGTAAGTATCATCCAGGAGAGAAATTAAATTACTTGCATCCTTCTCCCTCCACAGCAGCACTTCAGCTGAAACAGTAATGAAGAAAAATCTCACAAAGTAGCCACTGGCAACCAGAATCATTTGTCTGCCATCGATCCACAGGGTGATTTAATGGGGTGGAAAAGCAGGCACAAGTCCCTCTCTAGGTCAGGAAAATCTCCCCTCATCCCTACAGGTTCTGCTGGCCCTGTCCTGCTTCCATGCCCCCCTTGTGCATCCCCAGCTCAAGCCTTGCACGTGCATTTCACCTCCAGGTGCCCCGAGAGGGTGGCTCTACCCCGAGGGCCAGAACTACCCACGAGAGAGGAAAGTCCTCAGGACTTGTGAGAAGGGGACATTGTTCAGTTCTGTGCTCAGCTGCTGAACCCAAGAGCCTGCAGGTTTAATCTCAGTCTGCCACAAAATGGGAAGAGATTCAGAATTCATCAAGCAATTTTTGCAGACTCTGACACCCAAACATTTGCTTTGGAAAAGGATTTGCTCTGGCTCTGCTTGCTGACATTTGCATCTCTACACCAATAATTGAAAGCTGCAGCCTCACCACAAAGCACCTAGAAATTTATGACTATTGTCATCAACAGGAACTGCAAAATTAAAACCCAAGACCCTCCCTCCCATCAGTTTTTCTATCCACGAGCCCAGCTCTGCCTAAATCATGCAAAAGCCATAAAAAGGAGCCACACACACCAACCCATAAATCCCAGCTGTCCTGTCTCCCCAGCTTAATGCCAAGTGATAAAGATGCCCCAGAGTTTATGTGGCAGCCACTGCCCCCCTCCTCCCCCCTTTGTTGATTGTATACATAAATAAAACCACGATGATCTCATTTGAGTCCCTTAACCAGCAAGAGCAGGAGCTGGGAGCCCCAGCCAGCCTAGCTGGAGCGCCTCACAGTGATTTTTGATTGAAGCTGACTATTAGTGGATACAATTAAGATGCTGCTTCAGTTTAAAGATGAATTGGCCATGCAGAGACAAATTGTGAATGCTTATTGCTGCCATGCTGAGGCAGGTAATCAGGAATGAAGCTGTAATTGTGGCACCTCTTGTTTTGCTCCTGCTGGAGCACAGAACGCGAGATTCAATTTAACAAACAATTTGCCACGCGGCTCATCCCTGCTGGGTGGGAAAGCAAGGCTTGCTGGTGAGGCTTCCCTGGACTTCTACTCCTTTTTAAACCTGTTAAAAGCAAAACCGGCCCTTGCTTTAACCTTTGCACCGAAGCAGAAAGGAAGAGGAGAAGCCCAAGGGTATTGCTGACGGTGTATTTGAGAATGTACGTTGAGTTTTATGCAGAGATGATAAAAAAGGAAACCCTACATACTGGAAGGTATCATCATCCTTTTGATACTTCCTGTGTCTTTCTGAGCTTCTCTGGAGAAATCAGAGGACAGCTGGGCCAGCATGTTGGAGCAGCAAATGCCAGTGTGGGCAAGTGAGGAGGCATTTATATACACACAGAATTGCTCTGCTGCTGCAGGAGATTCAAGTTACAGCCCCTGGATGATCTTGAAGTCAGTTATCCTCTTTTTTTCCCCCAAGGAAGGGAAGGACCGACTGAAGCAGCAGCTCCTCAGCAGCTGGCTTTCATCCTGCTGCAAGGGAAGGAGTGCAGAGATGCTCTGCAGGACTCAAGGGGCTGGCGTGTAAAGGACTCAAAAAAGAATTAGAAGAAGAGATCTACTGGATCAGACTCAGAGAGCAGAGCTTCCTTAGCTTTGTTTACCTCTCTTTGGGATCCATCCCTGCACACAACCACTGTCTCCAAGTTTCTAGGTCAAACCTGGCTTCTCCAACAAGGCCAATTCCATGGAGGAGACACAGCCAGGCCTTACAAACCCTTCCTGTTTCACTGTTGTGATTCATAACCACACAAGCAACTTAAACCCCCAAATCTCAGGGATTTCATTGTGTTTCTTTAAGGCTAAACATGTTTTGAAATCTCAGAGCCAACCAGGACCAGCTGCTCTTGTTACTTTAGGATGTAGACATTGGCATCACGTTGTTTGCTTTTTTTTCAAAGGAAGAATAAAGAAATTTGTTCTCTAATTCCTAGTCTGACCTAGAAAATGAGGGCATCAGCTCTACAGAGGCCCCTCTGTTTATCAGTTTATAAGTGGTTCAGTTTTTCCTCCTCACAAACATACAGGGATCATAGAAATCAGAGGGCAGTTCAGTGGTTGGCAACTGCAGTGGCTCTGATGGAAACCTTGTAGAAAAAAAGAAAAGAGCATCTTCTGTTTTCCTTTTGTTTTTTTTTCCCTAAGTACTGCTGGTCATGGTCTGCAGAGAAGATATTTTCTTGCCTACAAACATTATATCCAACATCAGCTGGATCCTGCTCTTCACCCCTTATCAGCCCTGGAAAAGCCCCAAGGCAGTCAACAGCACAATTTGATGGTACTTTAGGCAGGTGCAAATCAAAGGAGTGAAAAACATATCTAATTAAAACTTAGTGTTTGTACAGAGGCAAGAGCCGTGTGGCCTGACAAAGCAGGAAGCAGAGAAGCACAAATGCTTTGCAGTTTGGGGGAGGATGAGGGCGATTTTCTTTTAAGGGAATGATCTGGACTTTGAGAATGCTCCTCTCCAACATCTCCCAGGCAGCAGCAGCAGCAAGGCTGACCTTATATTGCAGAGCTTTCCTTTGCCCAAATGTCTTGCAAGAGACCAAGCACAGGCCCAGATGTGATATCCATGACAGGGCAAATATTCTGAGGCAAGATGATGCCTCCTCATCAACTAAATAGCCACTATTGCAGGTGGGTTTTTTCTTTTTTGTTGCCCTGTTGTTACATTAAACCTTGTTTTTTTTAAACTTACTCTTACACAGCTATCTCACCTCTCCCAGGTGATAATTCACACATCTGACATTTTTTTAGAAAAATTATCCTCAGGTTTCTGTTTAAAGGAGCAGAGAATGAAAAGCAAGGCAGTGTTTGGATCCAACGCAGCACATATACTGAAAGTGGGCTGTTCAAACAAGTGTTTCAGGTGTGCTGATTTTGGTGGGAGGTGGTCACACAGCTCAAGCCCTGAGCACAAAGGGAACTGCAGAAAAGGTTTCTGGAGTTATTTAGCAGCTGGACAAGGAAAGGAACAGCAGGTGCTTGGTTTGTAACCCCTGCCTGCTCCTTGACAGCAGGACCCACTCCCTGGGCAAAGCTTGGAGCTGTGAGTTTAGGTCAGCGGAAGGGGACAGCCATGGCAATTCATAGTATCTCCTTCAGGCACCTAATTCAGGTGCAGGTTACAAGAAAAAGAGGCCTCTGTGTCCCCAAAGGCCCCATCTTTGATAGCCTGAGCTGGCTAGAGGCAGACACTGCACATATCCTTCCTTTCTGACACAGGTGGGTCGTGTTCAGCACTCTGCTGTACAGCCGGGCAGGGAAATCGGGCAGAGCAAGGTCAAACGGCTCACCTTGCAAATGCTTGCATGAATACTTAATCTCTCTCCTGTGAGCAGTCTCACCAGCTTCAATACAGCTGTAGATATTTAATCAAGAGGAGAAAAGATCTTTAACCCACTGCCTGCCTCCAAGGGGACTTGGGGTGGGAGGCAGAGAGCACAGTCCTCCACCTGAGCCACCCCCACCTGCAGCACAACTCCAGCACCAGCCTGAACAGCACCACCACGGTGTTTTTACTTACAAAAAGCCCTGGCAGAGCTGAGTCTTTCTGCTTTTCACACACAGAAGGTTGCAATCACATTTCCTGGCAAACCACTCCTATTCTCTCAAGCCCCAGACACAGCAGTTAATGTTCTCTAGTTCAATAAACCATCAATTCTACCACCACAAAGGGAACAACTCTAAGAAAAACCAAAACACTGAAACAACCTCACATAATAAAAAGCAAAAAAAATTCCCCAAAATATCCCTCTCCCTTCAGGCTTGCTCCCTGCAACATGGCTGAGTTTCCAGGCTCTGCAGATGGCACGTGTGTCCCACCCAGGATAAAACTCACAGGTGTGAGGATACTGCAGATTGGGCATTCCTACCTCCAGCTCCCCCAGCCTGGGACAGCTACTGAGTGATTTAGGAACTCCTCCTTTTCTTCCTCCTCCTCCTCATCATCATCAGAGAGTGGGAGCAGACACTCGTGCAGCCTGCCCCAAACCAGCCATTGCTTCTGAGAGCAGCAGGTGACACCTTTAAGGACACCCACCTGTGCTGCCCTTCAAGAGAGAGGCAGCACAGGGCTGAGCTTCCAAAAGAATCACTAAAAATGGTATTTGTGCCCTAGTTAGAGCTGAGGAAAAGCAATTCCTAAGTCAAGGTGCTCGTGTTCATCATATCATGGAAACACAAGCCCTGCTGAATCATAATCCACTGGTTTTATCTTCTTGGGGCAGGAGACAAAGTTATAGAGAAAACGTTGTCTACGGACATCTCTACTTGGAAACAAGTGCCTGTGTTACTGCACTAAATTGTCTCAGCTAAAGGAGATGGAAATTAGATCATTTAAAAGCAGAGAGCTCTCCCATATTGTTTCAGCAGAATCATCTCTTTTACATAGCCAGGCAAGGGGCTCGTTTTTGTGGAAAACAAACACATCTTTTACGATTATGGCCATTCAAAGCTGTTTCTTTCACTCCAAATTGTCGCACATGAAGGATCAATGGCATTCTCAGATGATGATTTAATTAAAAACTCCTCCTTTCTTCAAGTTGAGACCTGCAAAACCTCTCTGAATGGCTGATGGATGATTTGCTATTACCTTGCCTGCTTTCTTCCTAATATTTTTTTCAGAATTTTAATTGCTGCCATTTGAGGATTATTGATTACCTGTAATTGCTCTTTTTCTCAGGCATCTCACTAGTTATCTGCAGCTAAGTGATCTCTGCAAAAGACAAAAGCAGAGTACTTCAGAACCTAATGGTTTTCCTTGGCTGCTAATGAACACTGATAGTTTGATACCTGGATGCTGCAGTGGCCTGAACTTTGAAAGTGGATGAGCCTGAAAATTCCTTTTCCTTAAGAAAAAAACATTAAAAGCACCAAAAACCTTTTTATACGCCAGTCACATTAAACAGAAACTAGACCAATGAAGTCTTTACAGCATGGGACACTCATGAGTGCAAAGAAAAATCCCCCTCTGCCTTCCAGAGCAGGCACTGACTTCACACTGCTGCCATTCCCACTGCACACAGGCATAGAGGGATCCCAGGGACGCCACCAGATCCAGAGGAACTGGACCAAAGGGGATTTGATTTTTTAAGTTCCTAATTCTGCCTGCTCTGATCAGCCCATTAGACAAAGAGGTTTGCTCAGTTTACCAGCGCTCAGCTCACAAACTGCTGGGAGCTCAGACTTGGTTCTGGATTCTGAAGGAGCTGGAGACACACGGTTGTTTCCCACCCCTTTGTCTTATTTAAAATCCAAATTCCACAGAAATATTTAAAACTTGCAGCAGAATCACCCAGTGCAAAGCCCACTTTCCTCCTTAGGTCTTTTCCTTTGCATTTCAGGTACATTTAAAAGCTTGCACGTTTCAAAATACAGGGTGAAAAATGCTGTTCCACAGGGAGCATCAAGTGCAACAAGCACGAAGCTGCCCTTTGCTGCAGGTTTAAGGTAATGCTTTCAGTTTAGTCTGAGACTTATGATCTCAGACTACAGCAAATGACTCTGTTATAGTTTATCTCATAATTCTGGTGTACCTTGGTATAAAGATAGCATGATTAAACAAAAAAAAACCACCCTGCATCATTAATTTCAGAGCAATTATTTTTAGAAAATGATCATCAGCTAAGTGGGAGCTCATTACCAGATTTTGTCTAGAAATAAGTTTTTGATAGTGAGTGCCTGCCCACAAGACTGAAATAACAAAAAATAATGAAACTTGATGATAGAAAATTGAGAATTTTTTTCCTTTAATTTTTTTTTTCCCCAGTGCGCCCTGACACTGACCCACAGCCCAGTGGGGAAGACAACACCACACTCAATTCTGCCCCAGCGCCAGCGCTGCAACCAGGTACCTGCTGCAATGTGAGTCCCTCCCCCAGGCACACAGCCTCCCCAAAGCTGCTGTGGTTTGGGTCTCTCTTCCATGGGGTCAGTCCTCCAAGGACAGGCAGCTCCAGCCTGGAAGCAGGAACCTCTCTCTCCACTGGGTCTGCCACTGGATCACAGCCTGCTGCAGGCATCCACTGCTCTGGTGTGAGCACCTCCTCCAGGGGCTGTGGGTGGATCTCTGCATCCCCGTGGATCCCCACAAGCTGTGGGTGGATCTCTGCATCCCCGTGGATCCCCAGGGGCTGCAGGGCACAGCTGCCTCACCATGGTCTCACCACAGCTGCAGAGGAATCCCAGCTCTGGTGCCTGGAGCAGCTCCTGCCCCTCCTTCTGCACTGACCTTGGTGCCACCACGTTTCCCTCACAGGTTCTCACATCCTCCTCACTGACTAGAAGCAAAACGCCCATGACTTTGTTTTGATTTTCTTCCTAAACATTTCATCACAGAGGTGTTTCCATCATCTCTCACTGGCCCAGTTTTGGCCAGCAGCATGTCCATCTTCAGAGCCATCAGGGATTTTCTCTGCCAGACATGGTGGAAGCTTCCAGCAGCTTCTCACAGGAGCCACCCCTGTGGCCTCTCTGCTACCAAAACCCAGGCTGCGCCAAACCAACACACCCCTGATCACAGGCAATCACAGATGCAGCAAACCTTCCCGTGGCATAACCACGAGGCAGAGCACTTGTGAAGGATATTGCTGGAAATGCAGATGAAAGTGTAGCAGGGAGACCTATGAAGGGAATCTTGGATATCTAATCCGGTTGGAAAAGACAGCTTGGGTAGGCAGCTAATTGGGAGCCATGGGAAAAGCTTTCCCAGCTGCAGGCAGCAAGCAGCTCAGGGAGAAAGGAGCTACAGGTTTTTGCAAGAAAAAGCTGACTGTTAAATCGAGTATAGTACTGATGGTAAATGCATTTCATCACCAAATTATATATCTATAAAAAAGTGCAACAGAGAAAAAGAAAAAGAAAGTATGTGTCAAGCTTTCTGGGCCTTTTTACACTTTTCTAGGGATAATTTTCTTCCAGTACATTGGCAAATACAGCACAGGTGGGAATGTTTTCACCTAAATAACTGC
Source organism: Bombycilla garrulus (assembly GCA_013400315.1). Classification (NCBI taxonomy): domain Eukaryota; kingdom Metazoa; phylum Chordata; class Aves; order Passeriformes; family Bombycillidae; genus Bombycilla; species Bombycilla garrulus. Next base: position 184,739 of record VXBU01019605.1, on the reverse strand, counting down.
CAGTAGGCTGAAGCAATTATTTTTCTTATATTTTTTTCAATTAAAAAAAAAATTAAATACTGAGACTTGCTTAGTAAAAATGATGGCCAGGACAATGGTTTTGTTTCATGACAATGTACTTTTTTCTTTAATACATATAAAAACAATTCTCATAGTTCTACATCCTGAAAAAGAGTTGTTTATTCTGTAGAAAAAGATAAAGATTACCCATTAAATTTCTGGGGTCACCTTCATTATTAATTTTTTGCTCTGCAGAGAGCAACAGACACTCGTAAGGCATGTGCTGGAAACTTCAGCTGCCTTTACTCTTGAGTGCTTCAGTCCCACAAAGCAAGACTGACATCAAAACCAGGAAAAAAGACCATGAAAGGAATGAAGAGGTTCTTCTGGGTACAGAAGTAAACTTAAAAAGCTGGACCCTCCAGTCAGTGTGAGTCATGCATTTATCAACTGCAGTGTCTTAAAGAATTAAGTGGGGACAGATCCCACTTATTTTCACAATAAAGCAACATTTGGAAAGTTGTAACAGAGCAAAATGTGGTAGAGAAATAGAGGGACAAAGAGCAGGGTTGGAAGGAAGCAGCAGAGGATTTCACAGTGGACTCCTTCTCAAAGGCTCAGTGTAAATATGATCCCTATCCAGTTGGGGGAAGTTTCTTGCGGTGCTTTGGCAAATCATCTTTTTTTCTTCTCTTCATCAAAATATGCTCCAAAGAAATTTATTTTTTTTTTCATGTAATTCCTACTCAAGAGTTTGGCTTGAACCCTGCTTCTTTGGAAGGCAATAAATTTTTTTTTGCCTTCAGTCAGGCCAGTGCTGGGCTGGACAGTGAGCAGGGGTATTGTGCACACCTGGGTATCGACAGCAGAGAAATTAAAAGTCACTCCTGTCACTGCCAGTAGGGACATAGACGGACTTGAAATGGTCCCACAGGCAGGGACAGGGAGGGCCTTCTTCACATTATCTCATGTGCCCAAATTAAGAGCCAGTCACAGAGTGGTTGTCGGTGTCTTCTCCCAAATAACAAGTGTTTGGATGAGAGGAAATGGCTTCAAGTTGCACCAGGGATCTTTAGATTGAATTTTAGGAAAAATTTCTTCTGAAATGGTTGTTAAGAATTGGAACAGGATGCTCAGAGAAGGGGGAGTCACCAGCCCTGGAGGTATTTAAAAGGCAGGTGGATGTTGTGCCTGGGGACATGAGCTAATGCTGAGCCTGGCAGTGCTGGGTAATGGTTGGACTTGAAGATCTTGAGTTTCCAACCCAAACAATTCTGTGATTGTCTAAGCAAGAAGAGTGATGCAGAGCACTCACTCTGGAAAGCTGGCTGTGCTAGACAGGCATCTATACTTGATGCATAAATTCAGATGATGTGAACATGAGACCTGTCTCTGGTGTTGATGCCTTAAGTTTTAGCTTTTATGTTTTTCCGATTCTGTGCTGTTTCAGTGTGTAGTTCTGGGCTTCACATGAAGGTCTGGTGAGCTCTCTTCACAGAGCAGGGAGACAAAACAATTCCTTTCTATCTTGGGACCAAAGACAAATTTTAAACCCAAAAGTGTAAACAACAGTGAAGGAAGAGAGAGAACAAGGAGGATGGAGCTTCATAACCTGAAGCTGTAATTGGAGAATTAACTCCAATGTGCTGATGGAGTGCACACCTATAGAAGTGTGAGGCCTCATGACCGGCGGCCATTTTGTGCCCATTTTTGTGTTTGACTTGGGTGTAGCCCCGGCGGGGTTCCTGCACTGCCCAAGCTGGATCCTTTCAATAAATCCCTTTTTATTCTTTTATTCTACCAGGTCTCTGTTTCCAGGTCAGCCTTTCCAGGCATCAGTGTAACACAGTTAAGGCAAGGGCACACCACTGAGCACCTGACTAAGCAATGTGGAAGCACATTCACTGCTGACTGAAGTAATACATCAAGCCTTGGCTGCTTCACCAATATCCTGGGGAAAAAATCACCTTGTGGGATGGGAGAGCAGCCACTAGGTGGGATAACAGCCTAGGAGGCAAAGTGCCTGGGAGAGGCACACACCCAGCCTTGGGCCAGCCTCGCTCACAGGGGTCCCTCAAATAAAGCCCTGCACTCTGTGTCAAACCTGCCTTGGCCAGGGAGCAGGTTTAGGAGACCTCAATGTATCTGGAAATACTCATACATGTCCTCTGTAATTGCTCTGTTCACATTTAAGTGTTTTTATAGCTGTACTATTGCACAGTTCCATAACTGAACTTGCCACATTTTTGAACATCCAAGCAGGGCTGTTTCAGAGCTCAAACAGAAATTGTAATACCATAGTAAAAGGAATGGACAAAACACCTGAAATCAAAGAATCTGGCTTAATTTGCATCAGAAGGAATTTGACCTTTTTTTCCTATGTTTTATGGAGTAAGGAAAAAAAAGTGATAGTCCTGCTTTAATATTTACAACACGTCTTTCATGCATCCTTAATGGCATTGTTTATAAAAAATGCATTAACTGTTCTGTTTTGCTTCAGGCAGGGGGTATCCTTTACAGGATAGGCAGCTTAATTTGGATCTTAGCAACGACAACATTCCACAAATTAATGTATCTGGGAGACGAACGAACTCCCGAGCAAGGGTGTAAGAGCAGGAGCTTGGCCTTTGCACATGAATATTCTTAAGGAGAAAGGAAGAGGCTTTTTCTCCTCACAGTTTAAAGTAGATCAGAAAGCTCCCAAAAAGAGCAGATATCCTGCCCAACGCTCAGTAGGGCATGTAATGACAGGACAAAGAGGAATGGCTTCAACTGTCAGAGGGCAGGGTCAGATTAAATATTAGGAATTCTTCCCTGTGAGAGTGATGAGGTTGCCCTGTGTCCTGTTGCCCTGTGCCCCAGGGTGGCTCCCCCATCCCTGGAAGTGCTCAAGGCCAGGCTGGATGGGGCTCTGAGCAGCTTGGCCTAGTGAAAGGTGTCCCTGCTCATGGCAGGAGGTTGGAACTGGATGGTCCTTAAGGTCCATTCCAAACCATTCTATCATTCTGTAACATAGATTAAATAAGGCTTAATAAAAACCACCATCTTAAACAAACACACACACAAAGTTTCACTATGTTTTGTGGTTTTCTTTCTCATATTTTTTATATATGGAATTGTTGCATTCCCCTTATTTCTCTTTGCACAAGAGGACAGGAATTGGGTTGTCCCAAACCCACTTGCAGGCCAAATCATCAATTACCCTCATATTTATTCTGTCCCAGGAGCTTCTATGACGCTGCAAACTTTGCTTCCATTGATCCATTCCAATAAAAAAAAAAAAACACAACAAAACAACCATATAGGCAATTAGAGTGCATATAAGAAAAGGCCTTACACCGAGGTTTCCACATTGCCAGGTGAGAGAAAGTGATTTCTGCAGGTAAACAATTTAGTGATAAGTTGGGCATTATATATGTAATACATAGTTATGTACCCATAGTACTTTGATAACAGTGAAGATGCTCATTTGGCAGGAGGAGGCTGAAAATGCCTCTTACAGGAGTTAAGGATCAAGAATCTGTAATCCTAAGGAAAATGCAGGAGTGAAACATTAATAAATCCCAGGCAAATCCCAAACAAGCAGCACAAAACCAAGGCAAGCACATTTCTTTCAACCATAATCCTGCACTGCAAAAGCAGTCTGAGGATATAGGGGTTGTTTAAGATGTCGGGGGGGTGTGAATAGATCACTCTGACAACTAAATTAAGAATGAAAAATATTTTTGGGCATCATAGCATTGATTTCCCTTCCAATGAGAGCCCCAACTTGCCTCTGAATCTCTAATAGTAAAGATAATGGATCAGCATGGAAAGAATTTTCTGGACAATCCAATGTACTTTTCACTGTGCAGAAGAATGAATTTGATTTCGTAGCATTTTCAAAAGGATTTAGAATTACAAAACTAAATCAGAATCAGAATTATTTTTGTGCATGAAGCGATAAAAAATGAGAGATACCCTATTAAGCCTGGATTGCCAAAGTCCTCTCTAGAAAACAGCCATATATTAACAATTTTCAAATACAGAGCCACAACAAGATAAGTGTAGCAGGAAGGAATCATCATAACACTTCAGAAACTGCTGCTGGCACTGCCTGCTGTAATTTCTCACTTGTAACAATCAGGCATTATACGGGAGCTTGTACTTTGGAAAGAACCAGCTCCGTCTCTTACACTGTGACAAGTCAGGCTCAGCTAAAAATAGCAACCAGCAGGCAAAGAAAATAAATGCATGCATTGCCACCCTTTGAAAAGTCCTCTGCTCCCCACTAATTTCAGCTGAAATGCCCACAGAGCCAAGCACAGGGCCTCCCTCTGTGTGTGCAGACTCACTTGGGCTTGCGATGAAAGGAAATGCTGCCGTGCTTGAGCAAGGGACACAACCCAGCCTCTCTGTGCCCCCTCCTGAGTGCCACTTCTGCTCCTCCTCCTCCTCCTTGCTCCTCATTTTCTATAAGATCAGTTTGGGGTGTGCAGGGTTTAGGAGATCTAAGAGCAGAGCGTGGCAGCCTTCGGCAGCCTGAGGAGTGACGAGCAGGTCTCACAGGACACCAGGCTCTGACATGGGACCTGAGCCCTGGTGAGCACACACCACCAGTGCCGTTTTTATTCTTCCTCAGCACCGAGAGAGATGTCAGGCACATGGCTAAAGGACACGGGAGAGCCACGGCAACCAGAGCCCTCCACGTGGCAAGGTTTCATGCTGTTTCTTTAATTTTTTGTCTGGCAAGTGAAATATATTTCAGCAGAAGGTGGGAAAGGACTTGGAACAAAATTGATCTTGGCTGAGCAAACATTTGACAACGTTCTGTGGGAAACAACCATCTGTCTTGGGAGATATCAGCTCCAGGAGATATTGATGGCACTAAAAATATCTGCCTTAGTCCACAGTCCCATGGCATTCAGTTTTCGAGCGTGGAAAGCTTCAATCCTTCAGCAGTAAACCTTTCTATTTATTTTTATTTTTGGAGTGTTGACTTACCAGGTGGGGAGTGAAAGGCTCTGGTTTGTTCAAGATGCAGCCACGCAAGTTTCTGGTGCCTGGGATGAGTGGAAACTAGAGAGGAGCTGCAGAGAGATAATTAATATGGATTAAATGGAAAAAGGGCTTTGTGCTCTGCTTCACAAGTACAGACCGTACACAGAGATGGATGTCTCTATCTCAGAAGAGCTTCCTGGAGCAGTTTGGCAGGCTGGTTTCTTCTGAGAAACATGAGAGGAGAGAAAAAAAAAAAAGTACTCTTTGAAAGAAACTTTAAAAACATACCATGAATTCAAAACAGCTCTTCCCTCCTCACTGACAAAGAGGCTAACGGATTTATTGAAGCTGACAAACAGCCCCCATCCCATGAATCATTAAGATTTGGACCATTTCACCTTCCCTGTGCCACTAAAAATCAGGATAATACCAAGTTTTACAAGGGAAAAGGGAAGATGGGGCTGCTTAACTTCACCAATGGATGTTCTGTACAGAAGTTGTCACATCCATTTTTGTATCTGTGATTTGCCAGGCTCCTGCTGCACAGGCAGGTGCTTTTCCATGGGCCTGTGAAGTAAGTAATAGTTATTTTTACCACAAACTAGAGATCTTACTCCAGGACATATTCTGTTTTGGAAAAGGCAGTCTCTTGGCCATCAGGGGTCTCTGTAGGGAGTATCAGAGATGAGAGGATTACGGGAAAAAGCCTTAAATTCTTCCATACCAGCTCCAGTGTCCTTTTCTCATGTGATTTGTGCAAACTCCCCACCACAGCCACACCAACATCCACATCTGCTCACAAAGAGCTCCAGCTGCAGCGAGAACAAGATCCTCGTTCCACAGCAACAAGCTGCATTTTGCTCTTTAAATCCCTACCCTATCATGTATTCTGGGATAATTTTTAGGGTCGCTTGTTTTGTTTTTTTCTCGTTTTCCAGAGGTTTTCTCCTTTAGGGGAGGTTTCACTAGCTGTGGCTGAGTTGGGTTTAGGGGGGGTTCTGGGGCCAGCTTGTTTTGTTTTTTTCTCTCCCTGGCAATCCCATGGGAATCCATGGAGAATGCCTTGCAGAAGGATGACTGCTACACTCACATGATCAAAAGAAATAATGCTAAATTCAGTCAGATACTGAATTGGAAGTAGAAGATGCAATGACTGCTTCAGCCAGATACACTCAGGTGGATAAAGGAAAGGAGATGCCCCAGTACAGGGACAGAAAAGGAGAATTCCCACTTCTGGAGCAGTTTAAGGAAAAAACCCACAATAAAACACTTCAGCAAACATAGCTTCATGGAATAGTGAATACTACACATGGGGGAAAAGGGAGTCAGGGTTTGTTTCCTGGGAAACTGGGGAACCATCAAGATACTGGATCACAGCTTGGAAAGAAGTAGAAACCCCTGAAATAGGAAGGCAAGAAGGAGAAGGGATTTCTTCCTGCAGATACAGCATAAGAAGGAGAAAAAAAGACTGATAGGATGCTCACTTTTTAATGATTTTTTCTAAAAGTTTGGTTTATTTGCATGACAGCTCTGAAATAGGACAAAGTACAGAGAAGGGCAATGCTGCATAATGTGATCGAGGAAAGGGAACTGTTTGGCTTTTTCATTTAAATGCATGAAAATCTCTGAGGTCTGTGTGTGTTGAGAGGAGGGGTATGAATTTAAAAAATTATGCTGAAGTAAACGATGACTCCAGTGAGAGAACAAACTCAAGCTGAAGGCTCATAAGCACAGCTGAAATTAGGAACTAGTGCTAGCAGTCCCAAGCTGTGTTTGAGGCTGATGCTGAGTGGGGCACTGACTCAACAAACACGTCAGCAAGACAGAATTTAACAGCAGAAAATCCTCTGTAGCTCTTTGGAAATGAAATGTGAGGCTAGGGTCGCAGGGACCTGGCTGCAGGGGTGGGATGGATGCAAGTGCTGTGGAATGCACCTGCCCATCCACAGGGATCTCCTGACCCCACTGAGCTGGGTGTCCGTGGGTGCTGAGATGCCAAACTGTCTCTAAGAGCCACATCCCTGTGTCGCTATAGGACACGAAAGAACACAGACACACACCACAGCTCAGGTGATCAGAAGAGAGAAGAGGGTTTATTTTTTCTGACTCCTGTATTTATAGTTTTCCAAAAGTGACAGTGGATTGGACGGTGGCAGTGCCACCTCTCCCAAGACCCTGGACAGACAAACAGTCCATCAATTTTTTTCCTCCTCTATGAAGGAATGCAAAAACACTGAGGCGTTTACAGCAAGCGGGTGAGAAAGTTCTTCACAAATATGTAAATATCAGAAGGCTTAGAAAGTCTTACAAAAGTCAGGGCGACATCCCTGATCCTCTCTGCCTGCCCCATCCCACCTTTCTCCCTGGTACCAGCACTGCCCTGCAAGGCAAGGATGCAAACTGGCAAAGTGATTTATTGGGGAAAGAGCAGAGGAACAGAGAACCAACGGGCTCAGGCCTGGACATGCCCGTGTAGGGGACAGGCACTGCAGAGTGCAGGGAGAAGGAAGAGCACGTGCTTGGCTTCCTGCTCAGTGGTGACACAGACCCCTCAATCTGTCCCACACCACCAGGGCTGGCTGCCACCCAAGCTCTGGCTGCCTTCCTCCATCCTTCCCTGTGCTGGGGCCATCTGTGTGCTGAGGCAAACTTTGAGGGCGATACACAGGGAGAAAACACTTGAGAAACATTGGACTGCTGTTCAAGACCGGAAGATATTGGTGGTGCCTTACCAACAGGAGATCTTGCTGGCTTTGTCTCATCTTGCCCAGATGTCCAAACACAAACAGGTTTTCTTTTAGCATCTGAGGGAAGATCATCAAAACTCATAAAGAACAGGCTGGTCTGAAAACAAAGGAAATTAAAATCATGGAATCATAGGATGGCCTGGGCTAGAAAGAATCCTAAAGATGATCTCATCCCAGCCCTATGCCATGGACAAGGACACCTTCCACTAAACCAGGTTGCTCAGAGCTCCATCCAACCTGACCCTGAACATTTCCACAGATGGGGCATTTACAACTTCTCTGGGCAACCTGATTCAGTGCCTCACCACCTTCACAGTGAATTTCTTCCTAATATCTAATCCTTAGATAACTCCTTATTCCCAAATCTCCAAAAACCAAATCCAGATGAAGGCAATTAATGTAAAGAACCACATATGGTCACTAATAATACTTGGATTTCAGTTGTCCTGGTCAAACCAAAACATTTTTGCCGCATCATCAAATACATCCTATTTGTGCATTCTTTATTTAGTAATGATTTGTTTATGCATGGCTGTGGTGCACCCTGAAACGTGCGGCACAGTAATTAACTCACAGCCACCTGGGATGGCAATTAGCACAACAAAACCTGGAGCAAGTCCATGAGACTGATCATGGGTTGTACATGCTTGGATCACTGAAAACAGGCGGCCTCGATGGTTTTTTAGGGAGAAAACATGCATTTGAGGTTGAGTGCAAGGAGGCTGCCCAGGACTGACACGTGTGAGAAATCAGCCTCTGGTTGTGCAGGCAGCTGCAGGTCCCCAGCCTTCAAGTTGGTTCAGTGGCAGCAAAAGGATCTGCCTTTCAATATCACATCAGAGGGCTGGGACTCTTTATCCCATGGAAGAATGGCTGCCCAGTGCTGTCCCTCAAAGTTATCCTGCCCACAGGCCACGGGCTGGAGGTTTCGTGATGAAGAACTACAGATCTGCCAGGGACCACTGAACCAAAGCAAAGACAAGCTAAATGTGGGTGAAAGATTTCACACTCTGTGCACATGCAGAAGGGCTGCTAAGTTGATACAAAGCTTTCTGATATCAAACCTACTGGGTCTGAGGCTCTTGGGAGTTTAGTGCCTTCCCACCTTTGCTTCCATGAGAAATTACAAAGACTGGGCACTGCTTGTGCAGCTCCACACTGTGCATTTGCTGCTGATGGGTGAATTCAATCCTGCTGGAAATGCAGAGGTGGGCTGCAAAGGATGAACTGTTTCCTGTCAGCATTTAAGCTCCTTCGTGCCTGCTCAGGGGCTCAGTGACAATCTGCCCACTTCCCTACCTAATTGTCATAAACATGTGAAAACAGACCACGGCACAGTTAGCAATTCTCCCTTCATTATGCCACTGTGCTTCTCATAGCATAATCATGATCAACAGACACGTCATTCTCCTCTCACCCTTTTCATTTTGCAAGTTTAGCTTCTTTTTCCACTAGTGAGGATTAAAAAAAAAGAAAAGAAAGAAACACCATAAACCTTTTGAAGGCTGAGTCTGTTCATGCAGCAGCTGGTCACCAACAGCAGAATCAGACTCTGCAGTAGCCAACACCAGCAGAAATAAAAAAAAACCACATGCTTTCAAAGAAAACTTGGTGCCCACCACAGGCAGCTCAGAGTCTGCACTTCATCACAGGCCAATTTTCACTAGGATTAGTTAACCAGCCATTTCCTTCCTCACTGGCTTTTAACCATTTGTTGTTTACAGTGCAGCTGGGAAGCTCTGCAATAGACACTAAAGCATTTAGGAGAAGCAGCAGGAGTCACTCTACAGCAGTAAGTTAAAGCTCAGCGTGTGCCCTTCAGCTGGAAATCATAAAGCATCCCTGGAAACGTGTAGCTGAGCCCTGAGCTGGAAGACAGAGAACAAGAGGGCACCTTTCCTGCTCCCCATGGAGAGGGCTGCCAGCTGCCAACCATGACCCGTTCATTCCAGGTGATGTAAATGCAGATATTTTTGATAATCTTATGCTAAGTTTAATTTCAAATTTTGCTTTTGCCTGCAGAGCCTTTTATTCACTCCTCTCTCTCGTCCCTCTCTTTGAAGGTTGCCTGCCCTTGGGAGACTCTTCCTTCTTTCTCTATCCAAAAACATTTGCATTCTTCCCCAAAATGTTTCTGACACAGTCTCCTATCCCATAATCCTCACCTTGCCAGTCATTGCATGCTTTTTGAGAAATAAAAATAAAGCAAATTCAAGATGTTTATAAAACTCATGATCCAGAGACGATATTTGCTTTGGATATTGTACAGAGAATTTAAGAAGCTGGGCTCTCCCAGTTTTAGGAATTAAAGAGCTGCTTTACATAGTACACTGCCTTTTTTTGTTGAATTTCTTCGGAAATGCTGGTTTGAAGTCTGGAGTATTTATTCCAGGACTAGTGAGTACCAGCAGCTGTGCATGAGGTTTTCGAAAAGGACCAAGGATATTTGTAATTTATGTCCAGTTTATTTTGTAAAGCAGCTTCGGATTTAGGAATGAGTCCAGGTAAGTTTGTGCACTATGCCATTTTCCAGGACTGCAAAGCCAGTGGCTGAGTGACACCTCTGGGGGCTGGAGCACTGACTCCTGTGCCAGACAGCAGTGATGCTGGTGGAGGTGAGAATATCCAGCTTTCCAGGGCTTCCTGGGCTTCCCCTTGCCACTCACTGGGGCCAGGCCACCTCTCATGGAGAGCAAAGGCAAACAGTGGTTTAATATCAATTACCAAAACTCCTCTATCCTCTGGCAAATTGAGTCGATTTTCAGGACAATTTAACTATTTGCGCCTCCATCTGGCCTGCGTGATGCTGTTAAATTCCAGCTCAAAATGAGTCTGTTTTGGAACAGCAGCACTGGTAATAGATACACAGATCCTGTAGTGAGATCACCACAGTTAGCAATGCAGGTGAAGTCCAGCTCCTGAGACCTGAGCAAGCAGAAGGGCTGCACGTCAGAGTTGGATTTCCATGCTCTCTCAAAGCTGGAGTTTCTCACACAAGGAACAGCAGTCCAGAACAGCCTCGTGTTTGCCACCTCTCAGCCAGAAAAATCTCCCTTTGGACAAACTGTATTCACAGGTGAATTCACAGGCGTGAATCCAAGAGCTCTGACAGTGCAGTTCCCAGGAGTGACTCTTGTGCTCATCCCCTGCTGTGGCCAGGGGTGCTCCTGTGTTCTGAGGGACACTCCTGGACTCGAGGCTGGAATCCACTCCACTTTCTGCCATCTAGCAATGAGCCCTTTGCTCTCAGGAAAGTCCAGCTCTGCTTCTCTCCCACACCAAAACATCCCAGCATGACCAGCACTTTCCCCAGCTTAGTCTGAGGAAGGTGAGCACCACCCACCCACACTTGACAAATATTTCTGCCCGCCCCTCCAGCAGCTCCGTGCGTTTCTTCTGCCTTGCCTTTTCTCACTGGAATTCACAAGAATGCATCTTGCTTAAAAAACTCAAACCAATCTCATACAGAGAAACCTGACCAGACTTGGCCATGCCCCTGCACTTGCCTTTTCCCCAGAGGGGAGGATGCAAAAGCAACCAAAACATGGCAGATGTTTGTCATGGTGTTTAATGTGCTGCTGGCAAGGGTTCAGATCCTGTTGTGGTGAGAGCTACAGTGCAGAAGCCAAACACTTCAAGATGAGCTTTCTGTTTTGAAAATGCATCACAGAACTAATTTAGGCAAGAATAGATATCCCTAAGCTAGACAATGATAGAACATTACACTTTGCAATTACACTGAAATCGCACTACCTGTGAAAAGGCAATTCTTCACCTGAAAGAGAGTAGCGAAATAATTTGATTTTTTTCATCAAAGTGTGGAAAAGATGAAGAACACTACAGCAAAATGCCTTCAGATGGAGATACAGGCTGTCCAGCATATACAGATCTTTGGAAATTACAAGTGGTCTTCCTATTTTCCAATTAATTTTGTGTTAATACCTACCTACTTATCTCAGCTTGTTTCTAAATTGCAGTGACACACATGGTTAAATTCTCAGCTATATTAAAAATACCCTGAGTGAATCAAAAGAAAAAAAACCAAACAGCTCACAGTTTGTACATGTTGCATTATATCATCATTTGACTCTAGGATGTTGGAATTTGTTTTATCAGAATTTGACACTATCTACTTGACTCGAACACACAAAAAATGTAATAAAACCACCAAAAATGTCACGCCTCTGAGCTTCAAAGCAGCACAAAGCTTAACTGTTTTAACACCATCTTTAATCTCAAGGGAATTGTTTACCCATTCATTCAGCCTGTTCACCCAGGATCATTCTGTCACTGTTGCTCAGAGTTTTAATGCATTTCTCTCTGTGCAGTAATTGAAAAAAAAAAAATAGATATGACACAAAATTTCATGGCCTCTGGTTAAGGCTTCAGAGCTTCCCTGTGCTCGTTGTGGCACAGCTCATTAAAAATGCATCATGCTAATGAGAAAGCAGTTGCCTGCTGGCCAGGACAGGTCTGCAAAGGTGTGGGGCAGTTCAATGAGGGAAAAATCCTCTCCCAAGGAAAGCAGGGACAGAAACTGCTTCACACTTCTGGTGTCAAGGTTCTGATTCAAGCACAATCTCACAACTGATGAACATCCAAGTGCTCCTCCAGTCGCGGCTGTAACGTCCCCAGGGAGGGAATTCTCACCCTGGGAGATGGGCAGTGCTTGCCTGGTGCCTCTGGCACAGTGCCCCGCTAGAAAAAACACAACACAACAAACTCCTGGTGGCAAACGTGGAGCCACGTCCAAGCTGTGACAGGAATATCCTGGCATGGTGCCTGGGACAGCAGGGACATGGCCAGACTGGGAACCCCTGCAATTCCCTACAGTAATGACATGAGCTGTGGGAAAATACTCCCAGAGGAGAGAGCCTGCATCACCCTGAAAGGAAATCCCATTCCTGCTGTAGCAACACTCCCTACAGCAAAGTGCAATTCCAGAATAGAAACTGCTCCGTGCCAAAGCAACAAAACACATTGTGAAACAAGTCACCAAAGCCCAGCATGTCACTTAGATACAACAGTTAATTACAATTTAAAAAAAATAAATTGCTCATTATGTACCTTCTCTTACTGATGCCTTTATATTTTGAATGTTCCAGCTTTTCTCTGGGAGCAGGGAGGCAGAGAAACTTGCCCTCTCTTCCTTTTTCTTTCATGGAAGGAAATGTGCCTTCTTCTCCAGGTCATATATTGCATAAGGTATTTTGGAAATTGTGTAAGATGTTTTGGAAATCAGCAGGCAGTAATCAGTAGCATTCAGGTCCCTTCTTCATGTTGAATTTAGGATTACAGGGATCCAGGTATAATTTAATAAAAAAAAAGAAAAATTAAAGGGAGTAAAGATAAGCAGTCAAAATTAGCATGCAAAGTAGAAGCTGTATTTTTCTCTGTGCAAATATTAATTTTACAGAAAATAAGTAAAACCAGTATTCTAAATAAAACAGTTCTTCCTTTTAACCAAAGAATATTAAAACAAAAAGCTCTTTGAAAAAAAGAATCCTAACCAAATATATCTGACAAACTATCCAAGTCTTTCTTCTTTCCTTGTTTCTCCTCCTTCCTCCACCCCACTTTCTCTCCTTTGAGGGAATTGTTTTATTTTCTATTCTTTTGTTGTCACATCTGGGAGGCCATTTGTGTTGTTCCCTTCAATATATTTCAGGCAACCTGGCAGCAGGTGTATTGCAAAGCAAATTAAGATCCAGGCAGGCAACATGAAAGACTAAAGCGACTGCAAATCCAGTAAAGTTTGGGACAGAAGCTGGAGTCAGAGCTGGTGCTTGGGGGCAGCTCTGTGGGTGCAGGGTGAGGTCTTTGCTGGTCCCCTAGCTCACCTGGGGCAGGTTCATCATCGCCTGTGTCACCAGGGGCTCTGCCCACACACCCTGTCACCCACCCAGGGCCTCCAGGATCTGTTTGGAGCAAGAAGCACTGAGCCCACTCAGCAGCAGCAGCTCCTTAAAGTGAGAGCTGTTAAAATAAGCACTTGTGTATCTGTTCTCTCCTTTTGACTCCAAACACAGCTCAGGAATACACACAGAGGACAGGATATCTGCAGGTGGGTGGAAGTGTCTGCATCAGCTTCTCAGTCAGCAATGCCCAAACGTAGCCAACAGCCTGAGCTGCTCAGCAGGCTGGAGAGGATTAACACATCCAGGACAAAATGTACCAAAAAGGCTTTTTTATCCCTCCTGTCCATGCTGCCTTCCTAAGTGCAGGAGAGTGGGAACACGTTAAAGAGACTGCATTGTTCCAAGTGTCACATGGCATCATTAAATTGCAGATGTGCCAGCAGATAATTTAGATAAAGACCAAGAGGCACGTAAGAGTTATCAGCCAGGGCTCCAAGGATGACAGGTTGTTACAACAATTTCCCAAGAGGCTGCATCTGTGAACTCCAAACACCCTTTTTATTTTTTGCCCTCCCACGTGGCAACCTTCAGAAAGTGGAGTTTAAGTCTCTTTAAGTTGATGTGCTACAAAGGAACCAAAACAAAGCCTCAAGGGGAAGATATTGACTTCAGCTATTTGATCCAGGTTTTTATGTTGCTATTCTATGCCCAATTCTGAGAAAAATAAATCCCTTTACCTTCTGATTCCGTACCTAATCAAAACTAGGCCATTTTACCCAAACAGCCAAGACACGTTGCTTAACACCCACACTGATTTCAGCCCCCTGGGAGTCAGATCTGAGAGATTTTCTGTTGAAGGACTGGTGAGAAAGGAGAGTAATTTGCCTGTTGCTGCTCTTATGGAGCTCTGTCTTAGTCACAAAATGTTACTCTTCCCATAAGGAAAACGAGTGGCGCAGCAGTGTGAGCCCAGACAAGCATCCAGCAGCCTCCCTTAAAGGAAAAATGGATCCACTCTCACCTTTGGTTGTTTTTGGCAGCCTTAGCAGTGTCTTTGTCAAACACTAGGCTAAAAATATCTTTCAGCACCTGAAACTGTATTCTTCTATTTCTCAAGATCTGGTTTTTTTGGGGTTTTTTTGTTGTTTTTTTTTTTTTTTTTAAGTGCATGCACAGACATAGGAAAGCAAAATCAACAGCTGAAAGAAGAGCATTACTGAAGATGATTGCACAGGAATCTTGGTTGATGAGCTTGTAGGATACCTTACTTTCTTGGCTTAGCATCTCCTTAGTACATCAGATCCCTTTTGCTTTAAAACAGGAATAATTTCCAAAACTCACGTGAACATCTCCTGTGCCCGAGCAGCAGAGTCACCGCTGGGGCTGCTGTGGCAAACAAGCTGCTCTATCAGCCAGGAAAGGAAAGTGCTCTATAAACACTGAGCAATTCCTCAGAGGATAGCAATGCTGGAGCAAGGTGAAAACCCAAAGAAGCTTTAGCCAGGGAAATGCAGCCAAACCCCTTCCTACAGTTAATGGAGATTTGTGACTGCAGCACATTCAAATTTATTGCATTTTCCAGGAGCTACTCTTACAGGTAAAAACACAAATTGTACTTTTACTCACACTGGAGTGCAGGTCAAGAGAGGGGATTCTGTCCCTCTGCCCCGCTCTGGTGTGACACCTGCAGTGCAGTGCCCAGGTCTGGGAAGGACATGGAGCTGTTGGAGTGAGGCCAGGGGAGGTCTCCAAGTTGATCAGAGGGATGGAGCAGTTCTAGAGGAAAGGCTGAGGGATTTGGGATTGTTCAGCCTCGGGAAAAGAGAGCTCAGGGGTGACCTAATTGTGACCTTCCAATACCTGAAGGGAGCAGAAAGAAAGATGGAGAGGGACTGTTCACTAGAGCATGGAGTGACAGGACAAG
Source organism: Bombycilla garrulus (assembly GCA_013400315.1). NCBI lineage: Eukaryota > Metazoa > Chordata > Aves > Passeriformes > Bombycillidae > Bombycilla > Bombycilla garrulus. The sequence goes on along the minus strand of VXBU01019605.1, from coordinate 169,230 downwards.
GGGGAATGGCTCCAAACTGATAGAGAGTAGGTTTATATTGGATATTAGGAATGAGTTCTTCCCTATGAGAGTAGTTAGGTGCTGGCACTGGTTGCCCAGAGAAGCTGTGGATGCCCCTGGATCCCTGGAAGTGTCCAAGGCCAGGCTGGATGGGGCTCTGAGCAACCTGGGATAGGGGAATGTGTCCCTGGCCACCTTTGGGAGACCAGAACCCGATGAGTTTTAGTGTCCCTTCCCACCCAGCCCATTCTATGATTCTATGAAATACAAACCCACTGGAGTGACTCCAGTGACATTATCCTGACTGTAATAATTCTCTTCACTTCACTCCACCACGGCTGGGTCTCACACTGCCTCACTGGAACTTACCACACCCACACACCAACCTTACCCCTTTAAAAAAGTCTCTGACCAAATTATCTTTTTACCCCACTGCAATAAAGCCACTCCAGGATTTTCAAGGCACTCAACTTTCCAGCCAACCTCTCAGATGCCCTTTCTGAAATTTATATTGGAATAGGTGACTCCTAAAAGCATGGCATGTATGAGAACATTGGGCAGAATCAGTTTGCTGATCATTATTTGGAAGGGTTTTTCATCACACCTTTTCTGACCTGAGTGACTGCATGTCATGCAAGTGCTCTGCCTGTGCATTCACAGGGCAGAATAAAGTCAGTGTGCTGCATTTCACAGCCAAAATAACTAAATGGTGACTGGTGAAATCCTCATCTAAGAGACTATTTCTGCCAGGTCCCCCAGGGCTGCATGTTGGGGCTGTGCTGCTCAGTATCTCTGTCCATGATTTAGGGAGGGAAAAGAACAGATTCAAGTACCCACTAGTGATCTGTCACATGTGATATATGACACGCAGGAATTAGTAGGACAATAAATAAAAACACTGCCCAGCCAAGTAAAAGCAGAGAAAAAACAGAAAGCAAAATAAAAACAGAGAAAAAACCAGAGAACAGCTGCTAGAGGAGACACCTTTGAAGTTGCTTCATGGCTAAAAGGAGCTACTGAGGATTTCCAGCCAGGTGGCTGAGAAGAGACCCTGCTGCTTCTCTTGTCAAAGAGTGGCTCAGCTGTCCACAGCTGGGCTGTGCTCAGCTCCTGCCCCATGGCCTGGAGGCACCAGAACCAAGGCAGAACTTCAGAGCAGCCAGGCAGGCAAAGGAGATCAAATGAGGAGACTGGTGGGTGGTAGGTAAAAGAGGAAAAATCCCAGAAAGACTTTTCATAGCTCCATCAGGAGGTCAGAGGGGTGTCTAAGGACACTGAAGCAAATGGTGTTACCAGATTAGGTTTTTTTAAATTAGTATTCACAAACAAAACAAAGCAGATTTTTTCCCATCATTAAATCACAAGTATGATTACTTTAAAAATTTTCTATTGCTGAAAAAACTGTTTGCAATTAATTTTATTAGTCCATTCCTGGCTGTCAGAAGTTCCTTCTGATGGCTGTGCCTGTTTAAAGGCTGTCTCCAACCATTACAATACATGGTTTATTCCATGAAATCTTCCATATGAACCTCCCAGTCTGCTGTGGACTATCAGACATGCTAAAGCAAACTCTCAACCTTCATTAATTGACAGGCTCATCTTCACTACACTTAGACGAAAAGTTAATTTTTGTCTTCCTAGTGGCTGCCACTTCACACTGCAGAATAAATGATGCCTCAGCTTCTAAAAAACCCAGATGTGTTTTTTTTTGATACTGTTCCCATAAACTTTAACTATTAACATTGGAAAAAATTTAATAAACCAAAGTTTCACAGTCTTGTTACCTCATTACAGTTGTTCCTCAGCACCACAGAGCTGCTAAGGCATTTCTCATCACTACATAATTTTCAGGCTACTTCTCCCAATTTCATAGACGACAAAGCAGAAAGCTGCATAGCTCATGTAAATCACTGTACACCTAATGTCCCACCAGAAGTCTGCTGCTGAATCACAAATCAAACACCAGCCCTGCCAAGCCTCACTCTCTCCCATCCTAATGTGCAGTGGGAAAACACAGAATCATTAGGTTTGGGAGGGAGCTCTGGAGATCAGCCAGTCCAACCTCCTGCCAAGCCAGGATCAGCTGGAGCAGGTTACACACACCCAGGTGGGTTTGGGATGTCTCCAGAGAAGGACACTCCATGACCTTTCTCAGAAGCTTTTCCAGTGCTCTGCCACCTCAACATAAATAAGCTCTCCCTCATGCTGAGTGAAACTTCTTGTGGCTTAGCTTATGGCCATAAACTGATCATAACATGAAGGTGTGTCCCTCTGTCTGATCACAGATATTTATCCTCTTCCCCTTTTCTGAGCACACCAAACAGCCACAAATCAAAGGTCCTTTTAGGACCACTTCTGGGGTCAGAAATGCAAAGTTCAGACCTTTCATAATTCAGAGAGAGAAAGCACACACATGTGCAAGCCAGCATGTGCACACGTCCAGAGAGGATTTGCAATAATGCACAGACTCCCAGAACCAGGCTGTACTCAGCATCTGCTAGATAAAACTTCATCCTACTGCTTCCAGCTTCCAGTTCTGTTCATCCTACTCCTCCTGATGTTTGTTCAGGGAAACAGAAGCTGTTTTGTGGAAGGCAGAACACAGCTGAAAACCTCCAGGACACCCTGAATGCTCTTTCCACAGCTGGCAAGATGCGGGCAGAGCATCAGAGAGAGAGTTGTGACAGCTTTTATGATGTGGCTTAGAGATGTCACCTGTGTGGCACAAGAAGGGGCTGAGCCTGCACTCCAAAGTGGCCCCAGCTATTCCAGGGAGCACCATTCCCTGGAGTCCTCTGCCCTGCACAGCACAAGCCCCTTTCAGGCCTTACCAAAGGCCAATACCAACCAAATTCAGTCTGGCCAAATTAAAATTTCTTTGTTTTCTCATTGTCCAAGCACACTTTGAGCCTTCCACCCCATTTCCCATTGTACTCTCCTCTCCAGCTCTTTAAACTTTGCAACTACAGGACCAAAACTTCCCAAACATTTCCTCGCACTCCTTTCCACTGGTCTTAAATGCTAATGTATTGTATAACTCTGCCGTGTGCCCAGGGACCCTTTACATTATTTAAAGGCTGTCAGTCAGGTGTGAACCTTTCCATTGATTTACCATTCACTTCTCATCCTCTCCTGGATGCATTAGGCAGCTGCAGCCCGCCACTGGTGCTGAAGAATAACAATTCCATTTGTTTGAACCTGACTTAGAGCCGCTCGCTTTTGCAGCCCATATAATTCTCCTTACTGTGGTTTGTGTGACATTAATGACAAAATAAATAATTCAGCATGGTTTCCACCCAAATGTAGCCCTGTCAGAGACTAATATACAATCTCTGCTAGCTTATTTAACAAAACAAGCCCCTGAATGATGCTTTTAAAGGCTGAAACTCTCATTTTAATGGAATTTGGTGGCAAAGCTCCCCCGAGACCCAGCAGTAACTAACAGGCACAATCTTCCCACTCTTGTTCCTGCCAACCCACCTTCTCATTTAACCCTGGTATTTATGCTCTGCACCCACTCAGCAGGTCTGTGCCTTCTCACCCTGCACATCTTAGGCTGGCTTTTTATGGAGCTGCACTTTACTTGAAGGGGCCATAAACTGAAGCTGAACAGCACCAGGGATGTCTGCACAGGGTAATTAGGAGAAAAGAGAACACTTAGCTCCCTAATGAGACCTGACAGTGAGGCTTCAGGAATGAAACCACTCCTGTTCTTGCTCTTGGGGTGGTGGGTTTAGTGACTCACCAAGACACTCCAAGCATTTCAGGAGGGCTGGTTGGCTACAGGAGCTCTATAACAGGATCACTATTAAAAAAAAAAACCAAAAAAACAAAAAAAAACAAAAAAAACCCCCAAAAAATCACTAATTTTTTTGATATTCACAACAAAGTTTCCAGTACCTTCACTGAGGCCAGGATATGCTTCTCAATACCCACTCCCTCAGTCCCTCTACAGCATGCTTTTTATCCATTTCTCATACACTCAGTCCTACTTGTCCTGTGTTTATTAATGCTGTCCCTGCTGTGCTAAAACTGGCATCAATAGCTGTAGAATTTATGCATAAAGGAACACTCCTACCAAGAAAAATCTTGCATCTTTCCCTTAAAGAAGAGCTGTTTTCCCTTCTAAGTGTATTGGTTCCAAAATGATCTCAGGGTTGACTCGGGAGTAAGACCCTTATTTCCTCATGACTTTATGTTCACATCCTTTTCTTCTTTTTCCAGGTAAACCATTTAGTTTGTGTGTAAGCAACACATTCAGAGACAGCATATACGTCATGCCAAATTATTCTCCCCTGGAGCAAGGTCAATTTGATATTCAGATTGGCTTTTCATTCATCCTGGGGCTGCAAAGGGATTTGGTTTTCTTTCAGCTTCAATTTACCTAAACTACGGGTATCTGATTTTTGATTTTGCAGACTAGACTGCTATCCAGGGTGTTTTTTTCTTCATGTCCATGGAGTCTGCTTTTCCTGTTATGCAACTGCAGCTGCTGTTTCCAAAGACCAGAGTGTGCATCAGGTAGCTGATGAAATAAAGCCTAATGAATTCTCATGGAGAGAGAAATCATTAAAATCTGGGATTTCAAAATAATGAATTTCACATTTCTTTCAAAATAGGATAGTAATGAATAGATGATACATTTCAAAGTATATTCTAAGGAAAATGGTTTCCTTAGAGCTGGAAATCATGCTCCAGGGAAGGGATGCCTCTGGCCCCAAAAGCAATTGTGATTGTGCAGTGTGAGAGACAAGCAGAGGAACCTTTTGGGTTTTCATCCCCAGCCGTAACACACTGACTACAAAGTTTCTGACAACCCATGTCCCTTGGCAGCCCACAGCTCCCCTGGGAATCCCTTCACAGCTCCACTCCACCATGCTTTACCCCTTCCTCGTTCTCCCTGCAGGAATCATAACCCTACAAATAACCATAACTCAACCATAACCACAAAGGAACTCCTGTGCCATCTTGCAAAGAGGTGTGTCCAAAACCCACTGGCTCCTTAATAGAAACAGGCTGGTTTAAAGTCCTGGCTGGCTAAACAGTGGTGTTAGTTCAGAGGTTATTGAGTTATTAAGCCAAAAGCAAGAGTTTAACATGAAGAGTCTTAGTTCTGAATGACATCAAGGTTACGTGCTCAGCAGAGATTTTATTCACATGAGCACAACCAGGAATGAGCAGACAGAGAGGCCCAAAACATTTCCTTAACATCAAGGAAACTGACACAGTCAGGATATCAGCACTGGTCTCACAATGCATCTGATCTGGAAACAAAAATCAAAGTGGCCTTTTTGTAAAAATGATCCAAGAAAAACACTGCATCCAGCAGAGAACACCTGATGGCACAGTGGAGCTCTTGCAAAGGGTTCTATTCCTGCCTATACACACAGTTTGCAGCCTGATTTGCTCAGTACCAGCTTTAGTTTAGCTGTTCATTTAGGCTGAATTGCACGCAACACTGACAGAAGCATACGTGGGATTGACACAAATACAAATGAATTACTCAGATCTGGAGTTATGACAACGACACCAGGAAATGAACTCTCAGGAGCTTTAAAAGAGGAGAAAGAAAAATCTAAAAAAAAAAAAAAAGAAATCACTGTTGCCTTTTATTTGAGTTCCCAATATTTTCAGCTTCTACAAACATTACCTCACTTAACTCTTTGCACTAAACATTTTTATTGTAGGAATAAAGTTCTCTTTTTTTAAACACATCCAGGGATGGTGACTCCACCACCTCCCCAGGCAGCCATTCCAGCACTTTATCCCCTTTCTGTGAAGAACTTCTTCCTAATATCCAACCTATATTTCCCTTGGTGCAGCTTGAGTCATACAGAAAGTCTAAAATTCCCACTGACCAAGGTTTCAACATCCCAGTGATCCCTTATACTGCAGCCCAGCAAACACTGCTCAGTGCCTGATCTCATTTAGCACACGCTGCTGGCGCTGCTGACTTCACACTTCACACACCTTGGTCCCCCCAGGAAAGGGCCACGACAAAGGAGGCAGAGGTGGAGCTCACTGCAGGCACTGGCTCCTGGCAGCAATGACTATTTTGCTCCTCTAAAACAATCACTGGAGAGTTTTGAAGGCTGAAATCTGCTGTGACTTAAGCTTGACAATGAGAAGCATTTGGCTGCTTTGCTCCTGGCTCTCCCACCCAGCTGGGACATCAGCACCCCACATTTTCCTCTTCATGCCTCACCTTCCCTTGCCCATCAACTTTGGGGCTGGAGACGACGCTTTTCAATCCCTTGTGCCAGCTTGATCATAAAGATCAGGGTGACTCAGAGATGAAAAGGTTTGGCTGCTTGGAGAAGATGCTCTTTACACCCAGCATCCCTGGCACCAGATGAGCAATGAAACACTCGTGTCCCACAGCACTGCCGTGACAGGGGAGGCACAGCAGAGCCAGGGGTCACTCCTGCTGCCAGAGCAGAGCCAGGGGTCAGTCCTGCTGCCAGAGGTCACTCCTGCTGCCAGAGCAGAGCCAGGGGTCAGTCCTGCTGCCAGAGGTCACTCCTGCTGCCAGAGCAGAGCCAGGGGTCAGTCCTGCTGCCAGAGCCAGCACAGCCTCCTCCCACACCTCAGGGACACTCGGGGTGCCTTTGTCAGCACAGCACAACAGGAGCAGGAGTACACGCAGACACTGTCAAGGACAGCAAAGAGCAACCAGTCCTGCTCTAAACGCTGCCAGAATATTTATAGCCCGAGTGCTCTGCCCAGGGAGCTGCAGCCTAATTTAGGCTCCTTTTTCCTGCTTACTTTCCTGTCCTCAAACACACGATAGTTTTCTATCATTAATCTTCAGACTCTCGTACTTCCAGTGTCCTGAACTTGGATTTCTCTTTATAGGCACGAGCTGTCCTCCTGGTGCATGGAGCAGCTGACCTGGTCACCTTTCCTGACAACACTCACAGCTCCACAGGATCAGGCTCATGACAAGGAATAAATCATTCCCAGGTGTCTGTGCACACACTTGAACAAGGTTCATAGAAGTGGTTTCACACAAGAGGCTGCCCAGCCCCAGGTGCATCCTCCCATCTTGATTTCAGAGCGATTTCCAGAATTATTACCACTCTTTCAGTCATTTTCTCCAGACCAGAAGTCGGCCCTGCTCTGTACAAGTGATTGTGCTGCTCTTTTCATCCTCCCCAAGCTCAGCCAGTGCAGTTCTGTGTCCAGGCACAGACACTAAACCCAAGGGGATTTTAGGAAATTAACTGGCAGCCACGAGGCTGTGGGAAAGGACTTTCCAGCAAAATCAGCATCAGATCTGAAGCAACATGAAAGTCCTGACAGGAGCAGGCACACTAAACAGAGGTAAGTGGAATGCTGCAGGATGGCATTTTGTTAATAAAAAAATAAAAAGGCAGAGTTTTCTGACTGAAGCCACTGACCCTCACTGGCACTGGAATGGGGAAAAATCATCAAAATGTTTTCATTTTGTGTTTCAAATTATAATTCAAGCCCAAGTAAAGGTATTTAAAAAACAGCTATTGAAAAGCCCTCAACTCTACCAACAAAAATCAAGGACTTTTAGTTTAGCTAGCTAACAAATAATTCAATTACTCACCCAGCACTAACGTTAGGGCAGAGAACCAGAGCATTCCCTGCCATTGGCGTGGGGGAGATTTAGGTGGGTAATTCCATTAGCACTCTGGAAGTCCCCTCACATAAATCTTTGTGGCATTAATGAGGAAATGAGGCATCAATAATATCAGAAATTCGGTTCCTTAGCTCTACTTGGGCAAGGACATCTCAGGTTTCCCACCTCTGCCAGACACAGCTTGTGCGTCCCTAAATCTCCAAGCAGGCTCAGGGCCTGGGCTGCACTGCAGTGCTTCACAGGTCTCACAGCGGCTCTGGAAGAAAGGAAATGCAAACCCTTGCAAGCAACAAGCAACACAAGTACCATTTCCTCAGCACCCACAAATCTGGATGCTCTTATAATCTGCTCATGAAACTACACAGCAGAAAGGAAGAGAAGGAGTTAAGCATCCAGGAGTGAGCAGATCTGCTCCGTGCAGCGGAGGCACAAAGCTCTTGACTCGGCAACATCCTCACCAAGTAATTGTTTGAAGGCTCTCGGTGTCGCAGGCATTGTTTCACGTCCTTATCGGCAGCACACACCGCCGCCGGCTCCCCCCGGGGATGCTCGGGATGCTCACACACACACGCAGCCCCAGCAGGATGAAAGTGCTCCCAGCCTCTGCCCCTCTTCCTGCACGCTCTCTCTCTCTGCGGGCTTGCACAATGAGGAGAAAAGGAACAGGTTTTGCTTTTAAGTTAGAAAAGTAGCACGGCTGCTGGGGGAAAAAGAAAAAGGAAAAAGGAAAAAAGCTGGATGCTGTTCTTGTGGTGGGTCTTCCCAGGAAAGCTTGGTCTCTTGGTCTGCTAGACCTAGAGAGAGGTAGGACCTGCCAGATAAAATAATTCATGTTTCCCAGCATCTGCTGCTACAAAATCACACCAAGCTTGTTTAAAATTGAAATCACGAATTATTCCAAATATTAGTCTTTTTTAAATAAGACAACCTCTCTCCAGTGCCTCAAAGGGTGAATAAAAGAGCAACTAACTAAATGACAAATATTCACTACCTGAAAGACAGACACCTACTTTCCTGAAATTTCTGTGTGCAAGGCCACGAGGTCCACCTCCCATGGGAAGACAGGAGCTCAGCAGACTGCAGCTGAAGGGAAGGACAGCAGACAGCCGGGGCTAAGGGGACCACAGAACCCTGCACATATTCTCTTCTTCAATACCTGGAAGGATTTTTTTCCCCCCTAATTGCAAAGGGAAAGGAATGTTGTGGTGGATAGATGGGTTTTTGGTTCTACAATGCACTCTTTCTCTTTTTTTTCCATAGGCACTGGGAGAAAAAACAGACCAAAATAGCAAGTTTAGATCTTAATGCCTCTTTCTTCTGACCTACCGATGCTCCTCACTTACGACTTTCACAATTTCAAATGAACTTCTGATTGTGCTTCAAGCCTTCAGGAGCACATTAAGGGAAGACACACCTGGACACGTGGATCACAGATCCAGCACTGTTCTGCTGGGCTGCTCCTTTTAAACTTTGATTCTCTTCTCAGTGCAAGATGCAAAAGCAGTTAACAAAGGAAAATCTCCCTCCCCTCCCAATGAAATCCTCAGCTCTTTCCTGCTGGCTGGATACCAGTCCACATCTCAACCGGGCAAGCACAACTCCCCCCATGTTGTGCTACCATCACTGCACTAAGCCAAACAACTGGAAGAAAAGTTGGCATAATGCACTCCTTCTCCACTCAGCTGAGTTTGAAGGGTGGAGTCATACTGTGTTTATTTTTGCCTTCCCACTGCTATTACTGCTTGGGAAGAAAAGCCTTGCAATAAGCTCAACCTTTGCAAGAGGCCCAGAAGATGCAACTGAAGCTTTTGTGGTCCCATCCTTCCATCTCCTAGCCAGGCCTTTACAGACACGGATTAACACCAGTCCAGCAGCAATTTCAGGTCTTGCTTGCACACAGGAGAGTGCAAGTGCTGTGGCTGCAGCTGTCCTGGCCCCAGCTTGGCTAAAGGCTTGGCCAGATCTGCTTTGAGCAGTGCTGTGCCTCTCACCAAACATCCAGAGCTCTGCGAGAGCAGGGGTTGGAGCAGCTCACGCCACCCCAGACCCTCCTCTCACAACCTATTCATCCCTTGAGGCTTTATAAACCTTTCTTGCAACTATGTTGGCAGCTCGAGAATTTAATTGCATGTCTCATGATATTGGGTGGTGTCTTTAATGAAAACTGCAGCTCCTGGGGAATGAAGGGATCCCAGGGTTCATACAAAACCAATTAAGTCTTCTAATTGCAGCTGCAACCTGAGAACACCCAGCAAGAAAATCCTCAAGGATGGAAACCTGAAGGTAAATAAAAAGACCTTCTTCCTTCCCTGTGCAATTTTTTGTGTAAAAAAAAAAGCTCTCAGGGTTTTCAAACTAATGACATGGGAAGCCTGAGTCACACGTACAAAAGCTTCAGTTTAGAAATACTAATATTAATATAGAGCAGGCTGGCAAGGAGAGAAGATAACAATGGCTTTAAGCATTAATAATGGCTTATTTTTCTACTAATAATAAGATTAAAGCACTTGGAAGCAGGTAAAACACATACCTTGACAGCAGCCATTGGAAATAGGGTGACACGAGGCAGTTTAACAGCCAGGAAGAATTACCAGTTGCATCCCTTTGACATTGATATATCACCAGGGTGGGAATTCAGTAGGATTCAGGGATTACAGGGCAGCTCTGGAGTATCTGGAATAGAAGAAAAATACACCTGTAGTTTAAATGACAACTAGAGCACTGTGACTTATGTCAAGTTTAGCTCTGGAAATTAATATCCTACCCTTTCCTAAATCTTGGAGCCTGGGAGTCAGTAAGGAATAAAACCTGCAGTATTTATGGTTTAATGGCAGAGGGTTTGTCTGTTTTCACAAATCCAGCTGGCTTGCAGAGGAAGGGAGTAAGGATGGCCAGAATCTCATATTCTAACTGTAAATGGTGATTCCTTTCCACCATTGTTTTCTGGTTATTAAATTCAAGTTGAAAAGGCAGTTTTCCTTATGTTTACACACCCACACAGTTAATTGAAAGTAAAAAGATGTCTGTTCATGGCCAGGAGTGCTACCCCTGTTTGGGAGAAACAGGTTGTTGTGCAAAATTCAGGTAATTGGTTCCCAAAGCATATCAGGAATAATTTTTTAAAGCAGAAGAGCAGATTTATGCTGAAGGGTCCCTTGAAATTTCTCATTCAAAGGCTGATGGCTCTAATGACTGCCTTCAAATTGCTATCAGTAAAAGTCTATGCAAAAACAAAATTCAGCGTGCAATTTGGCAAACAGCTGTGTGCTCCCAGCCTTCAGCCCCTAATCTAATCTGGGCTCTAATTTCTCTTTGTGTAGATTTGCAGTGTACACAGGCTTGCTCCTAATAAGGCCATTAGCACAAGGAGGTTTGCTCAGGCCCACAAGGGCCTGCAGGAGGAGATCCTGGGCGCAGCAGGCTGGCACTGGGCCAACTCCCTCCCTGGTGTCACTCAGGAATAAAGGGACACTTGGATATTCCCCAGGAATAAAGGGACACTTGGATATTCCCCAGGAATAAAGGGACACTTGGATATTCCCCAGACATAAAGGGACACTTGGATTTTCCCCGTCCCCAGCAGGTCTCTGCCTGACCTCAGCACACACACCAACCTCAGTCCCAGCTCAGCCCGCCTGCGCCTGCATGGGCGCGCTGAGCCAGAGCACGGAGCTGCTCCCGAGGTCTGGGAGAGCCTCCCTCTCCTCCCTCTCCCCAGGCAGCCAGCTTTTCTTCTGCTGCATTCCCTGCTGCCCCAGAGCTGCCAGGACGGCGGTGCAGAGTGAGTGAATTCCCTGCTCTTCCACTGCCCCTTCCCTTGGGGACGAGCCGCCCGCGTTCGGCGCGAGGAGCCGCCTCTGATTAAATTGAATCAAATGTCTGTGTTTACCAGACGTTTTGACCGACAAATCGTTTTCCCTGTCACACTGAGATATGACAATGATGATAACTCAAATTTCTCCAGTCAAACGGCTTTGGAAAGCTTTCCTGCCATTACAGTCCGTGAATGTCAACGGGTTTAGCTAAGTGCAGGCAAAGACTGATGGCAGCACTTTCTGCATCTCCTTTCCCCACCAGAGAGCTCTCTGTAATTCTGCCTCGCAGGTTTGCCCGAAGAAAGGAGGAAGGAAGATACAGGACATTATTCTTATGATTTGTACTATATTGAATTTATCTTTGCTTTGCCCATTAAAAACAAATTGCAGAAGATACCCCTATGAGTTAAACACTGAATTAATTTCCTTCTGAAAAGAGAGATCTCTCTGGAATACTGAGGTGTCTAAACAACTGAAATATACTTCCAGAGTAAGTAATGACACTACTACTAAAAGAAAATTCGAAACAACATCATTAGAAAACATAAAACTCTGCAACAGAATTACAACTCATTGAAATAAATGAGTGACTGCAAATCCTGACTTTGAATCTTGTTTGTCTGTCAGCTGTTTCTGGGACAGGAGCCCCAAAACTCCTCTGGTACCCTTGTGGGAAAGCCCAGGAGCTTGCCACTGCTGCCACATTTAGCCTGCACCATCCAGAGACAGCTTTGAGCTACATTTTGTAGCCTTGCTTTGCAAACATAAAAGATCCAACTGGCTGATTTTGCTCTTTGAACACTTTCATCCGCCTTTAAAATCAAGAGAGTGAGGCAGTTCTGCTTAGCATAAAGCTACAAAACAGGTGAGGAGAGCTCAGACATTATGCTGAATTACCATCCATCACTCCATATCTTTGCCTTCCTGTTTTTTTTAAGTATGGCTGTACTGCCTCCTTCCGTGGCTCCTTCCCTGCTTATTTTCTTTCCAGGGAGATATCAGGAGGAAATGAGGAAAGCAGAAAGGGAGAACGAAAAAAGGCACAGCACAGAAAGAACACTGCAAGGAAGGAGGAGGAAGGGGGAGAAAGAAGAAGAAAACCTGGGAAGAAGCACAAGGCTGAATAATGCACTGGGAAAATAAAATATAGCAGCTGGATTTGCTGGGTGAGAAAGGAATATAACAGCAAACTGAAAACTAACCCCAAAAGACCATTCCTGGAGGAATTTAATGGAAATATGAACAAACTAAATATTGGTAAGAAAACTGTGTAAGTAAAGCAACAGAGTAAACAGGCAGAGCTACAGTGAAAGAACACAGATAATTCTCCTTATTTAAAAAGACAACGTTTTTGCTGGAGGAAAACAGTAAAGACTATTGACAAAGCAATTTCAACTAGAAGTCGCTGAAACCACTGGAAGCTTTTGCAGTGTCTTAGACAGATTTTGTACCAGACCCTCAGCCCTTCTTGAGCAAATAATTTGTGGGATGAACCAGGTGTGCTCACAAACATGGGCTGCTCTTATGTTATCTTCAACAATGCAAAAATAATCCATGATGTAGAATTTAGGATGCCTCATTCATGCCTGGTAATCACCATGTTTATCCACATGAAGAAAACTGGCCCAAACCTACCTTGTAGTCAGCAAACTGAGAGCTGGAACCAATGCTTATCCAAGCAATAAGACTTGTTGCAAAGATGGAAAACCTTAGAGAAGTCCAGGTACCTGGATCTCTCCAGAACTGAGGTGCCAGGGGAGGCACTTTGCTTTCATTCCTTCTCTAGCACGTGTCTGTACACAACAGGCGCCCAAGAGAGGAGCTGCTTGGCAGGAGCTGGCAAGGAAAACTGATTAAATTCTACTCTTTGGGCAGCTGAAGGACTGCTGAAGGTACCAAGCTGTGTGGGTGAAAGCTGGGAATGTGCTGCTCTTTGGTAGCCACCAGTGAGCAAAACATCCCCACTTTGGTCTGGGTGTGACCCTTCAGAGGAGTCACCTTCCTCAGGTACCTTCCATCTAGAGCCAGCAGGAGTTTTCTCACCCCACCACTGCATCTGCCCTTATCTGCTGCCAGAAAAGTCTGACACAGGGGGACCTGCTCAACAAAGTGTCTGTGCCAAGGATGAAACTCAGTCATCCCTACTGCAAACTAAAGAGAGTGAAAGGATTTTCTGCATCTGGGGAATTCACCAATGCATCCTGCTGTTGCAGTTTTCCCCCTTCTAAATAATAATATGTTATCCCAGAGGCACTACTACCACTGCTATAGTCTTACTTTTTAAAGAAAATGATTTTTCTTTAAAATTCTAAAAATAATTTTAAAAAAAGTCTTATCTGCTGTAATATTTCACAAACAACAAATGCACTTATGATGATACAGTAAGAAAACTGCCCGAGTGCTTTCAGAGCCAGAGAGATTGATAGACTTTGCCATGGTCTGTGGGAACTTAGCCTTCATTAAGGTCAAGCTAAATTACCTTACAAATAACTTAGCCTTTACCCACAGCTCCTTGACTCTGAACTGGGAGATTATGCAGCCATTAATCAGCTCGAGGTCTGGCCTTTGCTTTTGACTTTCAGAAGGTAAACTTATTCCATGCTGCTCCTCTTATTGAGTTTCTCAGATACATTCACACTCATAAAATAAAAAAGTAAAAAGGAAAAAGGAAAAATCTCATTCTCTACTAAGCACTGATGATTCCTCATGCTTCATGAAAGATTGAACACATCTTTTAATAAATTTGTTTGTAATGCACAAATTTCATTTTGCCTCCTCCCAAGGAAGCAGATTTCAATTTGATGGGCTGGAAGACACGAGAGATTATTTATGGCTGTGTGTCTGGGTCTGTAGTCAGCTGCAGAGCCATAAATTTGGAAGACAGCACAGTAACTGATCTTCAGTTAATTTCCTGGAAAGTCTGAAAACTTTGTTCTGGGTGATCGCTGACAAAGATATAATAACAATAAAATGACCCAAGGAGGCCAAACCCAATTCAATAGTTTCCATAAAAATAATTTTTATCAGAGCTCTGTAGGACTTCGCTCCCCCATCCAATACCCTACATATAACCAGAGAAAATTCACTTTCACACCTGGATCAGATTTGTTTGGCCTGAACTCCTGTGGCTGTGTTTAGCTCTCAGATGCATGCCTTAAATAAGAAATACCTTCATATCCAAGGGCTGAATTTCACCCAGAGAGGTTGTTTAATGAGGTTTCATTTTGAGAGATGATCAAAGGCCATGGCCTTATCACTCAGTTCTGCTCCAGCTCCCCACAGATGGCGGGTATACACTTGAAATAAAGTTCTGACTTTCCATTACTGTCATAAAATGAGCTGTAGAACCACCCTTCCTTCATTTGTCTTAATTAAAAAATATATCTTCTGGCTCATGGAAAAAAACAAAACCAAACAAAACAAACAACTCCTATCGTAGGTGATTAATGAACCTGCAGATTTAGTCAATATCCTTCCAGGGGCCTTTCTACCCAAAGCCCTGCTTCGTTTGCTGCCCTTTGTGTTAACAAATTTTGTGATTTCTACATTAAGCCTAAAGTATCTGGCACAGATACAGAAAGATAATGTAGGTATTTTCTAAAGGACCAGCTTTCTGCAGGACATATGGAAAAAACATTTTATGGATATTTCCCATAATGGATTAAAGAGTTTTGCACGAAAACCTCAAAAAATAGTATTTCAATTTCTCATTTCTTAGCAAATATTTCTTGTCCTGTTTGACTTAAAAAAATCCAAATGCAAGTGAGACAATATTAACTCCAGCTGTTTCCTCTTCCTATTCATGGATAATTTTCATAATAATAAGTGAAACATTATCATTTGGGTCTTGCCTTTCCCCAATTAGTCTTTTCTTTATTAGACCCAGCTCTAGCCTCATGAGATCCTTATTGTTTTCTAAAAATACATCTCACCCAATTCACAGTGGGAGAAACTTCAAGCTTTTAAAGCTAAAACCAGAAGACAAAGAACAATACCAAAAACAGCAGCAAGAAGTAAAAAGCTTGCTATTCTGTTTGTTTGGGTTTGTTTTGGGTTTTTTGTTTGTTTTAAAATGCCACATCTGTCATTCCTAGGGAGAAGCAGAGGACAGTGCTTGTTTTATGGCTGGCAGAGATACAGCACTGACTACTTTCATCCAATCTTGAGTGCTTCACCTGGGTGCTCAGCAGCTTGGACACAGCTCAAGCAGCGCTGGAGCTGCGGGTGTGCATTGCAGATCTGTATCTCTCTGCCTGCACATATCTCCAAGTGTCTCCGACCTGTATGCAAAGCAGATTTTCAAAACCTCAGCAGGCAGTGGGAGGGATGGGTTTCCAGAGGAGGTCCGCTCCATTTGGAGAAACTCCATAACCAAGAGTTTTTTTTTTCTTCAGCACTCAGCAGCACTTTCTGGGATGGCTCTGGCCAGGTTGTCAAAGCTGCTTAGCACCCAAAAGAGTCAGCTGGCCTAGAAGCTCCACTGCTAATTTTAGTGGCTAAATGAGAGCTGACCTCAATCATGCGAGCGAGCTCTTTGGGAAAGTCTGGCCACAAAGCTTTCATCTCAACTGACTGCTCCTCACGCAAGCAGTAAATGTCTTCTGACACTGTCCTCCTACTTCTGTGCCCTAACATATGCACTCTGCTTATTTATAGAACGTGTGAGCCTCACATACATCAGGCTGAGTCCCTCGGCACCCAAGTCGCGCTGGGTTTTGTGCAGTGCGGCCAGTGGATCTCCTGGGCTCCGAGAGCAAAGCCTTGCTCTGCCCTCCTGCCACACAGGAGAGGGCAACGGGAACATTTCTGGAAACACTAATAACTAGCAAGAGCAGGAGGGAAGAAGCTGAGGAGCTGGTGAGCTCCAGGCCCAGCATGCAGGAAGGGGAGCAGAGGGAAAATCCCACCGTGTCTGCTGCAGAAACCGTCCTGCAGCCTCCTGCAAGGACTGAGTCATTTGGGAAGGTCTGCAATGCATTCCTGCCTTGCTGAAGGGCTGGGAGATGCCAAGGCAGAACAGCAGAGCTTGTCTCCAAAATACAGGATGGCTGGTGTCGGAAACACAGCCTTAAGTCCTATGTCAAATAAAATTCCACCTGTGCTCCAGTAGTAAAAAAAAACCAACAATGCAGCAAACACCAAATCACACCACAAAACAATTTTGCCCATCTGGTTTAGTGGAACTAACCAATAATTCAGCAGAAATTTGAGTTTACTATTTACCCATAAACCTGTATTTACTACATTTATTATAAACCTAAGTTTACTATTAAAGATTAGTGGAAAAAAAAAAAGTTCCTTCTTTTAGAGCTACTTGTAATTTCTTTTTGTATTCTATGTGCAGCAACATAAGTCAGTACAGACAAATCCCATGTGACGATGCACCAGCCTCCATGCAAGGATGGACACACTGCTTTTTGCAGGTGCAAACAATTGAACTGAGGTGTTCAGCTACAGAGAAAAGAAGCCATCATCATGCAAGTATCCCTCTTCATCAGATGTAGGCAAGAAAATTCCCTTTGTCTAAGGCCACAGTGCATTCTGGTGGGCACCGAGCTCTCAGGCAGCTCAATCATCACACAAATAAGCCCTAATTGGCATTCCCAAATGTTTTGAAATTGCACTGCCTGCTGCTGGCACTCCAAAAGTTATGCCTCTGGAGATACCAGGGAAAAAAAAAAGTCATCAAAGATCATTTGCAATTAGACGTAACAACCCCGTCCCCAACTGGTGCGCATCAGGGGTAAAAATAGCATCAGCCCAAATGGTGAGAGCCTTTTGGTTCGTCAGGAATTGAATGTGCAGCACCAAGTGAGCAGTTATTACAGGCTCTGATCAGCAAAGCAGACAATCATTTGCCTTGTTATCGTGCTGCCTGCCCATGTGAACAGCATCAAACAGCCATTAAAGGACACCCCGCTCGCCCCCGAAGGGAACGCGGGTGCGGAGTGTCTGAAAACCTCCTCGTTAACAAGCTAACCTCTGAGTCTGGTGAGAAGGCAAGGAAGCCTTTACCAGCCACTCCATCAATAATTATGGAAAGGAAAATCGTAGCTCATTGTCTGTCCCAGGGTGGGGAGATAAACAAGGCAGGCCTGGGGCGAGCAGCCCTTCCACGGCAGCTCCCAGCCATAGACAACAGCTGCCAAAAAGGCAATTATCCACGGAGCTGCTCCCCTGGGGCTGTTCAATCCAGGGATGATGTATGTTTGGAAAACACCCCAAAGTCCTTCTGCTTGTAAGAGGAGTCTCTGTGGCACACACTCCCCCTCAGGGACCCTGAAATACCCTGCTAACAGCAAAGGCCCCACGCATGGGCGGGCAGTGGTATTGTACACCAGGGCTGAAGTCGCAAACTCTGTGATTTTTTGTTCTCTGGAGCTGTGATGTTTCCCCAAGGCCCTCTAAATACGTAGGGATGGGGACCTAGTTTTAAGCAGAAGGCAGTAACTCAGTTCCCTATTTTTCATATTTCTCTTTCCTGTGTCACCCAGGAGGACTTAAAAAACTAATTATGCTTCAGCATGCAGCCACCCACCTTTGTTACAAGCCTAAATCCTGTTTCCATTTATAGCTAACTCCATCTTGTCTCCAGCCCCATTCCAAGGAAGGAGGGAGGGCCCACCTGAGCCTGCTCCAGACTCCCTGGGGGTTGCTACCCTACTCCAGCTCAGCCTTTGCATCAAACCACCAGTTATCTTTTCAATTAATTGTGGGTATCATAGCGGTTGACAGGACAACCTTCCTACCAAGGGATAATTTAATATGACTAGGCCGTAATCAAAGTGTTAATAGCCTCAAAATTTAATCTGTGCAGAAGTAGGATTTATAAAAGGGAAAGGATAACCAGGGCCCAGATGAATAATGTTAGTTGTAACATTACAGCTAGTTGTAATAGAATAATTAGTTGTGATATTCAGAAATAAAAATTACATTGCTTTGAGTTCCAGGACGTGTGCCAAAAAGGGGCCGTTAGTCACAGCGATGAGGAACAGTTACACAGTCCATTATCTCATGAACTGCAGGGCCCAGAAATGAATCCTGCACGTCACAGGGAAACTGAGACTGCATTTTCAGCAATATACAGCTTTTCATTTTAGCCCTTAAACAGATCCTTTCTCATTATTGGAATGATGTGCTTTCCCATCCGAAGAAAGGTATCCTCAGAAAGCCTCCTGGCTGAGCTTCACTTTCCCTTTGGGCATGGTCCCAACTTCTCCCTCCTGTGGCAGATGAAGCTCACCCCTGGCATACCCACCTGCTCCCTTCCTCCATCCTCACGAGTCTTGTGGAGAAGAAAAAAAAAAAAAGCTCAAACTACATAAAATCCCAGCCTTTTTCTGTTTTTCCCTTGTAGGGCAAGGATGATGGGTGATGGTTCGGCTGCCTCCATCAACAGGTGCTGTGTCCCTGTGGGGTTAGGCAGCCCCTGCTGCTCCCTGGCTCAGTGTTCAGGGCCAAATGCTTTAATCACAGAATGACAGAATTTGTTAGGTTGGAAGGGAGATTAAAGCTCATCTTGTTCCAACCTTCCTGCCAGGGGCAGGGACACCTTCCACCAGACCAGGCTGCTCAGAGCCCCAGCCAATCTAATCCCCTCTAATCTAGCAACACACTTCTAAACCCAAAGCGCACAAGGCAGCAATAAAGCTGGTGTTCAGCATTGTAGTGAGAAAGCAAGAAGCTGTACAAAAGCAAAAAAGCTATGTGAATGCAATTGTTTTGGGTTTGTTTTAGATTATAAAGTCAGCCAATTTTTTACCATCTCATTGTTAGTCATTCACTTGCATGACATACACAGAAACAATTGCTTGACCTGGTAGGCATTTAAAAAAAAATGACTTTGAATGATTTCTATGTCATAAAAGTTACTTTAAAACCATTTTCTGCTTTTTAGGTAGTAATAAAGAAATGAAATGCTTTCTCAGGTTGTACTTATCCATTTCTCCTTCATTTCCTCCAGCATACTTTCCTTTCTTCCTCTTCTTGCAGTGCCAAAAAGAAAAAAAAATGGGCCTGTGAAGGAGGAAAGCTGGTAAAGAAAAGATAACTCTCTCTAGGGACAACAGGCAGGAGAAAGAGAATAGAAGTTGTGAATATTTTTTTTAAAGAGAAATCACCTGGGATTGAAACAACTGAAACTTTTGTCTCTTTCTCACACACGCACATCCCCTCACTCCTTTTTCTTCCTGGTCCTGGCTGACTTGCACATCCTGGCAGGCACATAGGTGCTTGTTTTGCTGTTGCTCCACAGGATGGAGACACCAGAAATGGTGCTCCCAGGAGATGTTTTGCATAGGGATGACAGGAGAAGCAGAGCTGTGCTCCGCTGGCCCTTTCCTCGCCCACACAGCCGTGTGCTGCAGTTCCTGCTCCCTCCTCCCTGTGTTCTGTGTCAGGAAAGACACCCCTAACACAGCTGGGGAAGTGCCCTGGCTCAGAGGCATTAAACACTGCAGGCTGCACATGCTCACACTCCTATCTTTTGTGGCTGGCACTAAACAAATGCTGCACTGAGCCAACAAATCTCACAATGGCCTCATTTTTCTAGCAATGATGCCTCAGGCGAGGCCTGCGTGGCCCAGAAAGGAAAAAGGTTAACTTTTACTAGAATTCCCTGAACCTGCTTATCTGCTTCTTCTCCCCAACCATCTGCCAGTTTCAGACACCTGTTATAATATATCAGTTTGTCTTGCAGTGGCTCCTGGAGTCTATCAGCAACCTGAGCAATTAGTATTGTCAGCAAATCATTCATTAACTGAACTATTCAGTTTCAGCTAACTTAAGACTAATTGTGTATTTAATTCCTATCGAGCAAGATCAAATCAATCAAAATAAAAAGGACCATGGGTAAATATCAAAGATCAATAGGTAACAAATGAAAACCTTAATTAAAGTCTTATCTGAATGCTAACAAAAAAAAAAACCCAAGTAAAGCAGAGATTATTTCATATCAGGTCCTTCTGATTATCCTCCTGCTGTCTCCCCAGTTCAGCTCTGAAAAGGCTGGAGTAGATTTCTGGCATCGTGAGAGAGCCTCTCTCCCTCCCCACCTGGCAGAGACCCCATGCAGGCAGTTCATTGCCACTTCCAGGGTGAAGAGTGACCTCACAAAAATGGTATTTTCCTGCACACATTCCCCTGTGAACTGGGAGCTGCAGCTACTGACCTCACTGGCAAGGAGACAATTTTGCTGCTGTTTGTGCAGAAGCATCGAGATATTAAAGAGGGAGCAGGAGATTGTTCCCTCCTGTGTGTCATCACAGAGGTAAATAACATCTCTGCACCTCTGCTGTGCAAGGCAGAGAGTAATTAGGGGGATCTGCACAGGCCTCTGTGTTGATGAGCTGATTATCTGTGTCTGCCCTTGAAGGTTCAGGCCCCGTGTTGTCCCCAGTCCCTGCTGTGGCTTTGGCACTGTCAGGCCAACGAGAACGTGAGACAAGGAAAGCAAAAGCACTCCAGCTGATTTTAAACTGTGCTCAGGTACACAACCTTCAACAAAATCAAGGCCAAACAGATACATCAATAAGTTAGACTCTATTGAGTTCAAGAAAGAAAAAGAAAAAAACCCCAAACCAATAAGTCAGTCTTATCAGATCAATACACGTGATCTTGGTGAGATCAATGGGGTGTGTTTTGTTGGCAGGGAAGATCATGGGCTCAGCCTGGAGAAGGTGGCAAACATCACCAACTTCAGAATGCTGCCAAGAAACCTGAAACAGCAGATCTACCTGCCCAGCACGTGGCAGCCAGACACTGCTGGCCTGCTCACAGGCACTGAGAGAACACAACTGTGACAAGGAGGAGACCTGGGTGGGGAGCATGGACAGGAATGCGCTGGACATTAGATATTCCTCTTAATTTTCCTACCCTCTTGCCCTACACCCTATTTATGCCACCACCTGCCAGTCACTTCCCTCTGGCTGTTGCTCTCACCTGAGAGCTCCTTTCCCCACCTGAATCTCGTTTTATGCATCAGCTCCTTCCTGCATTAGTCACCACAAAAGTGCCTTGGTGCAGTGCTGCGTCTGCACAGAGGAGATGGCAACCCTAAATGTAAGGATCTCTAAACCGAAAAAGCATCTTTACATCCAAATACCAATCTGGGCCCCTCACAACACACATGCATTGATGGGATCTGCTGCCCTGTCCTCTTCAATCAGTGCAAATAAATATCAGCTTGGTTACAGCAACTGGGCTTCTCCAAAAAATAAACAAACTCACCCAAGACAATTTACTGTAATAGCTTCTGGTTTAGTACAAAGCTCTAAGCCAGCAGCTTGTTTTTTGGAAAAAATAAAAATAAGTGAATGAACTACAAGTATGGTACAATGAGAGCTTTCACCATGCTGGAGTGTGCATTCTTGAAATGTGCTTTCCAGTTGATGCCATTTTCCTCCCAGAGCAGGGAGGACACGCAGGAATCTCTCTGAACGGGGCTGTTTGTGAAGCCAGGAGTGGGTGGCACCTGCACAGGAGATTGCAGAGCCTCTGAGCCTTCATCACCAAGCACGGTGTACAAGTACCAGGGCTTGAGTGGGACCGAGACTGTCGCGCAGCAGGTTTGGCTCCAGGCTCCCTACTGTTTCTCTCTTGCTGCTGCATGTGCAGTGGCAATTGTTACAAAATTGCCTTTTACACTGAGCTGTGCAGGCCGTGGGAGCTGCTGGAGGAACTGCTGCAGCCTCTGGATTGGAAAGTGTCACATAGGTTACCCGGTGTGCCACCCGTGTGCTGACCCCCTCCTTTGCTTTTGGGACTTATGATAACACAGCCAATTTTATTTCACGTGCGTGAGACATCCCAGCCCTTCGAGCATCCCCTGCACTTTCCCCCTCCAGATCCTGATGCTTCTCACCGAGCCAGCCTGCAGCCACACAGGAGGCAGGTCTGTGCAGCTCTCCCTTTTTTTGTGCTGCTTCCCACTGCACTGGGCTGGAAACTGCCAGCAGAGCAGAGGCAGGAGGGCAGAGGCATCAGCATCTTCTGCACATCTGTCCCACTGCCCCTCTCTCAGCCGCAGGTGAGGCTGGAGCCAACAGACCTAATGAAGCAGAGAAGAGCAGCTACACTCCTGACATACAGGCATGCCAAGCTTTCATCTTCTGAGAGGTTAAAAATAAACAGTTTAGCTTTCAGCAAAGTGGTCTGATTAGAGGCAAAGAAAACTACACTGATTTCCATGGAAATGGAATATTTTGTTGCTGCTACTTGATCTTGTTGAAATGTATTAAGAACACAAAAGAGTGCAATTTCAATATCTGGAGAGTGGTAGTATACTTTAAAAATTTAAATTAAATTGATTTCTTTTAAAAGAAAGCCGTCTGATTTTAGTTTCTTAATTAGTTCATTACCACTGCAAATGGAGCATATTCTTATAAGCCTCTGAAAGGATATTACAGAAACAGCTGCATCCCGTAACAAAAGACATACAGACAT
Organism: Bombycilla garrulus; assembly: GCA_013400315.1. NCBI lineage: Eukaryota > Metazoa > Chordata > Aves > Passeriformes > Bombycillidae > Bombycilla > Bombycilla garrulus. The sequence continues at coordinate 146,364 of VXBU01019605.1, read as the reverse complement.
AGGCATTATCTGTACATAAAGATCAGAGACTTAAAGATCCTCTTAGGTCCTCTATTTCCTCTCTAAAACCAGTAAAGAATTTTTCTTTAACTCCCAAGTCTTTCTAAATTTAAACCCATTACAAAACAGTTCCTAGTTTCCATGGAAGAAGGACCAATCCCTAAATTTTGTTTACTTTTTGTAACGTGCAATACTTCCTAAGAATGAGACCTGCCTACACATGCTCTGGAATCAAAATAACACAATCAGCTTGAGCTCTCATCTCATTACTGCGGTAGGTGTCTCCATAGGGAGGTTTCCTCAGAATGAGCTGCGTCCTATTTCAGTTTAACCCAGATAGTAACAAAATAATCACTCAAAATGGGCCAGCGCTGCCATGACCTTCCCTGTGATAAATACTAAATACAGGTGTGAAGGAAAGGCTGCTTCCCTGACACAGTTGTTCTCTTTGTAGATGTGCCCCAGGGTAGGACCACCTCCAACATTTCCACACACACCACTGGGACCTTGCCACAGCACGGCCCAACTGAAATTTTCTATCAAAGGAATGTTAAAAATATCCAAAATCTTTCTTCTTAGCTAAAATAACACATTGTGATGGCAACAAGAAAAAAAAAAAAGAATCCCTTTTCTTCTTCCATTGCCTGAAAGTGAAATTTCAACAGAAAGAATAAACCCTTTAGGTTTTTATTTTGACAGTGTGACATTTTTTTGACATAAATTTTATATTATTGTAATTTTAGGTGACAGAGCAACTTGAGCTTCTAACCAAAAGGCTGCTGTATGTTTATCTGTGTGTTATGTTTTCCCACACGCTTGCAACTGGCATGTGCTCTCCTTCCAGGAGCGATGACCCAGGACAGAGAGCAGAGCCAGCAAAGATTTGCCCACAAACCACCAGAGCCCTGACTGAGGACAGATTTCCACTGCTGACAAATCACATGAGATATTGGTCAGGATAAATATCATTGATACCGTTGCTCAAGGGGACCTTGCCTTGCTTTGCCTTTTCCCTTTTCCTCATGAAATCAGTCCTGCAGTTTCCTTTGCATTAGGCTGAAGACTGTTTGGCTAAGGCTTCCTGTACATTTAATATGAAAGATTGTCCATGGATACATTTCAGAGCGGATCCACAAGAGAGGCAGCTGCTGAAATACCGAATTTCCAGTGCCTGCTAATTTTCATAGCCCTGATGAAGGTGCTGGAGCTCTTTATTGAATGTACAGGGAAAACCACAGAAGGCAGCAGCAATGGCAGCTACTAAGTAAGGAACACAGATGAGAAGAGTGGGATGCGAGTCCCATTCCTGGATGTAATTAGGTGGCTGTGGCTCATGAGAAATCAGAGCCTGTTAACAGAGGAGCCTGGTGAGTACAGGTGATGGGGGAATTGTTGGCAGACAACGACCTGAGTAAGGGCGTGGGTACCCCATTATGGCCATTACACAATTCTTCCTTTTTTGCTATTTCCCTTCCGCTTACAGACACATTTTTCTTTGCCATTTCCTGATTCTCTCTTCTCAAATAGGTGAATACTACAGTTTGATAGGTTGGGTCAGCTAAAAGCTCCTCGCTGTTTGGTACTTGCAGCCACACAGATTCACTGTGTAGACTTAATTGTGGTAAGGACTGGCTTAAGAGCAGTAGATCAATGCCCTGGAGAGTTGTTAGGGTGAAATACAGAGATCTCATCCACAGATAAAAGGAAGAACACCACCAATAATGACGGAAAAGACACTCATCAGCTATATTTTCACTCATTGTGCTGCACCCAGCAAGAAAAAAAAAAAAAAAAGGTGTATTCAGTTCCCCACTTTAGTAATTTTGCTTTCAACAATATCTGACTCAGTATTCAATCAGCAGACCCTATTACATGAAATATTTTTTTGGACACCCAGTGGTTTTGCCTGCATACACAGCCTTCTGTTCCTGGCCAAATACATTTCTGCTTCACTGCCTGCAGGCAGATCACCCTGGGAGAGCAGAGCAGAGCCTGCCAGCCCCACATTTCTCCAAACAAAGCATCAGCTATGCATCAGCAACTTTTATATACAGACCTTCTTCACAGATCACTTTCCCCTCTGTATCACCTGTACAGACATGCTGCATTTTACCTGCCTGCTCTGGCACTGCCCACTTTGTGCAGCTCAGTGTCTTGGTGGTTCCTGGGCAGCTTTTGCATTTCACAGCTCCTATCCAGCTGAAGGGCGCTGCCATTTGGATGGTGCTGAACAGGACCCTCCTTGAAAATTAAAACAGACAGTGGGGAAAATTGTAATGAGGGTTTTAGGCATAACCCCCAGCTCACAGAGGCAGATTAACCAGCAAACCACTTCTTTGCTACATTGTTTTTTAAAAAAAGATAAAACCCGTTTGAAATAAGCCCGTGCTTATTTCTTCTGAAGGAATGATAATTGATTCAGACCTTCCTGAAATGAATTTGAGCTCAATAAAAGTCGTGGCCTAGGGAAGAGCCGCACCTTCACTGAGCAGAGGAATCCAGCTTGCTTAGGAGCCTGTGAAAGCCAGGGCTCTGCAGGTGGGAGGTTAATTTCCTACAGCCTGATTCAGCAACAAAGCAATAAATACAAAATCCTCCTCAGACCTTTCAGACACCAGCACTTGAGAAGCACTGAGAACAGACAAGCACCCTTCTTTGAACAGCAATCTCAAATCCCCCTGGTTTGCCCAAACCAGTCTCAGGATTTAACTACAGTTGTGCAGGACAGAGCTGTTTATATATTTATTTAGTGTAGCTGGGGACCAGCAGGCTGTGGTTAAAAGTGGGGCACAGGTTTTGGGGTGTTCCCTCACGCTCAGTCACACTCAGGGTCCCACAGTGGGCCCAGTCTGCAGCTGCCCTGCTCTCTCCTACCCCTGAGGCAGGAAGGGGCTGAGCAATGGGTGACTCTCCTGGGACACTGGCTGTCCCTGCCTTTCTCCGAGCATTAAGGAGGCAGGAGGAAAAGGGCTGCTGCTCTGAACTAGAGAACAATGCGTGTCCCTTTTAGCTGACTCCCTCAAAAAAGCAGGAGCAAACTTGGCTTCCTATTTCTAACCACTCTCATAGAAGGCAGGCTACAAATAAATAGTATTTAGGTCAGCAGAATCACATTTATAAGCCATAAATCAAATCCAGCAGACCTTGAACACTTATTTGTAGTTTATAGACCTCAACTTTGAACGTCCTGTGAATCCTGGTGGTGAACTGCTGGATTTTGTTTCCATGAAATTTAGGAGGCAAATCCACAAACTCCAGCAGCCCCAGAGGGGTCTGTCATCTGCCACGGGAATATGCAGTGTGCTGACATATCTAACAGCAAGGAGCACAGGCAGCAATTTGCTCACAAAATCCCAGCTTTTTGTCAAATACAACTGTGTTAAGCAGATGATAGCCTTGAGTTGCTGCTGTATCTCTGTGTGCAGGAGTCCTGGTCTTCTGCACGTAACACTGGCTTTGTCTCTTGCATCCCTAAGTTTTTCCTCATGACACACAGGCACTTTACTGACTGTATTGCCCTTCCCTTTGGATCCCTCAGTTATCTTACATGATGCCTTGTGCCCCTCACGGAGTCTGATGAGTATTTTTTCAGTTAGGGCAATGAACTCTCCTTCCTGCACATCATCAAGTTCTCAAAATAGAAAGAAAATAATTTTCTACACGACTGCAAAGTAGTCCCCATGTGTGGGAAATAGCAATTCCCATGAAAAAAAGGCCAAGAAACTGATCATGTTCCCTTAAAAGGGGGTGAAATATTTGTCCCTTGGTTGATAGAGGAAGAGATGTGTTTGAAACACATTACTGGTGTATCCACTAAAAGAAACTTTCCAAAGGAATACACCGATGTACAAATGCTTACATTCAGGAACAAATATCACTCAAAATGGCAGTGTGCTCACATCCATCACATCTGGCATAGTCAACAGGCACTAGAGCTGCTCCCATCTGAAGGCAAGCATGCCCTGTAGATCTTTCCCTTTCACGTCGTTTCCCCCTGTGCACAGCACTGTTTATGTCTGGGTTCCTCTCAGAGAAGGCTCTTGGCAGTTTGAAGAGAACAGTAATTGCTACTTCAGCGATAGAGGGGGAAATAAAGGGGCACCCTGCCTCTTGTTTGCACAATTCTCTCCCTTTAAATGGGATGACGAGATTGGATGAATGTCTGCCTTTGAAGGACAGGAGCTGTGAGCCTCTCTGACGCAGTGAAGCTGTGCTGACGTGCCTGTGTGAGCCACCAGCCCTCCTTCACTGCTGGCTTCACATGGGTCATGTGGGAAAGCAGCACAGCTCTGGGTGCAGGCAGGTGGGGCTGGGATTCCCTCCGTCACTGCAGCAGCAGCTCCTTGATTTCCAGCTGCTTGTTTACTCTTGCAGGGAAGGACAGGGCTGTCTCTCAAACCCTCTCACAGGAGAGCTTTGCTGTGCCTGCCTGACGATCAAAAGAGGGATTTGTAGCTGCCTGGGGTTCATGAGGATGCTGGGCTGTGGTGACAAGCAGCCTGGCTGAGATACAGATAAGAGAAATGTGCTTGCTTAGCCACCTGCGACTTGCAAACTCTCAGCCTGTTGAGAAAGGGCAGGTGCACATCCAGCACTCCTCCAGGCAGGGGCAACATCCACTCCGGAAGCAGGTGGGAAAGAGGAAAGTTTTGTTCTCGGGAAGTACTTGGAAACCTTACAAAGCTTCCCTGCTCTATACTGCCTAAAATGTTCACGAGACACGTGGAGATCAAGTAACAGAGACACTCTGGGATGGAGAGACACAAAGATCACAGGTGATACCCCAATGTCAGACAGGGCAGGCAGAGGAAAAAACACTGAGAAATCCACATCCTCTCCAAATGAAAATGTGTGGAAAATGGGCAGTCCTTGCAGCCATTTCTATGCTGAAATGCACCTGTGGGGTCAGAAAGTATGAGCCTGTCCAGGTACCATTTCCCCCACACCCATGTCACCAGCATCCTTAAAATAATGGAGAAAAAGAAAACAAACAAATGAAATAAAAGCTCTGCTGTGCTCTGTGGGATAACATCCAGGATAACAGTAAAATGGTCCAACTGCAGATGGTAATTACAAGAAAGGAAAATATCCTTCCCTGTCCTTTTCCTGTGAGCCTGTTCCTGGCTCACCAGCTGGGGAGCTGCAGAGGTTTGGAAAGGCGGAAAGTGATCCCCCATGAAGTCACTGCACCTGCCTTCTTGGAAGAGAAGAGTGGATTTTTATCACACAGAGCTGTAGGTAATTTTCTCTTCCCTTCATGTGGAATGTAGGCTCTTGCCTTAATAAATTACTGCTCTACCTGATAACATATCCAATAGAAGTTACATTGGATCTTTCACTGACAGTTTCAGGTCAAAGTTGTCTCACTAAGTTTCTGCTCTAGAAAAAAATCTGTTATCAGCAAAGAAGACACCCAGCTCTCAAAGGAAAGTTCCTGGGAGTCCTACACGCCTCACAGGGCAGCTGGAAAATGGGGCTTGGCAAAGCCTTGTTTTCAGGCTTTGCAGATAATCCTGCTGAGCTGTGGGTGAGGCTGCAGTTAAGGGGAGCTGGTGGAATGTGGGTGCAGGTTGTGGGGCACACACTGAAATAGCGACTCTGCTGTCTGTAACTGCATAAGCAGCTTCTCAAAAGCACAGGGAGACGTGTCCCAGGAGATCTGCTATCTGAGGCTGTGGAGATAGTAGGTATTTTCAGAAATCACTGCCAGAAAATAGGGTGGAAAAACTCCCCCATGGAACTTAGAGGAGTCAGGAATGCTGGGACAGCGAGAAAATAGAGTGATGAGAAAGATGGATAAATAGTAGGGGAGAACTCCTTTCATAGAACAATCTGTTGTGGGGAATGTGAAAATTAAGTTGGCTCTTAGAAATGAGGAATCCCACCCAAAGCTGCTTTTCTGGGGAAGGGGATTATCTTGGCTGTGGTTACCTACCGTTTTTAAACACCCAGGCAATTTAATTAAGCATTGCTACTTTTCTAATTGTTGAGGCTATTCTCAGAGGCTCCCGAGACTTTCCAGGCTCTGCAGTGTTGGTCTGGAGTAGGGATTGCTCAATTAGCAGCAAGATACAGCAGGCTGTGAGATCTGGGACTCAGTGCCCTGGTCAAATAGGAATTCTGTCAGTTTGTGAAATACTGATGTAATTCTGCTGAAATGGAGCCAGAAAAGGGATTTATTTTGCCTGTTCTGTTCCTGCAGATTCACCTGGATTTTTCCAGGGGATATGAACACAGTCTTAGCTTGTTCTCTGCCACAAGCCCTCCTGCAGCACTGCTCTGTGCTCTGCTCTGCAGGGACCACATTTCACAGGCTATATGAAATTACATCTCAACCTTGAAGTCAGAGGGTACACTCAGCCAGCTCATAGTTCAACAACTTTCACCTCCTCTGATGGAAGAAACCCCTGTACCAATAACTAAAACTAAAAGAAACCCCTGTACCAATAACAAAAACTAAAACCCCATCTGTAGGGTTACAGTCTGTTCAGAATCCCAAAAACTTGTGTTTAGGGAACCACTAATCTCTTCCTGGGACTTACAGTCGTACATCTCAATACATAAAAGGCATCTGATTTTTTACAGGTGCGACTTCAAATTGTAAAAATGAAGCTGAGAGTAAGGGCTCAGAGCTTCCAGGGCTTGTTAAAACAGTCCAGCCTTGATTTTACATAAAGAAGGGGAAACAAAAAACAATCAAACCCCCTTTAGTTTCATTGTAAGCTTTTTCATTTTCCTACTCAGAAGTTCGGTCAAGCGAGCAGCGCAAAACAACCACAGATCTGAGAGGAGCAAATAATGCAACATTCCTGTGGCAAGATGCAAACCTTACCCTCCCTGCCCTGCTCCCCAGCTTTGACTGCCCTTCTGACTCCCAGCCACTTAATTTTTCAACAGAATACTCAACTTCTGGGCTCTGCATAGGAAACAAAACATTCTCCTGTTTGTCGGGGATTTCATCGCAGCTTCTGCCTGGGCAGTGCCTCGGGGATGAGGCTGAGCAGGGAGATATCCTGCCACAGGAGAGGGGATGAGCAGGCTGTTCGTGCCCTCACAGCCAGTGCCACCCTGCCGGGAGGGCGCTGGTACCCGAACCCAGCAGGGTGGGCGGCGCACTGGTGCACTCAAAAGCGAGCTCAGAGCAGAGCAGGGGTGACAGGGGTTTGTCTGCCAGCTCACGTCTGACATCTGTGTCAGAGGCGGGGCTGGGGGATCACACAGGACCGGCTCTGGATGCCTCACCCTGCAGAAACACCCACACTGCCCACCAGGACAGTGTCAGGTCTGTGACTTTAATACACCCTCACCAGTGGGGACCTTTGTTTTTGCGAGTCACCAGGCTGTCCTTGCTGAGCCCTTCTCCACCTCCTTACTCCTGCAAAACGACCCAACCAGCTGAAGCAACCAACCGTTTGGAACTGTAATTTCTGCTGGAACAGTAGACTTGTTAGGAGATAAATGCTGAGGGATGGAGAGTGTTAGACAGCTACAGGCATCACTGCAAGCCCTTCTGATAACAACAGATTCAGACCAGTGTATCGTGTCTTGCACACGTGCCTATATTAATAGCTTGGATCTCTTCTGGGAGTTGGCAGAGATCTAAGTTGTATTAATGTCTTTTTTTTGCCTCCTCGATAAAAAAGAAAAACCCAACTACCTTTAAAGTGAGGTCCTAAGCTGTCATGAATTCTTACTAGACAGGCTGTAATTGCTATTCCAAGAAGAGCAAAGTGCAGAGACAACAACTGCAGAAATAGAGAAGTGAAGCTGTTCTGGAGATTTAAAGCAACTGATACCTGTGTTATGTTCTCTCCCTTCCAGGTGGCTTGTGTCTGAATGACTTTCTGCTACAATTTTCTAAATTTTTTTTTTTTTCTGGATCCAAGTAACTTAATGATTTTTTTATGGCACGATGTGATGAAATCTGAACCGACGTTACATTTCACTAATGTACAGCTCCCTTGAGCCAATATCAATTTTGTCTATGATGGCTTTGCAAGGGCAGAGGTCAGCGGAGGGGCTCTCCCCTTAGCTCTGTCAAAACCTCTTGAGTTTCCAGGACACTTATAAATAAATCAGACACTCACATTTCAAGCAAGGAATCAGATTCTGAAGAGTATCTCCTGACCCATGAAAAGCAATTTTTACTTGAATGATACTTCAATCAAAACTGATCAAGGGTGACGTGACCTGGTCCTTGAATATGAGTAGATATAAAATCTGTGGCTGTTCCTCAGAGTCTGAACTCCCTGCAGTCTGTACACGTGCAGCTCCTAACCCGAGGCTCCTCCTGCCGTCATTCCTTGGGGACTGTGTGCCACAGGCCACGGGGACACCTCTTCCAGCACAGTCCCCTGCCATAAGGACACTGTTTAGGGGACACCAAGTCCCACAGGGTGTGTCTCAGCTGCAGAGCCTCCCTCTCTGCACCCTGGGGTCACACTGGCTAACTGCAGAATTGGGCTCTTCCTTCCCTGCTGGACTCCTTCTCCCATTTTGAGACTGCAACTTGAGACTTCCTGAGAGAGAGTTTGTGCTGTGACCAACCCTCCTGGGTCCCACGGGGAGGATGTGCTGCCCAGAGCCCTGCCAGGGCACTTTTAGCACACTGGTGTTACCACAGGACCAGGCTACGGCTCCTTGGCAGCTTCCCTGGAAGGATGTGAGCCCAGGACCAAAACCCATAAATGAATTTCCATAAGTTGTTTGGGTGAATACAATTGATTGGTGTCTTCAGCAATGTGAACTTGGAATTGTTTGACTGTTGTGCTAGGTAGAAAAACCTCCTGTTTTACAAATACAGGACAGACTAATCTGTGAAAATCCCTAATTACTGTGATGATGATTATTATTATTATGTTTTACTGAGTCTGTCTGGGCTTCCACACTTCCCCACAGCCTTAGCTGAACCCACCTAAATTCTATTATCTGAGGTGGTTTTCCTATGGAGCATCTTCTAGTTCATCCCTAATATTGCACAAGCTTGACAGGCATTTCCCCTTTTCATTTTTTCTGGCTGAAGCTTTCTTGCTTCTGCCTGCGATGAAGCAAAAATCCTCTGGAGGCAGGGCTCAGAAAGGGTTGTAGTGCAGGCCAGGGGAAAATGCAGATTTGCTCTGTAGCTTGGCTGTCACCAGTACCACCAAGCCCCTGAATCCCCCTCCTTTTGCAGCTGACAGCTCCCTCCCACATGGCTGGGTTAAATCGTGCTGGGTTAAATCAGTGTGAGCACAAAGCACATCAAGGACAGGTGCAAAATACTGCATTTCACACCCAGAGTGACCCAGCAGCCCCAGCAGAGCCGGCCTGGGGTTATATTTGCATCGGGGCAGGCTGGGGAGTCATCCTGTCCCGCTTCCTGCCCCAAAACAGCGAGGCTGGAACCTTCTGCTAATCAACACTCTGTTCACCAGAACCATCCAAACTGGGCTGTTGGCCCTTGAGAGTAGGGAGAAAAATCCAACAATAAAGTCTGCATTTTCCTGATTTTTCTTCTCTCCTTCTCTGTAACTACTCAGCTCTAAAATGTCATGGAAACAACTTTTTACCCCCCGCCCCTTTTTTTTTTTTTTTTCATTTTCCACAGCCATACTTACTAGGTAATACATCAGCTTCAAATGTCTTATCTCACAAAGAAGAATGGAGCAGTGAGACTGACCCTGACCTTAAGCTTAAGTGATCCTAAATTTAAATGCCAGATCTCTAAGAGGCCCAAACCACATCACTCAGGCTCTGGGAAGTTAAAAGGAAAAACCAGTAACTTTCTACTTCTCTTACAAACTGTGAGGATTAAGATACTATGGATTATGAGTTTCTCAGTTCTTCAGTAATGTCTTCCTTCATCAGCAAGATCTGGCAAGATTAGGTGATTAATTTAGTTGCTGATGTGAGAAATGTTTGAGTTCAGAGGATTTTTCTTGTCCTTACCTGAACTCTCCCCGAAGAGAAGTTTTTCAACTGAGTAACGATTCACTCCATTCCAAGTTAGAGGTCTCAAGGGAAGGATATTTAGAGTTTTAATTCTCAACAGTCACATTTAATTCCTCAGTGAAAGATGCTATAACACCACAAGGATGAAATTGGTTACCTAAATGGAAAACAAGCTTAAAATCTGTCATCAGGAACAGCTAAAAAAAGGTGGTTAAAGGGCCAACATAAAAGAAAAATAAAGTAGACACATAAAAGTAGAAACTAACCCAGCAGCTGAGAAAAGGGAAGAAAAAAACCCCATAAAGTCACAGATCTGTGGGATTCATTTCTCTGATGGATTTTCCATTTAATTTTGGCTCAGATGGCTCGCATCAAGCTTGTTTCTCTTGGTCCCTGAGAGTCTTGAGTTACAGGGCTGGGTAACAATCTCCAGCCCCTGAGAGGCTCCAGCACAGCCAGCAGAGCCCTCCTTGGGAAAGCACCATCACCAGTGGGACTGGCTCCAATCTGCAGAGCTCACCTACAACCAGAGACATGGAACATCTCTGGGGGTTCCTGACAACCCTCTTCCCAGCCCTGGCATTGTTCAGCTTGAGGACACCTCCTTTATGGGATTTTTAAAATGGAATTTCCCATGGAAAGTTTGACTGCAGGTAAAATCCTGAAAGCCATGGAGGAAATTTGAAACCACGAAATATCTTTCTCCCACTCCATGATTGAGCATCTGCACTGAGCAGGAAACTAATGGTCCTTCTCGAGTAATAGCTTCTCTGGAGGGGAAGTAATTAGTCATACTCTCTAATATTGCAAATGTAATAACTTTGATAAGAGGTTCAATATAGAAATACTGCTCCAGAGCAGTTCCTTGTAATACCCCAAGGTACTGGACTGGATCTGGGTGTTTCTCAGCTTTTTAGCCCGTGTGTAAAGGATCAGCCACCTGCAAGCAGCACCACGCAGGCAGCAGCTACTCGTGTAGCCGAGAGCGCTCTGTGGGACGCAGAGGGACCTGGCAGAGGTGGCCACTTCCCCTGTGCACCCACATCCCTGCTGCTGCTCCCTTCTCCAGCATCATTCACAACATCTTTTCCACACACGTTCCTGGAAAGCACCTCCAAATTAATTTTACCCAGTGCAGGTGAGATTTCTGGAAGAACCTCCACGATGCTGGCAGGCCATAACCAAGTTTCAAAACGGATTTGGGCCGGCATCCAAGGTCATATTTGGGTGCCAAAAACCTGTTTGATGGAAGGATCTCGGTGCCTGAAGCTGTGAGCACAGCGATGGCCCCAGGTGTCAGACGTGGGCACACTATCCCTGAGGAGTTCTCAGTGACACAGCTGGGTGGGTGAGCTGCTCTCACAGGAAACCCTGGGCCCTTTTCCATGATTCCTCTCTGAATAAGACTTCCAGCCAATCCCAAATTCTCGCTCTGCGAAGATGAATCACGCTCCCATTCCTTCTCTATTGTTGCCAGAGCTCATTTTCCCTATTGTTCTTCTGTAGATGAGGGTAATGCATTCAGAAATGAAATTCAGCCCTATACAATGGCCTTGGCAAAACTAAATGTTGTTGAAGAGAGCATGGGGCATGACAATCCTTCTAAAAAGTGGGAGTTTCACTGTAACTTCTTTTGGCCAAGTTTCATAATTCATTTTTAAGGGAGCCTTTTTGGAAACATAGTCTCTGTGCTTTACTCCACTTTAATTATAAAAAAAAAATATGCAAACATTTTTATTTATTGCATCCTTTTCCATGCTTATTTTTCACTAATTGTTAATAATTTTAATTAACACCAGAATTTCTCAGCAGCACGTCATCTCCTTTTTCATTACAAGTGTTAATTGCAGACTGAAATAAAAGGTGAAGAAGAAATTGAGATAAACATCAAAAGAAGCTCACCACTGTTGGATGTGCAGAAGAACAATTACTTGCACAGTTGTTTTATTAGGGCTTTAGTTGATTAATAGGAAAGCTTTAAACCCACTTTTGTATATCCTTCTACCTCTTTGTATTTTTTTAAAACAATATATCCACATCAAGCTCTTTTCTTTTTTCCCAAAGGAATACATTTTACTCAGATGCATCTTGCTCAGAGCAGCTCACAGAGCTGAAGCACACTCAGAAACCAAGATCTGATCTACATTTTTATTTCCAGTGCTCATTTTGAAAGATTTTTTGACTATATACCAAATATTGAGGGCTTCTAAAGTCTTGATCTAACGAGGGTGATTTATCTCCATGTGCGGGTACATCTGGATGGTTTGTACATATGGGCACAGCAACATTTCCCACCAAAACAAAGGGCACCTTGGACAAGAAAAGGAGTCAGGGAGTGCCTCTGAAGTCAGCTGTGCACCCAGTCCTGTTGCCCAACAATTTAGGATTAAAGGCTGGTTTGTGTCAGGAGTGACCTCAAAGATAACAGGTTCAACCCCCTGCCAGGGGCAGGGACACCTCCTGCCAGATCAGGTTGCTCAGAGCCCTGTCCAGCCTGGCCTTTCGTACCGCTTAGCCAGAGGTCAGTAGGAGCAGGCAAAGAACTTGGCAAAACAAAACTCCCTGAGGCTTTCCCTGGACACAGGGAGGTCGTGGGTTGGTGTTTCGAGCAAAGAGCAGGCATCTGAGCAGCCGCTGCGGGGGCGAGGTGCTCCCCAGGGCTGAGGAGAAAGGGCAGGGGCAGCTCTGATGCTGTGTTCTGCCAGGGGCTGAGCAGCTGCACTCCCTGAAAGCTTCACCGGGGGAGGAGGAGGGTGTCCCTCATTGCCAGGGCTCGCTACAACATCTGCAGCTGCAGCTGGATCCTCAGGTGGGTGCAGAGGCACGGGGAGCCCTCCCAGCTCAGTCCTGAGCGTGGACACAGAGAAGTCAACGTGACAGAAAAGTGGAGCTGACAGCTTGAGATGGAGATCTCTAATTCTCCCAGCTCCCCCTGCCAGAGCTCGTGAGTCTGAACATCCCATCCTTGTCCTCAAGTCACGCCAAAAACAACACCACAGAGGAGCGTGGCTGCTGGTCCGATCTGCCTTCACAGTGCAGAGTATCCCTGATGTCTCCCTTCCCTGCTTCCCCCAAAGCTCAGAGCTCTCTTGCCACATTCCAGGCAATAGGGGCTCTCCTGGACAAGCTGCTCCCCTGGACAAGCCCCTCTGTACCCCAGCAGTGCTGCTCAGTTTCCATTTAACGTGTGCTGCTTGAGCCCTTTGTGCCCTGTTGGATTCACACGGGATTTGTCCAGCCCTGGGGATACCCATCCTTTAACACCCAGAATTTTCCTGCACTGCAGACTCAGGGTGACAGAGAAAGGACATGTCACTTCTAGGTGCCTTTTTATCACCAAATCTCCCCCTAAAAAATTCATCCCTTCCCATTTTCCAGGTTAAGTTTCTTAATAATTTGGGTACATTCTCTGTTCCTTCTGTGGTTTTTTAGTACACCCTGATTTGTGTTATTCAACATCAATATTGACTTCGTTTTTATGAAGATCTTGCCTCATTAATGAAGGTTTTTCATTAAGAAAAAAAAAAAAGGGGGGAATAAAGGCTACTGTTATCCTGTCCTACTTGCCAGTCCAGCACAACTCTCCATCCCAAAAAGAAACAGCGTGCTCCTTTGCTGGGGAATCCCTCAGGAAACGTTCACTTCATTTAAGCACAGTATTTCCCAAGCTTTTCCAATTCAAGCCCTCAGAAGGAGCCTCAGGAGGGTCAGTGCAGCCTCAACACTTCATTTTTCTGAATTCCTCCCTGCCCATTGGAGTTCACCCCATGCTGGCTTGGTCCCTGATTACCCCTTCACAGTCACACCCGCTCAGTCCATGAACAGCAGCAGCTGGATCAGAACCCCCAGCCCCTTCCCCAGCACCTTCAACCAGTGAAGAGAAAGAACAAAATCAGGTTTTTGGAATCTTTTCTGAGAGGGCACAGAGGGTTTGTATGGGTTTGGATGTTCGAGGCAGGTCCTGGCAGCTCTGACAGCCACCTGTTTTGCTCACCCTCGTTTCACTCTGCACTTTGACTTCTCAAGTTTTCTGTTTCGTTGCTTCCCCTATTTCCCTGCTGACCCTCCTCAGCTCCCAGCACTTGCTCTCTCTTTCAGCTCTTGTGTACTCCCTTGTGAAATGCTGCTATTCTCTCTTGTGGATTTTCTTCTTCTTCAGGGTTTCTTTTATTTTCTTTTTTTTTTTCTCATTCTAATTTCCTTTTTTTCCAAAAGGAAATAGGACCTGTTCTGCTTTAATTACTGCTCCAGTTAGCATCCTCCAGCCTTCTACCAACTCCTTTCATTTTCACTGCTTCCTCCCAGTGGACCTGGCCCACTCAGTTTCATAATTCCCTAAAATTTACTTTCCTAAATGTAGTTCTTGTGTGCATAATTCATCCACAGACTGGATTTGTTTCCTACTGGGATAATCAAACTATCTTCCTTAGCATTTTTTCTCCACACCTGTTGTTATTCTTCCAGGTAATTATACACAAAAAGTCACATATTTGGGACAGCAAAGCAGGAGAAAGCAGATCATGCTTCAAGATCCACATTTCCCTCTCCTTACTGAGACTTCCCCTTCTTCCCATAGCCAAATACATTTCTTTAATTCAACAGGGCTGACATTTCTAAGCAAAATGAAGTAGACGTTGCTTTATGGCAAAATGTGAGTTAAGCAGATCTTGATCTAAATCAGAACAGACCTATTGTCTTCAGAGAAAGAAGGGAAAAAACCAAATTTTTTCTAGGGAAAAAACAAATTTTAAAAGGACTGCTGGAGCTGTGCATACATAGCACAGCTGAGAATCAGGACTGCCTTTAAATCTGTTGGTTTTTCTTCTTGTTTTTCTTCCTCTTAAAATTGTGAGCTGACTGACTTAGCATGTTATTTTTTGAGCCATTAATAGCGTGGAAACTAATTTGGAAGCAAAGCTAACGCCCAGGAAAACCAAGCAGCACAGATGACAAAATTATCACACCTTCCCTGGTACTGGCAAGAAGAATGAGGGCTGAAGGCTTGCACATGTGGCTTACTCTCATTAGTGTGAAAACTAGTGTGCTTTGGGGGGGAAAAAAAGTACTTTATTATTCAAATCGGATTCCTTTTTCACATCAATTTATGACATGACATCCATTTCTGTGAGTCTTTCCTGTCAGGAGGGAAACGTGCTCACACGTATCTTCAATATGGGTTTATTTGTCAAATTATCACAGGACAAACTGTGGCGAATAACATCCATACAAATGTGTTGCCTCTATATGTGCTTACTTCACAGGAAATGAGAAAAGAGAGAAAACCAACCCAAACAGACAGAAAACACACAGAGCATGACTGTTTGTAACATATATGCAAAGAGTTTCGCGCAGCAGAGACATATCCCCGGGCTCCTTGCCGCTCCTATAACACAAATAAGAAATATATAAAATACCTCATAAACCAGCTTGTTGGATTTTATTGCAAGAAATCCATCAGCCATCATATTACCATGCAAATCCTCTTATTGCATTGTCTGACAACAGCAATTCAAATAAAAAAAAAAAAAAAGAAAAAACTCGGAAAAAAAAAATCCTAACAGCCTGGGAATAAATTCTGTCTTTCAAGCGTGCCAGCAGCTCCCATTAACAGTAGCAGGAGTTTCTCTGCAGGGGCTTGTCAAGGTGAGAATAGACTGCTCACCCTGCTCCCCTGTTCAGAGACTGAGTGCTGAATTGCTGCATATATGTATTTTTTTTCACAGAGAGATCAAAGAAGAAAGCCAGAAATAAAAGATATTAAAAAAAAACAACAAACCCCAAACAACCCAAGAATCAAGACAGCTCCAAAGAGGAAGGTACAGTATCCTCTTGCTTTTTGACATTCTCCAGGGTTAGTGAGACAAACCCTCCCCCCAACTTTTCTGTGCCCTGCAGCTCTCAGGAAGTGCCCATCTGCCCACATCTGAGCAGCAGGGCAGAGCTGCAGCTGGTGAGTGGAATATGCTAGAAAACATTACAAAACTATATTCATTCTTCTTCACAGAAAACACAATTTCCTCAAAAATGTATCTTAAGGGTGAAAAATTGCAAGTACTTTCCTCCAGTACAGAGTTTCATGAAACAGATTTCTTCCAAATGCTGTACTTAAATCAGAATAAGTCAACACCAAATAGCTTCAGAGGAAAAGGTTGGTCGTGGTCTTTCCTCTCTCTTTTAGCCAGAAGTCTTCATAGAAGCAAAGAATGCCTGTCAACTTTAAACCTCATCACTTAAATGAAACACCACTCTAGAGGTCCCCTGACTTCCAAAAAAAAAGGTTATATTCTTTTTCGTGTTTTAGAGTTTTCTTCTGCTACTGCTTGAGAGACCTGAAAGGATATGGGCTAATTTCAGCTTGAAGAAAGCAGCTTTTAATTTCACTTGATCTCATTTTCCAAGGTAATGGAAAGAGTCAATCCTATACTACTTCCCCCTTTCCATACCATAAAAGCAGCTGAAAAGCGGGGTTGCTTTCCAGAAATACAGATTCTGGTGCAAAAGGAGGAAAACAGGGGAGGAAAAGCACCTTGCTGTCCCCTTGGAGTGCTCGTAGAGCCAGAAACAGTGCAGGGAAGCTTGGCAGCCAAGTGCAGGGTCGAGCTGCATTTGGAATTTATCCTTTCAGCAGTGGCCAGAAGATAAAAGACAAAGTTAAAGTGTCTCATAGGAGATAAGGAAGTTAAATGGTGCATAAACAAATCTGATGCTGTGTTTGACCCATGGTGGGAGGGAAGAGCTGGGCACACTGTGTGCTGTACACCTTCTAGGAGACAAATGGATGGAGGATTGGAAACTTGTTCATAGGCTTCTGCCATTCACTAAATGTGAGGTAATAAACCTTATTGGATTTCATATTTTGTGGGAAATGAGTCTTTCATAGCTTTGTCCCCTTAATGGGTACTCATTTAGGAAAGCGCTGTATAGGTTTTATTGCATCAAAAGGAATAAAGGGTTTTAAATGAATCCTAATGCTCTTTTAAAGTGCTGGAGTTGGGAACTTCAAGCTCAATTCACAGTTAGAAGCAGAATCTTTCATAAGCTTTTTAATGTACAGAAGGAAAACTTTGGGAATCAAAGCATTTTATTTAACAAGCCTTAAGTCTCATTTGTCTTCTGATTTTTACAGGTAGCCTCTGTCATCTCTCCTCAGTTTTAGTCATCTTAAAGTGTCTCTTCAACCTCTTTACTCTTCTTCTCCTTCTCCCCCACTCCTTTTTCCTTCTGGACAATACACCTATTCCCACAACAAATACACCATTTTCTACTCCACCTAGTTCAGAGCTGCCTTCTGGAGCTTTCTGCTCCCGTGTTTTTATGCACCGTTTTCCCCCCACAGGCCTTTTATCGACACATCTGGGAATCATAAAATAAGATGGTCTCATTTTCTGGCATTATTGTTCCTGAACGGTGGAAATGCCATAAAGGCAAAGAAAACCTCCTTGCCTCCCTGCTTTCTGAGCCTCGTGACTAGCTGCTACCCTGGGGCAAGTCAATCTCACAAGGGCTTCCCACAGATCTGAAGACACGAGCTGCTCTGATACTGCTGACTGCAAAGGCACTCCTGGCACCCAGCATTTATTTGCTTGCTTGTTAGAAACTCCCTTTTTGTGTCAGTTTTAGACAGGGAGCTACTTTCTCCACATCCATCCCCAGCACACCTGGGACTGAGTGAAAACCCGGGAATCAACAGGGATGTACCCGCTCCAGCCGGTGTGTACTCCTCTCCTCCTTTCCTCTTTCTAACCCAATGCTGTTTGGAATTCATTCCCCATTTCTTCTGCAAGTTTTCCTGCAGAAAATTCAGTCATGATGACAACAGCCCCAGCTCCCCCGTGTGCACACCCCTAACCTCTGTGAGCAGATCACGAAGATGAATCAGCCAGCACTTCTGAGCTGCACTGCCTAGGATGGTGCACAGTTGTGGAGAGAACAATCTTTACATTAATTTCAATTTCTCAGGCCTGGAGTGTAATAATATGACATGAATTAATCAGATATGAGCATGCCCTGCTCCTTGTAGGACTGGCTGTAGAAAAATCTCTGAATGTACACAACATCCCTGGGATTTAATCCCACATTTTTCTGTTTTGAGGCAGGGGAAACCACCAGTACTATGTGTTAGACGAGCCCTGTCTGCCAGCTGAGCTGCTCCTTGAGTTCACTCCGTGGTGGAATAAAACAACTTGGCTTAAACCACTGTCAAACACAAGTTCACAGCCTGCACCTCTTCCTGCATGTACAAACTCCAGAGCTGAGCTGGTTTAAGTGGCTCACGTAGGCAGTGAGCAATCAGCCTCCAGCTCGTGATGGAACTGCCGATTTCTGTTCTTATTCAAATCTTTTAATTCCAATTCTGTAATAAACTTCCCTTTCAGTAACTCAGGAAATGATTTGCTTTGTCTCACATATCTCAGCATCTAAAGAAGCTTTGACAGGAGCATACCTAGAGCTTCTGAGATAAATATATAATAAATCTAATGTTGTCAAGCATGGTGGCATTTTTATTTTATTTTCAAAGAGAATTTAATCTAACTTCCCAGGGGATTCTTCTCTTGTGTCATAACAAAGTCTGGCTTGTAATGGATTTCCCATTTTTCTTTCTATCTTGTATAATGACAAAATTGCTGCAAAGAGAAGCAGCGTTCTATAATATGTCACAAAACATAAGCGGGAAGTGACAGTCGTCCTCGAAAGGTTGGGCTCAGCCCAAGCCCTGATTTCTGGAGTCACAGGCACTAAATTATTTCATATGGCCCACAATCAGTTTCCAGCCAAGTTTGAAGTACAGGGAAAGTCCATATGTAACATGAACTCCCCCTCTGCCTAAACAAAACAGACAATGAGAGGGGAATAATAAAAAAAAAAAATAAAAATCAATAAATAGCACTTAAGGGCCAAACTTTTGACTGATGGAATATTGATATAAATAACATTAATATAACATAAATTTAGTATTAACTAGTCAAGAATCTGATTCATACATATCCATCTCTACATGTCATCCTAAATAAAAAAACTTTTAATACTAAATTTATGGCAAGTAATGGGATCTAATGGAATTCATATTTCCTTTTGGGAAAAATGCCTCTATTACATTGCATTATAAATCCTTATGTACCAAAGGACTAAAAGCCACTACTCTCTTCAAGGCCATAATTTTCTTCAACAAATTCTAGAATCCTTTCATTGTTATTGAGCATCCTCCTAAAAGATTAATACTTTCAACTGTGCTTTGGATGATTCTATTTTGCTTGCTTGAAAACTGCATTGCTGGCAGAAAGCAGAGCTGGTGCTCAGTGTACACAGTCACACTTGCCATTTAGAAAGAGAATTAAAGGTGCTTTTTCCGGGATGTTTTACATTGCAGACCTTGGGCAAGAAGTTCAGAGCACAGTAATTGGCAGGTGAGCAACCGAGAGCTTAGAGGTAGGTTGTGTTCTGTAACATTTATTGTAGTGCAGAATTGTCCTGGGAACCCGGGGGGAATTCACTGTGCAATTACAGAAATGTGAATCTGCTGTGTTGGCCAGACCCCTCAAGAGCACAGATTTTATTTAGCAGAGGCCATGCTCTACCAAGCCTGGTGAAGACCTGAGGTCTCTCACATGTCACACCCAGGGGCTGCTGTCCTTTCTCCCCTCTTCATGTTCATACCTGCTCATCCTCCCACAGCTGATGCCTCTCCCAAAGCAGGAGCCTGGGGTCATTATTTCCTTTTGACACGTGAAGAGCCGGAGCCAGAAGCAGCTGATTGCCCAAACTGTGCTGATGACTGAGGGACAGGCAGAACTCAAGTCCCTCAACGACTCAGACATCTGCCCCAACAGCGACAGAGACTTTCTGCAAAGGCTTTGGCAACCATGCCTCAAGCATCTTGCCTAAGCAATTTCTAGCCCGTGGATCCCATTAATCACATCTTATTCCTTCCTTAGCTTGGCTGTGGCTTCCACTGCACAGCTTCCCTCCCCTCTGCAGGTTTCAGCCCTTCCAACCCGGCACAGAAGCTCGGGGACACCGTGGGGTGCCCCAGCTTTGCAGGCTGCCAGGACAGAGGCTCTACCAGCCGTCCACCATGAGGTGGATGGTGCTGAGGCTCATCAGCTTCACAGCTGAGCTGCTCTTGAGCTATCGCAGGCAGAGCAGGAGAGGGAGTTGTGTAATTGTTCTGAAAGCCTGCCAAGCAGCTCTCGTTTACAGAATTAAACAGTCTGTAGTATAATTAACACAGGGAAAACTGTATGGCTTTTGTTACTCGCCACACAAAGTAGCTCATTTCCTCATCCTAACATGACAGGAGGAATGGGATCATGTGTACGGGTCACTGACCAAAAGCACCTGGACTTCTGCTCTGCTCCATGGCTCCTGCTGCTCAGGAGCATTTGTGTTGCTTGTAGAGGTGCCCAGAGTTGGGCAGATAACTCATGGGGCCCTCAAGTGAAAAGGAGGATCCAGGGTTGCAAAGCTGGCCACTGCAAGACCCAGATTCAACACAACTTGGTGCCATCATCCTGGTTTAAGAGCCCAGCCTCCCTTCTACTTCCAAGATCTTCCCCCTTCAAGCACCACTTGAGCCATCAATAACAACAGCACTAGGCCAGGTTCAGAAGCTTTCAGTTTTCAGTGTATCCATCTGGGATGTTTGTGGTGGATTTTTGTTCTGTCCCAAAGAATTTTGAGTCCTCTTGAAAGTCCAACCACCCCAATGGATTCTCATTCCCAGCTGTTACAAGACCTGATATAAAAGGTAAAAGGGCCATTTCCACAGCCCTTGGTGAGTGCTGGGCCACTCTCTGAGCTCCTCCACACCCACCACTCCTCTTCAGAGAAGATCTGCTGGAAGGAGGAGGAGGGGAAGCTGGTGTTACGGAAAAGGCTTCCCACCAACGTATTTGTGCTCCACAATAATGCTCTAAACAGAGCTGTTTTTATCTATAAAACCTCACATTCACCATGACACACGAAATCCTTTGCTTCTTCCTGCTCCTGCTCTTGTATGTCCTTGTTAGTTGCTCATCTCCCTTTGCCACGCCTTTGCTGGGCAGCCAGCAGGGAAGAAGCTCCTCCTGCCAGGGGCTGCTGGAAGATGCTGCACGAGGGGCTTCAAGCCCCCCTCCTCCCATCTCTCCCCACCCCCAATCACTTTCTCTTTTTATTTTTGAGAGGCTGGGATATCACAGGATAAAGAGACTGCAGCTGTGTTGGGGGAAAAAACCCACAGTCACGCCTCAGCAATTTATGGACAATTTCCCATTAATAAGAGATAATGGAGTGCAGCTCAATGGATTTGCAATTGTACACTCGCTCTTTGAGAATATGGAGGGGAGTCTGACAGCAGTTTGTTGCTCTCAGCAACGGCATTACCATGATTTTGTATCTCCCATTGTACACAGGGAGATTTGGACAGTTTGAAAAGGTTTAACAGCCTGTTAGGAAATGCGTGTTATCAAGTTATTGAAATGACCTCAGATACTGTCACTGCAAGGGAAGCATCTGAGAGGAATTAACAATGGGCCCCCACCTGCATGTGCTCAGTGGGCAGGAGTGGGTCTGTTGGGTTGAGGGAATATGAGACCCAGCTCAATTCCCCTTGCACAGGAGGCCAGGAAGAGCCATGATGGGATGTGCAGAGCACATTTGCACAAGTGTTTCCTAACAGATCAGCTTCCTTGGCTTCCACACAAGCTACAGAGATCACAGGCTCTCACTGCACTGTCACCGTGGTGGGCTGGAGCTGCACTGCTACTGCACACTGCAGACCAATGCAGGAACAATGAGACAGCACCTGCAGGGACACAGAGCCCTTTGGGGTGAGAAACCCCAAATTAATCAGTTTGTACAGCAGTTTTCTCCTGTGCCTTGTCACCGAGTGCCTGAGTCACTGTCTGCAATCCTGCAGAACCAGAGACCAAAGCTGCCAGATAAATCTGCTCACCTAGGGAAGAGGTTATTCCTCTTCAGAGTTTCTCTGCACTTGCATATGCAGTCCTGGAGAGTCACATTGGTTAATGGTGCAGACAGTTCCTCTCAATTTCAATTTGTTGTCTCCCGGTGTAATTGACTCCCTCTTAATCCCAGAAGTGCGCCTTCTCCGTGACTCATATTCCTACACACACCCTGACACAGCTCCAGCCTAGAAGTGACTTTTCCATCAGGCTAAAGACAAGCAGAAAACTTCCATTTAAAATTCACATCTCCAGGCCCTCTCTCATTCTGTAGCACTGTGCTGTTTTGGAGATAATAGAGCTTGAGTTCCTAGTGAAGACGTATCATCAGTTATTTTACGAGGGTGTGATTATACCTTGTGTTTTCTTCTAGTCTCTCACTTGTAAAATGTACTAACATTTTGTTTGCTGCAGCTACATGATTGCTAAAGCATTTCAAGCATCACTCTGAAGTGACAGCACTGAAGTGCAAGACCTACATATTGTTTGTTGGGTTTTTTTGCTACATACTGATAAAGCATTTGCTTACAGAGACAAGGGTGCATCACAGAGAATGCTACTGTCCAAAAGAAATGAGCTCCTGCTTTCCCCCCAGCCTGGATTAATTGAATTGACAGATTCCAGCTCACCCATTACATTTTTAATGAACTGTAAAAAATGAGTTTCAAGTCACAAGCTTCCATAGCCAATCTACATTTTGCCAAAGTTTTCAGGCCAGAGTTTTTGCCAAATTCTTTAGAGTCAATCACTAATTTCTAGTTTTTCTGCTAATTTCTAGCTTTATATATATATATATGTGAGGGGAAAGAAAGCTTGGGTACACCAGTACTGAGGAAATGCACCAACTCCCTGAAGGATTTCTCTGAGAAGTAAATCATAGCAGCACCTTTCCAGCGCCAGCTATAAGCTGAGGCCCATGAATTCAGCACACATGGATGCAAACTTTTAATCCTGAAATCTTTTCTCAAAGCTCAGGACAGATTCTCTTTACAACTTCCCAAGATGATCGAAGTTCACAGCAGAGGCTTAATTAATCACACTCACAGTGACAGGCTTTTCCAAAGGATGCAGATTCTGGGCCATACCACAAACACCCACGTGCACCTCCTGTGACGCCTGATCCTTGAAAGTGAAAACCCAACCCTTTCCTAGGCAGAAACATTGCTTTCCACTGGAGAAGTCAATGGCCATCAATATGTCCATTTTCTCCAAGGGGACAAGTTCCCCTCTTTACTCCTGCCTCCAGAGACCATGGCAGCACTGCTCACCAGAGTGGGAAGCAGACTGAATCTTCCACAGTTCTCATTTTCGAGGGAGACAGACAAAGAACAGCAGAATTATCTGTCATGGGTTAAGCAGAGCAGTTCAGTGACCCAGCCTGGGGCTCCTCCTTCACTCTGGAGAAAGAGCCCTGCCCCAGCCTTTCTCGCAGCCCATCCTTTCCTCATGGAGAAGGGACATTTTGGGAGTAGGCTGGGACATTAAAGCTCCCCAGTAATGCAGATGCAACAGTGTTGCTTCCTTCCAATCTAAAATTACCCAGCATGCGCCAGAGCACAAAATAAAATCCAGACAGGCCGAAGTTCACTGAGGGAAAAGATGTTTTTTGCATTCCATACCCTATCCAGTAACATCTCATTTACCTTAAAAAACACCAGAATTTCAGGAGGCATCTTTTTGGATTTTTAAATAGCTCAGCTGAAAACCAATTCTCCTAATGAAAAACAATAGCAAATTACTTAGTTATTATTAATCTCATGCACAGAAGCAATTATTTCCCAATTGAGATTTTTTTGTCTAAAAAAAATTGTCTTATAGATTATTTTGGAAAGATGACAAGTCTCCTTCTCGGCTGCTATGTTTTAATTTGCATAAACATGACATTAAAACCTGAAAGAATCACTTTAAAAAAACAATTACTCCATCAACAAAACCTGACAGTGCAGAACTCAATGGCACCACAGAGATCATCTCGGTAAGGAAAGACAATCTTTCCCTTTTACTGACATTAAAACACCTCTTGCTTTAAACAGGAGTGCAGCTCAGATTTCGTTTTAAAACCCTGTAATAATTGAACACGTGTAAATATCATTATTCCTAGATGCACTGCGGCAGGGAGCGAAGGAATAAAAATCCCACACTGAGCACCTTGACAGGGCTGTTCAACCCAAGGGAGGAAGGGTTGTACAAGGTCTTGCCATGCTGAGAAGACAAAAAGGAGACACCTTCCTATTATCACGCCCGTGCCTGTGTCTGAGAGCTTTTGTTCCATTAAAAACTTGTTAATTGCTGCCTTAGTAACAAAGGAACAACATGCTGTGGTGGGACTATTAGGAGCCTACAGGGCTGGCTCACCCTTAGGAAGGCAGAGGGGTTTAATTGGCTCTGTGTTCTTAGAGGATGCAATAAAGAGGGATAATCAATTGGTGTCAACATCTAATAATGGAGATCCTGTACAAAATGGAAGAGAAAATCCAAACCCTACTTAATTGAAAGCTATGGCATCTGAGGCTGCAAAAAAAAAAAAAAAAAAAAAAAGAAAATGAGCTGGATGTAAAATTTATGAAGTATTTGTGCATAGCCAAGAAGAAAAATACTGAGAATTTTAAGAGGCCATCAACACTTCATGTCTCTGATGGAGCTGTGCCTTCAATTCTCCAGAAAGCAGGTCTGCAAACTCCCATGCAAACCAACAAATTAGAAGTCTGAACACCCAGTGATCATCAGGCTAATAAATAATTCCCTTCCTACAGCAGTTCAAGGACTGAAACGCTTCTTCAGCCCTTCTTGGCAAACTAGAAGATTCCTGCAGAACCCTTGTACCTCGTGCAACATATTCATGCAAATTCTCCAGAACTGCTACTCGGTTCTGTTTTGATCTCCTTAAGGATACAGCATTCTCCAGAAGATTCAGACACAATAATTAGTTTTATAGCGTGGTTTTATGAAAATAAATTAAATGGATGCCTAGTATGGCCAGTTTGCATGAGGACTGAAGTCTCCAGAGGTTTCCTCATGAAAATTCAACTCTGATATCCCAACAGCACCAATTCCAAGCAGTGCTGGTTTCCTGTTTTCTGTGAAAATACAGTGGGGCTATAATGGAAGGAAAAAAACTCATGTACATGAGACTACTACTAATAATAATTAGTTTCAGTGCTTTCCTAAAAAATACTTTGCTTTAAAAGCAACCAATAAGCTTTTCTCCAGGAGACAGCAGACAACAGGTCTCACGGCCTTTCCCCCACCCTCACAGTAAGCATCCTCACACAGAGAGCTGTCAGAACTCAGAATTAATCCTCATCTTACACAAACACCCTTTGTTTACTGACAAGTGGACTCCCTTTTGTCTGTGTGTGCTCTCCAGTGTTTGGCAGAGGCGGAGAAGCAGAAAGGGATAAAGATGACCACAAAGACCATTCTCTTTTCTTCCCACAGCACAGACCCTTTGTGCAGAGTACGTGCCAGCTGTAAGAGCAGTTGTGATCACAGCTGGCTTGTGAACCCCTGCTTTCCCCCAGACCCCTCGGGGTCCAGAGCCAGCTGCAGCAGAGGCAGCTTCAGCTGGTTTTATCCAGAAAAACTCCAGCAGGACCGAAGGTACGTGCTGTGAAAAGGAGTCCACGCCTTTGGTGGAAAAACAAGGGCAGGCTGCAGATTTACCCTGTGGACCTGAGGCCTGGCACTTCCCATGCATTGCTAAATGGAAGGAACATTTTCTGTTTGTGCCCTCATATTAATTCAAGTCAGTAATGAAGTTGGGAGCATCAAAAGGTTTTAGTGGTATACAGGATTAGACCAGGCTTAGATAACTGAATAAATGAACTGACTTAATTAGCTCTCCTGAAACAAATTATTATACAGTGCTCATTTCCAACTCTCATATGAACCCCAAAGAGTTCTAGAAATGCATTAATTCCTTGAATAATAAATCTTATATTTTCTGCATACCTACTGCAATTATGATGGATAATGAGATTTTAATTAATCAGACCCAGATTTTTTAATGCTTTTGAAGAATGCAGATACATTAGGGACCTATTTATTGAGTAAATCTTGGAGAGAAAAATCAAAGGAGCAGAAGTCAACAGGAATAGCAACAAAAAATTTTGTGTTAAACAAACTCATATCTAACGGGCTTCTTAAGAACATTCATCCCTCAAACACCCTGTCTTGAGTAAGAACTCTGCAAACTGTCAAATCCTGGTCAAAGTATTGACTTCAGTACCTCTCTAGAGGCAGAATACAGTTATTGGATAGTATGCTGCACAGACTACATTATTGGTTTTACTCAAATAAGGTTTATTTCTACTGTAATTTAAACTTTCAATGTACAAAGATTATTTTCTTGCTCATATATTCTGTTCTTCCAGGTACTTCTGAGTGAGAGCCACTTACTATTAACATGTCAAAGCAGCCATTAAACCTTTCTCTCATATTTTTCTCTTTTTTTTTTCAACCCCTTCTGAGGAGGCAGCTAAAGATCTCTCTCATGGAAAAGTGATGGCATTGCAGTTGTCATTAATTATAAATCAGTTTCTAATACGACTGAGAGCACAAAGATTGTAGGGGGCCTTGTTAACATGAGATTAAAATTCTCTTGAAGTGTAATTATTTTGCAAGAGGGTATTGGGTTGGATTTATGACAACCTATTGCATCTCTGCACTTACTGCATTGAGAGGAGAGATTTTGTTAATCACAGGGAGAGTATCAACGCGCACCACTTCCCTTGGAGAAACCCTAGCACTTGCAAGAAAAAAAACCTGAAGGAGAAAGGACTTTAAATCCTAATTACAGATTTCTAGCAAGCCCCCTTTCTTCTCAGCTCCTTTTTTGATGAAAGTGAAGTTGTCACTGCAGAGCACCAAGAAAGTCAAGAGTAAACACCCCAGCAGGGCGAGGTCAGCTCCCACATGTGTTTGGAATGGGGAAAAAAGGCAGTGCTTCCAGTTTAAACAAAACTGAATTTTAAGTCTTGTTGTGAAACTTTCAAATTTTTTTGCCCTTCTTCAATGAATCTCACTGGATTTGACATGGTAAATAGGTTTGGCTTTCCCTTCCTTTCCTCCCTCTTAAAAGAACTCAACCATTTCCTCTGGAAAAGCCACTTTTCCCTGAAAAAATATGATGAAAGAATTTTTTTATTAAGCTAAGCAATTGGCAGTAGCATATTCAGGCTTCTTTTCCCTCTGTTTGAATTGCTAATCTTTGCACTAAAAAAATGTAATCCTTACTGAGCCACAGAGCAGGGAAGCAGGGTAGCAGACCCCTCTGCAGCTGCAGTAATCTGGTCTTAAATTCAGAATTTACAGAAGCAGTTAGGTGCAGGAGTCCCTCTGGCTCGAGGAATTAGGAAACCAAGTACTTCAACCTCGAGAGGATTTTCCAATCTGTGTATCTGGGCTCGTGCATAACTTTGCAACTCTGGGCCTTGTAGAAGACAGCCAGATGTGCCCTCCTTGGCACTGCTCTGGGGAGAGCTTAGAGAACAGATTTTCTTCTGTTCTTCAAGTGCACAGAGCTGCTCATGAAGGAGCCCCAGCTCCTTGCTGTGCTGAGTGGGTCCCAGGTTTCAGGAGCAGCTCCAAGCCCTGAGCTGCTGCCCCCTTCCCAATGCCGACCCCGTGTGCTGCTCCTCCCCTGCAGCTATCGCACCCCACAGCACCAGGCCAGCTTTAACTGGGGCCACACCAGCAGGGGCACAGAGGATGCTGAATTCCACTTGACCCAGAGAAACTGAACCCACAACGGTCAAATATTGCTAGGAAATTTTAGTCTGTATTTACAGAAACAGGAAATGTAATAATACAAAAGGCACCTGGCCCAAGAGAAAGTGTGTGTTTGCTCAGGCCTTTATGGGAAGAAACTCACCATTTAGAATCAGCACCAGTGCTGCTGCAATCCACCTTGGTAATGCAAAGATTCATTTGGAAGCTGCTTTGATATGTTGCACTCAGCTCTTTGAGCAATTAAATGCTTTTTTGTGCAGTTTTCCCCACCCTCTGAGTTCAGTTGCCCTCCCCATCACCAATCTAAATTCGCTTTTATGTGCTAGGAAAACAAAAAAAAAGTGTGAATTTACCACTTCTGAACATCTTGTCCTCCTAATTTGTACAGAGCTGGTTTGTTCAGCACAGAAACAGTACGAGGAGCAGAATAAATTTAGCTGGGAGGCGGGGTGGGGGCAGGGAGGGGATGGCAGAGCCAGAGGGGGAGCACAGAGGGGCTCTGCAATGGTGCTGCTCCTCTTGTGGTGCTCTGTGAGCAGGTCTCCCCACGCCCCTGCCATCCTGCAACCTCATTTCTGCCAGCTGCAGTCGGGTTGGAAACACCACATCCATGCAAAGCCTCTCCATCATTTTATCTTCCTCCTTTCCTCATGAATTTGCCTTTCTTCAATTAGTTGTTTTAGTTTCAGGGTTTAATTTTTTGAATTTTTCCTCTCCTCCTACCAGCTCTCAATTTCCGGATACCCTCTCAGGGTGTCTCACTCTTCTCTGGCACTCAATATCCTCCTCCAAGCCCATTCTTTCCCTTCCCTTGCTCTGTTCCTCCTCGGGCACAGCTCCTTTGCTCCCCCACTTTCTGTCACCTTCTCCCAGACTCTTCCCTCCCCACTTCTACCAGCTCTATCCCACTCTATCGCAGAGTCCCCCACTTCTCCTTTGCTACAATCCATACACAAGGATGTCACTGAGCCCCAAGACCAGAATTACTGAGAATATGCAATAAAAAGATGTGCCAGAGGCACTCAGGAAAAAAAAGCTGGGGACTGAAGTGAAATGGAAAATTAAGTAAAAGTGGAGAGAAAATATCTTTGTGCATCTGGGCTTAAAAACTACGTGGGGGAGCACACATACATAGATAGCCAGCTTGGAGAAAATCCATAGCAGCAAATCCTCAAGTTAACCCAGGTGCTTCTTCAACCTTTTGGCCATTCAATTTGAACCAATATTTTGGTTGGAATAAATAGCAGGTTTTCCTCTTTTGAAATAAAAAGGGCAAGTGGAAATCAGATTTTGTTATCACAGAATATCAAGTCTTAACATTTTCTTCAGTAACGTAATGAGCTGATGACCTTTCCAGAGAAGAGAGGGAATGGCCAACTTCATCTTTATAGCATTTATTTTATGGAACAGCTTCCTCAGCTGAGCTGAAGACAGAAATGGACAGAACATTATTAGCCCAAGAGAGTCGAGTCTCCTTACATTTCTGGAATAGAAATGGGCATGTAAACCATGATAAGTGGTTATCTTCAGCCAGCAATTTAACACCAGCTACAAAGAGAAAGCAGGCCAGAATCTGCACTGATAAAAGGCATCTTGCACTATTTGATGTCCAGCACCGTAATTTGGGGCATTTTAATCTTTTCTCTTGGAGTGAGAGCTTGTTCTTTGGGGTCTGGGGAAAGGTGAGGATTGTCACAGTGGTACAGCAATAAACATGTAAACTTGGCACCAGAGATTCCAGAGGGCAGATCTCACCCCAACAGCATGAGTGAATATGTGCCTACCACAGGCAGATGAGGATAAATTCCCCTCCAGTGCTCCCAGAGGGGCAGTGAGCAGGTTTGCCATCATTTGGAGTGGCCTGAAGGTTGCAGTAATTTGTGCCTCCCCCAGGAAGCCCCAAGATGGGGTAGGTCATGCCAGGAGGCCTCAGAGCCAGCCTGGGAGGGGATGGATGTGGGATCTGTGGTGCCAGCAGAGCTGAGTGGCTGGGGCTCTCTCCAGGAAGTTTTTCTCTTGCAGGAAAAGCTGAGGGCTGTCAAAGGGAGAATGCATGCAAACAAAGGAAAGCTGCTCTCAATAGCACAGCTGATGGCTGTCCAGAGCACCCCCAAAAAGGCCTGTCCAGAAACCCTGTATTTCCCTAGCACAGTTATGGCCTAATAAATCAGAGCAACTACCAGGCACACACTATTAAAAGCATTTTTGTATCTATCCAAAAATACACACATTTTCTCAGTTTGTGCCTGCAGAAACCAGAGCTGCGAGAGAACAAAAGCATTTGTGTCATCAGGCTTCTCTCCTGGCAGCGAATGGGCTTGAGACAATTACATTTTCTTTTTATGCTCCCATCGTTCCAGCACCTCTGTGAATAGCAGAGCTCCTGGCTGTGATGCCACCACAACCATTCCTTGCTGCAGCCACTTCTGCAAGAGCTGGAACAAGGCCAGGCTGTGGACAGTGGGGTTTGACTGCCAAGTACCACAAATGTGTTCTATCCAGATACTGGCAAAATGTCTGTGCAGAGGCCTGGGCCACAGCTTGGAGAGAACTTGGCTGTTCACACGCGGGTCACGTGGCTCTGAGAGCCACCTTTTGGTCAGTCTCTCTTTTCCCTCTGAGAGGGGCATGGATGTCTCCTGGCCCCATCTGTCACATGAAACCTGCTCCAGAAATTTCCACGGCCCCTGTCAAGCCATATTCCCTCACACTTCTCCTGAGGATGGCACCTTCTCAACGACAAGGAAACACAGCTTTTACTGAATGAGCTCAGGTACAGGACTTCTGGTCTACAGCAGATTGATGTCATGATTGCATTTATTTAATTTTATCAATATAGAGAAATAAACATATGCACAGACCATGTTTATTTCACTCTATCAAATATAATTTTAACAAACATGACACAATTTTTTACTGTGAAACAGAATGTCTCAAATATTATAAGTTTCAGTGCTTTGTAATTGTATTTCAATAGGCACAAGAAGTATTGTACTGCACAGTGAATGCATTTCATTAAAGAGTATAAATTTACACTCTGTTGTAAATGAATGTTCATTTTACACTGTAATTTTTTTACTGCAGAATGTTGCCATTTTAGTATTCACTGTAATCACTCCACTGTGTTGCAAGCAAATGTCATTTATATGATATGTAAAAATTCAGAGAATTCAATTTAAGGGATCTCAGTCTGAAGTATAAATACATGCAAGCCACGTAACACAAATAAACTTACTCCAGATGGTTGCAGATAAAATCAAATCCCGCCATCATAAGAAATAAAATTCCCAGTACAAATACAGGCAATTCAGTAGAGCTTCTGCTGACCAGACTGCCCAGAAAAATTAGCACCAATCCAAACATAATAAATTTAATGGAGTTTTTGCAACTAATAAGAGACCAAGCGTTATGTTTTCTAGGCAGTTAAACAACTTTTTCCTCTGAATGTTTCTGAGAACCTACATGGATTTCACCCCAGCTACCTGCCCCAGAAAGTACCTCACAGGTAAATATCTAGAAACAGAAAACTATTGATACAATAAAATAAGCGATTCTAAAAGCAACGATGGTTTATTTGCCTCTCTCCATCACAGCTGCCTGGAGTACTTACACTACAGCCCAAGAGCATTAGCAAACAGCCAAGCTATTTCTTCTCTGTTGATAGCCACCTTATTGCTTTCAGCAGCTAGCAAATTAAACCTTCAAAATAATTCTCATGTGCACTGACTGTAAAGTGAATTTAAATTAAACTAATATATTACAAGAAAAGCGAGTACCTAGCCAGAGTTCTCAGCAGCCTCTTTCTTCCTCCCAAAGCAGGCTGAGAGCACACAAATATAGTTACAGAGTTCACACCTGCCACCATGCATCTGCACGGGCCATATGCTGCAGGACACACCTCACCCAGCACTCACACACATTTGTATCTGCAAACACCTCCTGCCACTGGAGATGGGGGAGTCCAGCCAAGAGCTGCTAAAACCCAACAATCAAAGCTTTGCTGCCCATTTCTCCTCTGCCAGGCCCCCTCATGTCCTCCCCGAGCTCTAAAATGGAAATAGTCGCCCCAGGCACACTCGGCGTGTGAAGGCCTCTGACTGGCCCTGTGCAGGTGGACATGAAGCCAAAAAAAATGAAGTTACTGACTCAACAGCCCTACACGAGCGCAAGGAAATCTTGCACAGCCCTGCTGGTATCCTTCTCCTTCTATTTATCTGTCATTCCTTCTCCTTCTCTTTATCTGTCATTCCCAAGCTTCAAGTTCAGACCTGTCTCACACCTTGCTGGCTCCAGTGCAGAGCTAAACGCTATCCTGAGAAGGTTTTAACTGCTGTGTATTCCTGAGGTGGCACAAAAAGAATGGAAGGGGACAGAGAGATTTGAAGTGCTCTAAACCAGCCTCAAACACAGCTTCTTTGCTCTTAGGCTGCTGGACCAAGTTCTAAAAAATAGGAAAATCCTGATGTGATTGAGAATAATTACATTTTGGAGGGGTAGTTATTCTTGGTAGTGGATGAAAGATTAGGTGAAAATTTGGGAAGCCAATTCTTACCTGTTTATTAAATAATAATTTATTAATAAACTATTTTAAATCCCGTTCTTTTTATTTCTGGGCACATATCAGTTTTGTCTTCTTCACCTCCAGCTTGAAGATTTTCGATTACACTCAGGAACAATCTTAACAACTCTGCTCTTACTCTAGGTCAAATTCAAGTAACCCCCTGCAAGGGTCTCAACAGGATATCATAGCAGAAATGGCTCTTTGAGTCTGGCACTAGGCACAGACAGGCTGGAGAATGGATAAAATCAGATTTTGAGGCAGGAAAAATGACTGCATCAGCACTGTGAAACCCAGCAAGTACTCAGTACACATAGCACAGAGTAGGTGAAAAATGAGAGCAGCCCCTCTCATGGTAGGTGCTGCTTTTCCACAGGAATCAGGCACTGGTTTGGGTTGGAAGGGGCCTTGAAGATCATCTCATTCCAACTCCCTGTCATGAGCAGGGATACCTTCCACCAGGTTGCTCCAAGCCCTGTCCAGCCTGGCTTGAACACTTCCAGGGATGGGGAATCCAGGACTTTTCTCTGGTCAACCTGTGCCAGTGGTTCATCTCCCTCTGAGTGAAGAATTTCTTCCTAATAGATAATCTAAACCTGCCCTGTGTCTGCTTAAAGCCATTGCTCCTTGTCCTGACTCAATCTTTCCTTGTAAGAAGTCTCTCTCCCTCCTTTCAGGTACTAGAAGACCAGAGTGGGGTCTCTCCAGAGCCGTCTTTTCTCCAGGCTGAACCCTCAGCCTGTGTTTGTGGGAGAGGTGCTCCAGCCCTCTGATTATCTCCATGGCCATCCAGCTCTGCAGGGGGATATCATGGGGCACACGCCCTCAATATCAAATCAGGAATTCCTGCATCGTGGCCAGCACAAGTCCTGGAGACTCCTTTTCATACAAAGCTGCACATCACAACTCTCCTTACCCCTATGCACTCACACATAAGAAACAGCCACTCATTTTACTACTCAGTGCAGCGCAGCTTTGATTACCAAAATCTGTCATACACATTCTTCAGACACGTCCAGTTATTGCTGGCATTAGCACAAAGTTCCTCCTGGATTATTCCTCAGCATTTTAAAGCTGCCTGTGCTGTTGCTTGGTACAAGGTTGAATTTACCAGCATTTAATTTCCTGATTCAGCCTTCCTGCTTGGAAGTTTCCAGCTCCAGTCCCTTGAAAGCCTGTAAGTTATGCATGGGTCTGGCACCAGGGCAGTTTAGATGCCCTTTCAGAGCAAGGGACCAACATTGCTGGACAGGAACTGTGTTATCTGCACTGCAGGTCACAGAGAACTCTGTGTTTCCTGCTAATTAAATTCACTGTTGGAAGCTCCTTACGCATCCACGTGATGTGTAACTGCAGAGCTGGATGTTGCCCCTAATTGCTTTTTATAACAAGGTTATAAAAGTCATGCTGTTATGTCCGGCTATGTCAGGACCCTGACAATTGTATGTGACCAAAAGTGACATTAATACCACATTGTATTGTACCAAAATTGGATATCAATGAGGAAATTTCAGTCCTCTTTCAGTAGGATCTTATTGTGGTCAGTTAGGAGTTGTATTTACACTCCTTAACAGCAGCGTTAAGGAACAGTAAAATAAAACTCAAAGTAAAACTCTGGATAGCTATATAACCTAAATGATGTGTCAAAACATGAGATAGTCTAATTGAGCAATACTATTAACTGCCAGGTTACAAAATTTCTCTAACAGCACACTACAATTTATTTTCTTCAGCCCATCACTGAAGTAAACTGAGGGAGTGAGTATGTGCCAGTGCAGATTTTTGTGATGAACAATGACTTGGTTCCTTGGCAAGGAGCTAAGTGTGAAAAGATCCCTGGATCACCAGATGCTTTTCCTCTGCTGACAAAGAACTTCTGCACAGTTCAACATTTGAGCTAAATGGGTAAGAGGGATAAAACTGAGACTGCCCAAACCCATCCCAGATATCCCTGTTTCTGGACTCAGCCATGAATGAACCAGGGGAAAAAGCAAGTTAGCCCAGCCTGAAACAAGCCTCTGGGCACCTGCATCATTACTATTTCCACCCACATTCCTTGGGAACCCCACTCCTGTGGAAGTCTTCTCTGGGAACAGCTTGCTGCGCTGCTGGGCAAAAGATTAATGCAATTAAAATTCAGTCTCAAATTCAGATTATTCCTCCAGGCCAAGCAGGAGAGAAGGGGTCCTAATGTTCATATCACCAGTGGGTACATTCTGCCCCTATTGTACTCCTGCACCCTCACCAGACATCGGAGGCAGAATTCACCCACACAGGCTTGGCAGTCTGGGGTGGCATTATGGAGGGATGGCCACTAGAGCATGGATATTTTTTCTGCAGTAATTCTCAATTAATAAACAAGGAAACTGTTCCTAGAAGTGCTTGTTTCCCAGCAGCTCCTGCTTCAGCTGGAGATACCTCTGTGCAGTGGGTAGAAGTACCATGCTAAAGCACCCCTGCAAACCAAACCCATGTGGCGCAGGCTTGCCCCAAACCAATAGCAATTGATTATTAGCTAATGAATCAGTTAATTACTGTCTGATATGCATTTGGGCTAGAAAATGCTCCCTAGTCCTACATATGAAATGTGTTTACATTAACATTTTAGAAAGCTTAGCGGCTTCCAAGTTCCTTCATGTTTGCACACAGCAGGGATCTCCAGGATAATCTGATAGGGAAGCACAGCATACACTGAATTATTATAACAGACACCTGAATGAAAAAGGTCTTAAGGCAAGGCAGCTCCACTTGCTTGACACACAATTTGCTGCTTTCTCATTATATTCTTTATCTATTGCTGAGTCAAGAATAAAATCCAATTCTGTCAAACAATTTAAGCAAAATATAAAGGCTGGGGAAGAGTTATTTTTCAAATAACTTTCTATTTAGACATGCCCTTGTCTGAGACCAGGGTAATAAAACATTTTATCCCTTTCCAACAGCCAAAAGTCAACTGCATCGAAACCATCATCAGCACATCTCTAACTAAAAAGCACCACTGAACAAAGTGCTCCTTGCTCAGGAGCTCACACAATGTTCCATCAGTTTTTTCAGCTTACAGACAGAACAAAAAGCTCAGTTTATCCTGTCCCTTTGCAACTCTCCTAATCCTTCACATTTCCACCGGGAATCCAGGTAGGACTTCAATGGCTTTGGTTTCTCTGGAGCATATTTTTAAAGCAGGCATTTGGTCTCAGTCTGATCACGAGAGCCAGGCAAAGCAGGGAACATTCACACAGCTCCCTGCAAACTCCTGTTCCAAATGCACGGCAGAAACTTGTGAAACATTTTCTCAGATGGCAAAGAGAAAACCCTGGGAGATCAAGGCCTTATTTGTTGTTCTGTGCCTGGAACACCCGAGAATTGCCTGTAATGGAAGAGGAGACCACAGGGAGCTGCAGATGTTCCCAGCAGCAGCACCAGCACAGGCAGTCCCTTCTGGCAGCTGTGTCACAGAGGCCTCGATGGCTCTAAAGCATCGAGATCCCAGTGGGGCCACACTGGTGTTTGCAGGGGATGAGAGGAAATATTCACATTCTCACAAAACTGTTGTAAAATCACGAGGCACTCGACTGCACCAGCAGCTCAGCATCATTTCTCAGATCACTACTCATTTCTTCCCATAATGTAAAAGATAATAACTGCTTGTACTCAGGTACCATACAAGTGCTCTGTTAGGGCGCTGCTGCCTCTGGTCTGTCACCCTGGCTCCCACACGATGGGCTCTGTGCTGACAGGAACGTAGAGTGGCTCTGTTTCAAGAGGCTCTACAAGCCTGAAAGCACCTTACTGGCAATAGAAAAAGCTCCCAAAAGGTAAAACAGTGAGAAAGATTTCAGCGTGTGCATTATGTAAAGAGTCCTAGGAGAATGACATGAGGGGGTTGCAGAAAGCTCAACAGACCAGCACAGAGGATTTCGAGCTGGTTGCTGATTCTTATTTGCAATTCAAGAGGTCTGTGATTGATCAGACCATTGTTTCTTCTCCAGCTACAGTCCTTTCCACCCTCGGGGAAATACCAGAGAACAAGGAGTGAATAATGCACTTAAGGTATAAACCTGTGGAATTTGGGGGATATTTTAACTAATGCTGGCATTTCATTACTGATATCAAATAAAGAATTATACAGCCTCATTCAGCCTGATTTCCCTCACACTATTCCAATCAGTAGCAATTGCAGTCTAAGTCTCAGGTTGAAGATTATATTTGCAAATTAGATTTTGGGGAGTGGGGAAGATAAATCTGTTAGTCCGTGGTTTCATCAAAAATTTGAAAGCTAGTCTTATAACGAAAGGGTGAAATCTTGGCTGCAAAGTCATCATGAGCCCCATCCAAAATTTCTCACAGCCCTTTTAATAGCATAAATGTTTCAAGCTAGTACATCTGGGTCTCTGAAACAGTGGCAGCAGTATTTCAAATATTCTCAAAGCCAGATACTTGGATGGGCTTGAATTGGTGACAATAATTGTGAAGATCAGCTTCTCAGGCCAAATAGCAACACGCCAGGACCACGCAGGCAGGCTCGGTTGTCTCACAGGAAACACTTGAGTGAAGCAGGATGCCAGGGCTTCAAAGAGGAAAAGCTGGAGGGCATAGCAGCACATGTGCTGAGTGGCAGAAAATTAACAATTTTGATACAGCAGCTACTCCAAAACACATATCACTGAATACACCGAGGCAAAGAACAGAGCAGTAGAATTCAGTGAAAAACTAGAAAATACTTGGCGTGTTTGGGACATCAAATAATCAATATTTGTTCCCCAAATTGTAGCTGATGGACCAAAACTTTTTTAGGGCACAGAAGACACCACAAGAGATGCATCAAGCAGCACTCAGCAAAGCAGCACATGCCAGAGCTTTGTCATCAACAGGATTCTCCACGCAGCATTTAAGGCAGGCCACAAAACAGCACGACACCAGCTGCTTGCATTTACTTTCTTTTGGCAACGTTTCTAAACCAAACTTTCTTAAGACAAATCTGACCAAGTTATACACAAGACTTTCTCTCGCCCCGACCATTTAAATTGATTTGATAAGCAAGCCAGATTGTGTGCCAGTGCTTCTAACAATTAACTTGCAAGAAATCCTGTGATGAACCTTAGTCTCTTTTCACACTGACTTTATTATACCCACAAAACTTTACACTTGTTCATATACAATGTGAAAATAAAACACTGCCAGGCTAGCAGACAAATCAGTGACATAAATGTTCCAGAAAATGAAATGATATATGCCTTGGCTGTCCTGCAGGGCTTGCAGAAGCAGGAAGAAGTATTACCAAATAACTTGAATTCAATAATTCCCCAGAAGCACCAGTTCCCATAACCTTAGAAAATTCTGATACAGTCAGTAGGAGAAAATACATCTCTCTGGCAGCTAACTACAAAAAGAAAAAGTGGGATGCTCAGGAAAAAGAAAACTAAAAAGAGAATTATACACTGGAAGATATATAGGAAGAGAAGGAGCAGAAGATTTCTTCTCTGTCAAGCAGAGGGTTACAGATCCATCCTGTGTTAACACTTCCTTTCCAATTTGATCACAACCACCTTTATGTTTTTATTTATTTTAAACCCTGGCTTTGAAGTGGTGGATTATGGGAATGAAATGAAAGGATGCATTACAAAAGGTCTCTTGATCAGCCATTTGATCTGACCAGCTGGGCTTCTTTTAATGCTATGCAAAAGAAGCTGAACAGGCCCCCAAGCAGAGGATGCTCCTGGCCTTAACTGGAGCCTGATCAAATCATTGTCTTCCTATTAGAATGTGCAGTCTTGCAGCCCTGCTGCTGAAATGGTGCTTTGATCACATCTCGTGGAAAACTGGCAAGAGCAACCATTTAATGTCACATTTCTGCTTTTACTCTACAGCCCTTATTACTTTATATGCATAAAAAATGCATGGAAACTTATAAATCTTTGATTATGCTCAGGACTAGACCTGTTACATTTTTCACCTCCCCTCCAGGATAAAGTCTGGAAAATGCACGTATCCCATACAGGGCACGGGATACTCTGCAAATTTGAGCAGAGGCATTCATTCAATGGAGATCAGCAGCTGTTCCCAGGAATGGTAGCAAAACCAGGAATGTGAAATCTGTTCTTTTCAGCAAATAATTATGTTGAAATTGTGAGGGGCAGCCTCAGTGTTACAGTGCTGGCAGGCTGAGATGCTCCTCTTAGGACTGTCCCTCCTTTCATGTTCCTGCTGTGAGACAGAGCATGATCCCAAAAACTCTTATCAGGAGAGCTGGTAATAATTATTGTTTTACAACTCCGTGCAAGAAAACTACCCTGGGAAAGGGACATACCTGGTAGGACAGCCTAGATCCCTGAAAAAGTGAAACAGCAGCCTACAAACCTACCTAGCAGTTGGAAGGACTCAATCATTAAAGATTCATAGTGGGTATTGAGTACACTCATTTAGCCAAACCCCCAGCAACAGCTACTCTTGA
Organism: Bombycilla garrulus; assembly: GCA_013400315.1. Lineage (NCBI taxonomy): Eukaryota > Metazoa > Chordata > Aves > Passeriformes > Bombycillidae > Bombycilla > Bombycilla garrulus. The sequence goes on along the minus strand of VXBU01019605.1, from coordinate 107,753 downwards.
CCAATGCTTTGGTCTGTTTGCAGTTGTTCTCCTCATCACTCACCCCTCAGCTCTACTTCTCCTTCTCCCTCAATCCCCAGAGGGCCAGGCAGCCCATATTAAACCTGCTGCAGTAACAAGAACATCCCTGGACCACTTCTACCTGGAAAATGGCCCATGGAGCTCTGCAGGCATACTGAAATGCTCTGGAAAGCCGAAAGAACAAGGCACTTACCAAGGGGAACGCTAAGGAGATGAAGAAGAAAAATAAACACGGACTTGCAAAACAAAGACTCTGGATGTACACATCACACTGCCTGAAAGAAATCCCACTGTAATTCTTGCCATGCCACCCATTGCCTTGAGACTTACCATAATCATGTAGCTGTGCAGTCTTTCAGCTTAAAGCCGATTTTTAAAGAACAGGTATATCTCTGCTCATTCTTTTTTTCTTTTTTTTCTTCTTCCTACAGAGGTATTTTGACTGGATTTAGGAGTCTGAAATCACAAGACAAAAAGCCGCCGTGAGTGCAGGAAGGGGTGGGGAAGGCTCCTTTAATCACACAGGTGGTGGTGAAGGGAGATTTGCACCTGGGCCAATTACCCATTAATTTGCAGCAGCTCCTGGTAGAAGTGCCCCACTTCGCTCCTAATCCTTTTGTAGTGCCAGCCCAGTTTGTTGCCATCTCTCCTCTCCTCGCTGACCACTTTTCCCCCCTAACACGCACATGCTGCTGCATTTTACATTTTGAAACAAACTCAGGTATTGTGCAGATTACAGCCAGCAGGCTCTCCTGTTTTCCAGCCTCCTTTTATTTCCCAGCCAGTAAGTGCCTGTTCTGTGTATCAGGAGATTAGGAGGAAAATGTGTTATTTCCATGAAGGCTGACACAGCCTTTTTCTCCATTTATACCTACTGATTTTTTTTTCCTACTGATGCACTGTATGAGCTCTTCTCTGAGTTTCATTTTTTTTGACACCAGTGTTTTAAAATCCTTTAGAAACTGCATGTGTTATTTAGCATACTATGGAGTGAGGACAGGCTAGGTGTGGATCATTTTGCACTGCAGGGAAATGAAACCTCTTTTCTCCATAATTATCAAATCTGCTTCTACAGAGAGCTTTCCTCTACTGCTAGGCTACAGTCCTCAGTTACCTTATGCCACTTGGTAAATATTCAAAGGTCACTACACCAGGATTTCCTCTGGAAGACAGAGCTCCTAGAAACACGGGGCTGGGGTAAGGAAAACAGTCCTGTGTGAAGCTTGGCTCCCGAACAGAAGATGAGAGCTTCTCAATAGTTATAGCTGAATATTGAGAAAAGGAAAAGCTTTGCTTCTTGTTCCAACATTATCTGAGGAGTATCAATTATCAAAGAGGGAGAGTGCACAATTTTACCAGGAGTGATAACATGTTTAAAGTGCTATATACATTTTTTTTTTTTTTGACTTGGTGGAACATAGCAGATGTAGAAATGATTAGAAAGGTGAAGGATGCTAAGCAATGTTACCGTGCAGGCACAGTGCCTGTGTCAAATTCACCTTAGATGGCATTTCTTTTTCATGAAGGCATTGAAGCTTTCACCTAAAAATCTCTTTTACATGCTTTCCTTTCATTTTCTCCCCAATTAGCTTTTTCAGGAGATTTAAACTGGAGGTTAATCCATTTAACTTTAGTGTTGTCTACATGAAGATACTCGAGATAAATCAGTTCTAGCTAATGAAGGGTTTAAATTCAGGGCAGAGGAGTCAAACTGCATGAGTCCATCTTATGGACACCCATTCAAGGCAGCCTGGCCACAATTTGGCAGAGTTTATTTCCACAGTGGACAATGTACAAGAGCCTGTAGTGACAGGACAAGGGGGCACAGCTTAAAACTGACAGAGACTAGGTTTAGACTGGATATTAGAAAAAAATTATTTACTCTGAGGGAGGTGAGGCACTGGCACAGGTTGCCCAGAGGAAATCGTGGCTGCCCCATCCCTGGATCAGGTTCAGTGGAGCTCTGAGCAGCCTGGTCTAGTGGAAGATCTCTCTGCCCATGACAGGGGATTGGTATTAGGTGTGTTGGAACCCAGGGGGTTCCTGTGGTATTTTAGAATGATTTAAACTTTGGTTAGGAGGCTTTTTAGCCTTGCTAGAAGTGTTGGAGAATTTGGATTGATATTGAGAATGTTCGTGGCTTTGATTTTAATTTATGAGATCAATTATTAACTTATAAGAAGAATTGCAATTTATTAGAGTTTAAAGTGTGGAATAGTAGTAATTATAGATGAAAAGGAAAAGATTTGGACTTATGTTTAGGGAGGTTTGAGATTTTGGAAAGGGGGGTCTAAGAGTTAAGCTGGAGAATTTTTATATGTGGCATGTTATTTTTTTTCTTTTTTTTTAATTTCTATTTTTTTAGTGATGTTGGCACTTTTAGATTGGTTTGTTAGAGAGTTGGACAATATAATATAAGGGTTACGGATTGGAAATTAATAGTAAATATTAGATATGTAGTTGATACTATAAAAGAATAGAGTTGATTTAGGATAGAGAGTAGATAGATAAAGAGAGTAGATAGTGTGTAAAATAGTGTGTTTTAATTTTTTGTAGGATATAGTGTGTAGGATAGTGTGTAGAGCAGAGAGTGTATAGGGTGTAGTGTGTTTCTGAAAATTTTGTTTTGTTGACTTTGGTAAGCCAGAGAAATTTATTTTTGATAAGGAACTAATAAATTGTTTTGAAAATACGAATTAAGGATTCTAAAGTGTTTCTTTAGCTTAGACAGCTAATGAGAAAAGAATTTTTTATATATTGCTGGAGAACCCGGAATAGGGAAGTCTCCAGCATTTGGCGTCCTTGGGTGGGCACAAAAACCACCAAAAAAAAAAAATTTAGCGTCGCCTAAGTGAGCACAAAGAACCCCCAAAAAAACCCATCACATTTGGCGACGTCTGAGTAGACATAAAAACACCAAAAGAATCGCAAGGTGATCTTTAAGGTCCCTTCCAACCCAAACCTTTTATGATCCTGTGTAGGCTGTGTGCAGGATGCTTCCAATTTGTCTGGGTGCCTTAGTGTCAAACCCTCACGAAACCTGCAATCCCATGTTTGCTCAGAACAACCTCCCCATGACAGTGATGCCAGATGATTTTTGTCTTTTTTTCCTTTTATATATTCTCTGTATTCTTTACACGTGTATCTGGAGCTTTGTAGCCTATTATTGCATTCGTAGCTAGTTTTCCCAGTACTTTCCCCTGCCCTGATAGGCAGAAAGACATAACACATTCCAAAGTCACCATCCTAACTTGGTTATTTCTGGGAACCAAGGCCAAAAAACAGCTCTTTGAGACACATTTTCATTAACAAGTTCAGTTTCCATCTGAGGGGGTAGGATTTAGAGAGGGGGAAATTACCTCACCTCTGATGTCTCTAATTGGTGATTTTTGTCAAATATTCTAATTTGCTAGACCTATGAAAACTGTATAAAAACCTCAGTACTCTGTGGAAAGAACACTGACCACTAGGATATTTTTAGTTGGACAGCACTACCTTCTCCTTCAGCAGATAAAAATACAGCTACATGGAATAATTTGGTGTTGTAATAGGAAATAATAAAGATGCCAACAACTGCTCCTGCGCAACCTCCTCAGAGGAACCTCTGTGCTTTTAAAAACCAAAACTCTGAAAATGGAATGGGAGGTTAATGTGATCCCCTTGGTGCAGCTGACTCTGCTACATATGGAAGTGCTTTGTGTCAGGTTTTTGTGCTGGCACAAGCATATGGGATCAGACACAGAGGAGGAGTTCTGAACTTTTCTGCAGACAGATGAATGAATTCAAGCTGAAGTAGCAGCACAGATCTTGCACTAGCCAGTCCAAAAATAGTAAAGAAATCCCTTTTCTACATTTAGCACTGTGTGGATGGGTTTCTGTGTTCATTGAGGAGCTCCTAGGCCAGCTCAAGTTTTACAAGAGCTATAGCTCCTTATTTCTACAGCCAAAAGAGTGCAGGAGTTTTGAATATTAGCACGATATTATCTCCCTTTTTGCTTTCACTGCATTCAGCACGGCTGGCTCCACTAATAACACATAAATCTTAACTGTCTGTTGTAGAAAGATTATTTTGAAAAAGGGTTTCTTGCCAGACTATTATCCATTTTGTACCACTTTTTCTTTCCTTCTTCTTTTTTATTCTTCTATGAGAAAGTAAGATTTTTTTCCTCTCCTTTTTCTTTCTTTTTTTATCCTGATCTAATTCTTGTGGCTGATATATAACAACACTGATTGAATGTAGTTTTTCATTTTGGCAGCTTTTTTTAAACAAATTCCATAGCATGATCCGACCAGTGACAAATGACCCAGCACTTCCACTTGGAATACTAACACTGAATTATCTGGCTTCCTGGGGTCTGATGGAGATGCAGTGAGAATTAAAAAAATTACTGCACAGGAGCAGTGGTGACTGATGTAGGGCTTGCACGCTGAGCTTTTGACCTCCACCGTTTCTACAGTAACTGTGCAATGCATTGTGCTTTCTATTCTCAGGCTCGACTTGGAAGCCAATTAAATTAAAAGGCTATTCATTTCATTCTATTTGTCTCCAGGATGCTCACATAGAAATGCAAACGATTCCTGTTCAGAGTTCCCCGCATCAGAGAAACTGATATTGTACTGCTAATTTGTGATAACACCATAAACCAATATACAATCTGCCCCAATTTAAGAGATGTGCATAGGATGTACACTGAACTTAGGAAACACTGATTAGGGAGATCATGAAATTAAATCTTCTGAAGGGTCTTTCAAACCCTCAAGGCAGCTCTTTTTCTTGGTTTAATCAGATAGTTAATCATTGCAACTCAGGCTTTCCAAGAGCCAGGTTTATCAATACTAGGAAGCATGGATTTGTAATATTGAACATTAACAGTCTCAGGAAAGCTTGGTGAAAAGCAAAGCTGTAAAAGGTGGTTGGTAAGCACTTTGCTGCTTTAAAAATATTTAAGAGACTATTACCTAGTAAAACCAAAGAATCATTTGAGCACTGATCCACCAATTTGAACAACAGAGAAACAGCCCCAAATACACTGTTCTCTTAGGGACTAGTCAGCTCAGTGAGAAATTAACATTTTTGTTAAACTACAGAAAACAAATTGACATGAATCATTATCATCCTGTGTTTTTATTCTAAATTAGGCTTGTGGTATAGTTCCCCATGCCACTTTGAGCAAGTGTAATTTCAGATTTGGAGGAATGACCTTCACATTGAAGTGAAACAGGAGGACTTTGACACCATCCTGCAGGATACGAAATTACATCCTGCAACCTGCCATTTGTAGATCATTTTTGCAGGCTAGCAACCACAAATTGGAACGTGCCTATCATCAGTGGCAGATCAAATGTTAGGGCTTTTCTAATGGTCATGTTACTGAAGGTTTGTTGATAGAGAAGATGTGGTTTTGTAACAGAGGCAGCAGCCTCCATTGCACTTTATCTGGACATGGCTGGCAGGGTGTAATAAGCTAAACGAGGCTGAAATGACAAAAATGTCTCCAGGCTCATGAAAACCTGGAACACTATTTCTGGGAAAACTTGGCAGTTTAGACAAAATTGTCAAACACTTAACTGCTTTTGTCAGAGAGATGAAAGCATTCTGGCCCAGAATCACTCACCTGCAGTGCTAAAACCCATGGACCTTCCACCAGGGGTGAGCTGGAACACACTTCTCTGGGCTGAGAAAATGAACTTGCTTCCCCTGCTGGGATTAAATTAGTTATTTTTTCTTCCCTCCCTGATTCTCAAAAAAATTTTAATCAGTTCCTGAATAATTAGAAGACAGAAAAAATTAAAGTGAAAAACTGATAAGTGAGAACTTCATAATATGGCTTGGAAAAAGAAGCAAATATGAGAATTTCAAGGAGGTCACTTCAGCCTGTCCAATCATCCTCTGCTATGCTGACTAGAAGGAACTCAACAAAAGGAAGGTGAATGATTTAGAGATGACAGAAGGAGACGTCCTTTTCAGCCCAAGGATTTTATGCCTCAAAGTATCAAACAGGTCAGCAGTTTAGCTGGCTTCCAAAACCAGTGTAATATAAATGTAGTGTACTGCAAACCAAAGCACCTGGAGGGGCTTGGACATATTTGTATTCAACAGCACAGGGAGAACAGCAAAAAACAAGATCTGCATAATAAGGACCAGGAACTCTGGGCTGGCACATTTTTCTGGGGGGACTTTGTGATGTTGAATTGTATCCCCATTGGTCTGTTTAGCCCAGAAATAAGTTTTGTACCTGTAAGGCTGGCTCTGAGAGTGAAGGGAGGGAAGAGAAGCGGTGGAATATCTGAGGTGTTTTTTTTTCAAAACACAGAGATAAGAGCTTCATCGCTGTGTCACTATGGGGGACAGCAGGAGAGAGCTCTCCTTTGCTTTTAGTTAGTTTTTGACTAACTGAAGCAGAGAAGTTCCCCAGATGGTTTTTCTTTTTTTTCTTTTTCTCCCTGGAACTGTTGGGACCTGCTCTGGACTGGTGACCCAGGGAAACACTGAGGGCTTGCACTTGTGGCCCACCTGGGCAGCGGCATTTTCCAGCACCAAAGGGACTGAGAACAGACTGGGCCAAGCCACCACCCACAGGAGAGACTTTCTGAATTTGTCATCTCTTCAGAGCACCAAGAGGTTTTGTTGTTTGGTATTGTTCATTTTTGTGCTGGGCAGTGCTTTGCCTGTTGAATAAACAGGTTTTTTCCATATCTCTCTGAGGAAATTTTTTTCCCAAACCGGCTGTGGGAGGGGTTGCTTGGATTTGCTTCCTGGGGGGGCCTTTTGGAGGTTTTCTCCCAAATTTGCCCTAAACCAGGACAAGAGAGAACAGCAAAAAACAAGATCTGCATAATAAGGACCAGGAACTCTGGGCTGGCATATTTTTGTACAAATTGCCCTGCTGTGAAGTTTCTTGATCCATCTCCTGACCCGGCTGGAGTGGGCCCTGCTGAGAGAGAAGATGTTACATTATAAAATCCATAGATCTATGTGATGTGGAGCTTCAGGTCTTTCTGTGTCCTTTGCTGCCTAATTTCCTTGCTTTGAGATAGCTTTCCTTATTACTGTAATTCCTCTGCAGAACATTAACCTTGACTTTGATGAAACAGTGATGGGGCAAAACTTCTACCTGTCTCATTTTGTAGCTTAGATGATAAGGTCTCAAACAAGAAAGCTCTGTCCTTGACAATTTATTTTTGTTTGGTTTTCTAAGTATAGCAACCAGTTTCTAACAAAAACTCCTACAGCTTCTCAAAGCTTTTATATTTTTTTCTATGACAATTTCCAAACTAAGGCTTTTCCTGAATGGAATTCTATTTGAAAAGAGAGGACAGAAAATGGCCAACAAGGATTTTTCAATTCATTTTTCCTAAATGAAAAGGGATGTTTTAAAAGACTAATTTTTCTTTTTCAAAGGAAAGGTAACCTTGGTGTTTAGAAAAACCTGGAGGGAGAAACTGCAAATGGAACTCAAAGCTGCAATGTAATTGTGACCAGAGACTCAGGAAGTTTTGAAGGAGAACTTGATTTTATAGAAGAAACAGCATTTAATTACAACAACTAATGATAAAAAGAAGTGTAATGGAAAGGAAGGAAAAGTTGTTTCATGTAAGGACTTACCAAAGCATTCTGGACAAGATCTGATGAAGACAGATTATTTTTTGGTTTTGTTTGTTTGAGATGCTCTTCACAATTGCTTCAGACATGGTGTCCTCTCCAGAGGTATGAGAAGACCTGAGAGCTGGAAGTTTCTTCCTGTGAAAGTAACAGAGGAAATACACTTTTAAACATGGAAAAGTATCTGACCATCCTGATGACTATGAATGGTTAGCAGATATTGCATCATGCACATACTCTGTTATGTTATTCTGCTTTTGTGTTTTTGTTGGAGCAGAAAATTGAGTACTTCTTTGCATGATAGTGCTGAAAATAAACAGAAAAAACACCCTAAAATTAGCTTTGATTTTTCATGTAAACTTAAGCATTTTTAAAATGCAATTCTTTCCATAAATAAAACACATTATCAAGGAAGAAAAAAAATTGATGAAGAATAAATCAATGGGAGTTTTTAATGACACACTCCTGTTATTCACTGGAACACGGCACCTCATTTTGGGCACACAGGCAGCATGCATGAGATAGTGCTTAGAGAGAACACCCATTTCTCACTAAGAGTAAATCCAGGCAGGCTGTGCTGTCCAAAGCACCAACCTTGATGACATAGAAATAGGACATCTCTAAAAATAAGCCTTTCTTAAGGAAGATGAAAAAAAATCTGAGTCACATCATCAATAAAGGATTACTAAAGAAAAAAATCCTCTGAGACTTAAAAAAACAAGCTTATAGCTAGACCACTCTTAGTTAAAGTTGTTGTTTTCCAAGGAAAGCTATTGAGGTAAAAGGAGTATCACTATAAAAGAGTAGATTTTGTTAGTTCATTTGTCTAATTAGAGGTCTAAGCCATGAGGACCAGCCACGTTCTGTCTTGAAAGGTTAAATGTGAAGCTCATGAGTAATTAGATTTGAGAAATTTGGCCAAAAGAAGTTCCAAAATTAGAGAGTGTTTTGATCAAACCTTTAAAGTATCTCTCAAGTAAAGCAAAGTTAATTAAATAAAATGTTTCATGACTGATTAGAGTGTACATTTGACCATCAGTTTCATCTCACATTCTGCTACCCACCAGCTGGAAAGCTGAAGAGATTTTTTATAACTTCATTAGAGCTACCTTGTGGGACGATTTAATAACATAAAACCTTATAATGCAGATGCACAAGTACAACACCACCAGCTGCTGGCTCCTGCTCCTGGCAGGCTGCTCTCCCCCTTTCCCTCTCCCTGTGCCACACACTCCCCCCACCACCCAGGGACTGCCTTTGAAGGAGCTCAGCTGCAGGAGCAAGTGGAGTTTTCCTGCCTAACACCCAAAACGCAGAGCTCCTGAAGGAGCAGGACAGACACAGAGCTCCCTAGGCCCAGATCCCACTGAGGGAACCTCCTGAGCAAAGTGCTTACCTGACAGTGTAGAGAATATTTTTGGGAGGTGGGGATAGGTAAGTTAATACTGGGAGGACAAATACCCACCTGTCTAACTGCTTGAAATGATTCTTTTGATTAGCTTTCCCAAAGAACTGCAAGGCTCTGGCACAGCACTTCCCTCTCTAGCCAAAGAGAGGAAAAAGCCTTGGCTAAATCAAGCATTTGGATTTTCAGGATGAAATGGGTTAGTGTCATCTTTGTGATTGGCTCCACAGCAAAGCAATGGAAGAAGAATGAGAAGCATTGCAGACAAGTGAGGTGACACAGCTCATCAACATGCAGCACTTCATGCCATGCAGCACACTTGCAAGTGCATCACATTTGAATGGTACCATTTATCTTTATAATCTTTTTATTTTTTTTTTTGCTAGACTGTATTTCATTTCTTTCTTTGTCTGACCTCCAGCTCCTCTGTCAGAGGTGGTGCAGAGAATATGCAGCAAGAGCAGAGGCAGAGAGAAGTACCAATTTATATCTCAGTCTTTGTGACTGATCACTGAGTAGCATCTTTTCAGAACTAGCAACCTCAGAAAAGTTCCTGTATGTTCAAGGCTGACTCTGGGCACACTTGCTAATCAGCTTCAAATAATAATCAGGATATTAGAACACAACTTTGCAAAGCAAGTGGCTGAGAAGCTCAGCAAATACTCACCAGTGAGAAGAAAACAGGACTTTGGAGGGGAGAATCTGACTCCCATCAGCTTCTGGCTGATCAGTCACACGGCCTGGGAAGGGACGGAGCCCTTGCAGAGGGACCACACTGACAGGATCTCTCATGACTGAGAACAGGAGCAGCCAGGCTGTGTCCCTCCTGTTTCCCTCCAAAAACAACCCTAAAATAATCACCTGCAATGCAGAATGGATGTCATCCAGACAAAGTCCCCTTGCCAGGACTGGTGAAAGGAATATATTTTTCCTTCAGTGAGTAGCCTCGCAGAGCAGCAGGGTGCAGAGTGATTCAGCTTTTCTGCACAGCAACAGCAGCACAACGTGCTCCAGTCCTGCCAGGCTGGCATCAAGCTGCCTTCTTCCCCTGCAGACCCCCAGGGTCTGCCACAGGACTCCTCCAGCGGCCCCAGAAGCGCAGCCCGTGGTGCCAAGGGCAGGCAGTGGCACAGATGGGGTGCAGGCACTCGGGGCTCTGGGGGCTGCAGCCTCTCCCACGTCTGCATTCCGGACAGAGTTGATGCTGATGCTTTAAACCTCTCATTTCCTCCTGCTCTCAACTCGGTCCCCTGGTTTTGGTGCACCATGGAGGCCTCTGCACATGGAAAAGCAGGTGTAGAAGTAGCTAACAAGATCCTCATTAAGACCAGACTTTGATGGAGATGACGAGCCAAATCACTCCTAAACTTCTGCTTCTCAGCATTCAGCTGTAAGGATCACTTGATTTACAGCCAGAAAAATTACCTGCAGTGATATTGCTGGGAAACTAGAGCCTCCAGTCATATTTAGTTTCCATTTCAGCTACTCTGCATTGAATATTCCCCTTGGAAATTCAATAATAAGAAACACTGTCTGTTACATGTGTTATATAAAGACAATCAGAATGAGGTATTTGGGCACCGACCTGCTTGATTTTATTTTCAGCATTTTCCCCGTCCCACCCCTCCACATACATTTGTGAAGCATGAAATAAATTCACCCCTTGTGACTCAGTTCTATTCTTTTTCAATGACAGAACACTTGAGGTTGGTAAGTGAACTGTGCTGGGCTGGGTCATGTTTTCAAATGAAGAAAAAAGCACCCCACAGCCCTGAAGCAGATTGATATAATTTTGGTTTCATAGCTGACAATCATTTTTCATCATTGTTTCAAGCATGAAGGATTTAGCAATGGCTGCATAAAACTTCAGTTGCACAAACCTTTGATGTTCTGTCAAGCAGCTTTGCTTTTCTCCCTGTCATACAGACTACAGTCACAAATTACTCTCTGGAAATCCTAGGTGAGGATTATGAAGATTATTAGAAAAAGATGAGGTTTAAAGGGTTATTAGAAGTACCTTTGGGTTTCAGCAACACGTGAACACGCAATTGTGTCCTTCACAAAAATGACAATTTTCTTATTTTAATGTGCTGCTGTTTTTTTCTCTCTCAACTGATCTCTTTGGTTGGGCATTTTCACCTCAGATTCCAAGTAATCAAACTGTCAGGAGCATTGCCTCCTAAGAGAAAGCACTGAAACAAACAAAAAAACCACATTAGCAATCTGCTTGTGAGCTGCAAACACATGCACAGAAGCTGAGCACAGCACATGTCTCTCTGAAAGGACAGTTGTGCTGCTTGGAGTGTGACTCTGCAGGATAAAACCACCTGGCAATATAGAATTAGAATATAGAGTTCTGTTTTATTTGAAACCACTGCCTTCAAAAAGGATGTGCTGTCTATTTCCCTAGTTAGGAATTCAGGACAATCTTTTTTGCCTTGGCTTGAGTTCCTTTGGGCTGTCCTGAGTTTTCTTGTGGACACCCATTTAAATTAAACAGGTCAAAATGCAAGTGTTGTGTCGCCACAAGAGCTGGTGGTTTAAAATTCTCATCTTACCCATTCAAGTCTTTCAACTAAACAATGTGTAGTCTTGGTTGGATTTTTTGGTTTTTTGGCTTGCAGTTTTACTTAATCAACAGCACCTGCAGTTCACTGTATTCCGTGTCTTGTTGTGACACAGGGTTCTGCAGACCCTTGGAGCATTCCCCCAGCTACTGCTGCAGTTTTGGGGATGCAGCTCTCAGATCTTTGCTTCGTGACTGCAAGAGATTTTTATCATCCAGACAGGCTTTAGCTGATGGGGATAACAAAACCTCTCCAAGTAACTGATCTGCCCAAGGTTATACAAGGAGCGGAGGTTAAATATCAGCATCAACCTCAGAGCGTCGGAAATTAATACTACAGATCATAACAGAGGTATTTGAATTTTAGAGTGATGCTTAGGCTCTACTGCCAATATTTTACAGGAAACTGCCCTATTTCAGTAATCTCTAATGCAATGTGGAAAGAGCACAGCAGTTTAATGAAGGGATGAGAAGGAAGAAGGGGGGTAACCAGTAATAAGTCAAAGAAACGGGCTTAGCTGTTAGTATGAGATTTGCAGATGAGTGTTTCCTAAGTAGAATCATGTACAGATAGATAGGTATTGAGATCCTCCAAACTGGGTAATTCACTCCAAATGCCTCAGATTTCATGGCTTACAAGAATTAAAGTGACCCCTTCAAAGACTAGGCAGTGATGAAAGTTCAAATCAAACGAACTTTCCTTTACACCTTAACAATTCAATGAGACTATACAAGCACCATTTAAATGATTAGTTTTTGGTGTGCTAGTACTCTCACTTATTGCTCAGTATTTAATTATCAAATACCTCTGTGGACTCCTCAGGATACAGCTACAACTCAAAAATTATTCACTGAAAAGAGCTGTTGAACAACATTTGACACACACAGGAATCCATTTGTAGATAATCCTCTATCAGCAAAACCCATTGACTAAATTATATGCGGTTAATTATTCACCCATCTCTCACCACACAACTTTCCCTCCTCCCCTTTGACAAATTCCTAAAATGATCAAAATGCTGATCACAGCCCAACAGTTTATGCAGCCTCTCGCCTCTGTCTCCTTTCCTTCCCTCCAGTCCTTTAGTAAGCAAACCCTTCTGGTTCAGCAATTTGGCAAACCAGGGAAATTTTGACTTGCAATTATATAACTGCTGCAAGGCACTCCAGTCAGCAGGAATGCCATCCAGGGGATTCACAGCTGTAAAAATGCAGAAACAGCCGTCCTTCCCTACCATAGGACTTCTATTGGAAATGCAGCCCTCAGTTCTGAATGCTTTGATTTATTGGAGGGGGAAGCAGTGTGAAAACACTGTCAGGCTTCTGTAGCCACTGAGGTATGAGACTGATCCATTCCTGTACAGCACGCTCAGGAAAAGTGCAGAAATCCGGAAGGCTATAAATTAGAAGATCCTGGAGGTGTGGGGTGGGAGGAGGAATCAGAAGGGTAAACTTAGCTTGTGATTAGCTTTAAATCCTGAGAAACATTAAACAAATTCTGGCTGCTTCATGAATTACACCTTGCCTTTCCCAATTGTTCCTTTATTTGTAATTCTCCAGCACAAGTACAGACCCACACTCCCCCTGCTCCTGGCTTGCAGCCACCTGGGCCAGCATGATCTGCCTGCTTTGTTGTGCTCCATTTCCCACATATCTTCTTTAGAAACCCCTTATTAAGATCTTAGACCTGATTTTTAATTCTGCTGTGAAATCATTACTTAGGGAACATGCTGCTTTGGCTGACAAGGCCTTTCACCCATCTGTGGCCCCAGACCGTGCTCTTGCCTTGCCTTCTCTTCCCATAATCCCACTTTTTAAGGAATCTCTTTTAGACTACAGAAATAAACTCTCTTTTCCCACCCCGTCTGCACAGTGCCTGGTTTATACTATTTATATAAAAGCTCTCTAACTATTAAAGGGTAAAACTGCAGCTACAAAAACTCATGCTGCACTTAGTTCTAAACCTGAATTAGCCTTCTCTTGCTCGTGACAATGTGTATTAAATTCTATGGTCCAAGGCTTTGCTGACCATTCTCAGCCCTGAAACAGATCTATAACTTACATCTGGTTTCTGGAGTAGAAGATTCTGTGTGATATAATGTATCCTATCCTAATCCTGTTTGCAGGTGATCCTCCTCTGCACTGACTGATCACAATTAGCTCGAAAAGGCCTTTTGCTCCTGTCCTGCACATGAGCATGGAATCTCTGAAATTCCCTGGGAAAGTATCACCATTTGTGCCTTTGGCTCCTCAGACAAAAGAGACCTTTCCAGCAGAGTACATGGGCTAGACCCTCTTAGTGCAGAGTTGTCCTTTCAAGGCATTTCCCAAGCTTTTTCCCAAGGCATTTCCCGGGTGGATGTGGGCAGAGATGACAGGAGAGCCCGCAGTTTTTGGGAGTGGCGATTGGCTGCAGCCCTTAACTAGGCATTTTGAAGCTGACCCTCTGTAAGGCAGCTCTGTTCCACGTGGTAAACAGGCTTATTTATTCTTCTCACATCTCATTACTAATGCTTTCAATGTATCCTAAGCTTCTGTCCTTGGATACCAGCCCAGTTCTCCTTGACTTCAGCAGCACGCACAGACTATCTGAGGAAAGAATTCAGCTCAGTGTAGCATTTACACTGCGTACTGCTTATTAAAACAGCCACCGGCTCCTGTTTCATAAGCAAAGATATAAATTCCAGGCTATTACATAAAATGACGTTACAGAGCATTTCCTTAGCTACAGCTACAACTTGCAGACCTCTTCTGCTCACCTTTTGGAGCAGGAACAGGGACAGCCCCGCTCCCCTCTCCTGCAGAGGTGCTGGTACAAACCAGGAGGAGCTTTGCACATCCCACTCACTGCCTGGCCGCAGGGGGAACTCCAGCTGAATTCTGTGGGCAGCAGGTGAGGGGGGATTCTGCTCCTCTGCCCCACTCAATGTGACCCCACCTGCAGTGCTGTGTCCAGATCTGGGGTCCCCAGCACAGGAGGGACATGGAGCTGTTGGAGTGAGGCTGGAAAAAGCCACCAAGATGATGAGAGGGATGGAGCAGCTGTCTTTGAGGAAAGGCTGAGAGATTTGGGGTTGTTCAGCCTGGAGAACGCTCAGGGGTGACCTAATTGTGATCTTCCAGTACCTGAAGGCATCCTACAAGAAAGATGCAGAGGGACTGTTCACTAAAGCATGGAGTGGCAGGACCAGGGGGAACGGCTTCAAAATGATGGAAAGTAGGTTCAGATTAGATATCAGGAGGAAATTCTTCCTTGTTACAGTGGTGAGGCGCTGGCACAGGTTGCCCAGAGAAGCTGTGGATGCCTCTGGATCCCTGGAAGTGTCCAAGGCCAGGCTGGACGGGGCTTTGAGCAACCTGGGATAGGGGAAGGTGCCCCTGGCCAACTTTGGGGGATTAGAACTAGATCATCTTTGAGGTCCCTTCCAACCCAAAGCATTCTGTGGTTCTGTGATATCAGGAAAATCAGAGATCTTGCAGCTGATCCAACCAACATGAAAAGGTGAGATGGTGCCTTCTTGTGAGTCAGACTGTGCTACAGAGCAGAGCAATTTCCAGCCCTCTCTCAGGTGTCCTGTGCCTCATTTCTTCATCTGTAAAACAGGGCTAATACTTCCCTCACACACAGGTGATAGGGAGATGAAAGATGCTCAAAGATTAAGTACAGTCCATAAAAACATGACAAGCATGATTGAGTATAAGCTGGCAACCACTGTAAGTTTCAAAAGCAATTCCATTCACAGATTTTAGTGCTGCTTCAGAACGTTAATGTCTACTCTGCTACTGCAGTTTGCTTTGCAAACCCACAGCTGTCAAATAGAAGTCATTAGGGGAAGCAGGAAGAAGCCAGAGTTTTTGTAAGGAGTGATCAGGAGCAAATTAATTCATATTGGCTATGAATTTTGCATCAGTAGATTTCAGTGCCAATCCAATTGTAACAAACAGTTTATATTCCCCCTCTGGCTATTGTTTTGAGCTGTCTTCAGATGCATACTGACCTCCCTAAATTGCCTTATAGGCTGTTAACATTGCAGAGATTTTCTTTGCACCTGATAACCCAAGGCTGGAACCTTCAGGCTAAAAGCTGACACGGGAGCTCATGTGTACCAGCTCACTGGAGCTTTGCTGATGGATAGCTGAAGATCTGATTTGTAATTAAAGAGCAAAAAAATTGACTTCTGAAAAACAATTGTGGGGTGAAGATGGAGTCTGCTAGGAACTTGATGGCCCTAGAATTTCAGACAACAGCTTTTACATTTTTCTGTGCAGGGAAGCAGCCTGCCAGAGGTGTGTGCTTCCATCACCTAACCAGCCACAACCCATTGCCCATGCACTTGTATCAACAAACAGAGCACAATATTCCAGGCTGAATTTAAAATAAATTAATTCTGGATAATTTACCTAATCCAGTCACAGCACGGCTCCAGAGACAATTTCATAGGCACAGTCAAAGGAGCAGGAGCGTGTAAACATCCCTAAAACTGAGGATTATGTGAGGAAACAAACCTATTTCTGGTGCCTTTCCCAGCAATTAGCTCTCACAGAAATCACCCTCACCTGATACCACCAAAAAGCAAATGATGAGAGCCCTTAGACTAGAAGTCAAATGTAAAAAAAAAAGAAAAAAAGAAAGGCAAATAGTGGCCCTCCTGACCTCACTGTACAGGGCTCTGTTTCCATTGTTAATGGCCAATACAAAATTTCCTCCAGAAATTCTTTGTGCCACTTCCACTGCCCCTCATACTGCTGGCTGGTGGCATGCTGCAAACCTCTTCCTGCCAGAGCTTTGAACGATGCACACAACTGACTCCAACTTAGATTTGACACTTTTCCTCAAGATTAAATGGGCCACTGGCAGAGACAGACAACTCGGTAACTTCAAAGCTCTCTGCCTTAGCTAACAAGTAACAAATTGCTTCCCCAGTGACTCCTCCCAAGGGAATAATGCAGGATAAACCTGTGATATTTGCATTAATTCATCTTTAAACATAAAGCAGAATAGATTCTGTTTCTTTAATAAATTTTCACATTATTTAAATGGACTTGTTTTAAAAGCCAATAACATGTTTGCTTTGGGAATATTTTGCATTTTTATTTACCTTTCGGCTGGGGGCTCATTATATGGGAAGATCTGTTGGAACTAAAGCTGTTGAAGATTATAAAGATTCTAGAAAGGATTTACACATGAGACCCCTTTGATTGTGATTTTCAGCAATGTTATTTTCCCCATTTAGTGACATTTAAGGATATTGGGAATCTTTTGGTGTCAGAGTGCACCAGCGATCCCTGGCTCCTGAGGAGAGAGGGGCTTTGCTGCTCCTGTCCTGATTCCTGCTGCCTGTGGAGCAGGTTTGATCAGCAGGCACCAAAGCACTGCTGAGGGGTGGGATTTCAGAGGGATATGAGAAGAGTGAAGGGAACAGCAGAAGAAGGGTAATTTTTTTTTCATGTTTGCTCACAAACACCGGGGATTACAAGACGCTCACTCATTCTGTCCTCTCCGGTTAGGTCAAAGTGCCTTGAGACCATTATTGGGGTATTCCTGCGACACCAAGTCCTGCTTTAGGATTCATTTTCCAGCTCCCTACACTTCCCCCTGCTGCCAGGGGGGCTCTGCAGCAGAGCAGGTGTAGAAGGGAGCACGTACCACCCCAGTGCACTGCCAGCATGTTACTCTAACCTGACAGAAAAAGTGCACTTCAGTAAAATGCTGTCAGTGGAAGGACCTGAGGCACGACTCAGTTCTGGATGGGAGAGGGGATGCATGCACAAATCTGTGAGGCCCTGTAAGCTCACATATCCATCAAAGTCAAGGAAAACCTTTCCGGGGCTCAGATCCTCTTGAGCCCAAAGAGCTCCCAGGCTCTCAGAGCACCGCTGTCCTGAGAAAACAGAGCTGCTGTGCTGCTGTCACTGCTGACCCAGCCCACAGAGGCAATGCACGGTGACACCCCACTGCTGAGCAGCTGCATCACTCCCAGCCTTTGTTTCAGCCTCTGATTAGCTGCAAGAAATTAGCTGTCACACAGATATCACACTGACTCACAACACACGGCTGGGGGATGATATTTGTGCAAAGATTGTCTTAAGGCAGACGTGAGGTTCTGTATTTTTTAATAAAGTTCACAACTGAATATTGTGAAGTCGTGGGGGAAATCAATACTTTGGTCACTGGGTAAATACTTTTGAGTTTTTTACTGGCTTTAAGATTTACTGTTTAGCCACTCCAATTCCTATCATGTGCAAATGTTTCCTATATGAACAGGAGAAGAGTGATTTGTGGGCAGTAAATGGGAAACAGGACATCAATTTAACGGGGCCATTTGGGGTTAGCATAAAATGACAGAACAGCAGGAAGCAGTTAAAAGCTTCCCTCCCAGCAATCAAAGCCCTGCAATTTTGAGTCTTTTTCTCCAATCAAGTAGTGTATTGATGAGAAACCAGTTCTGATAATGACCTTTGAAAGACCTCATTCTTGCCTTCTGGTGTAAGTCATTTCTCTAACTATGGTGTCCTGACAGGAGCTCAGCAAATTCATGTCATCTACACAATCACTCGACATGCATGAGAAATGGCAGAAACCAAGGGTAAGAGATTTCTTTTCCCTTTACTTGGCTGAATTTTTTTCCTTTGAAGGCTCCTGATCTCAGCCTGAGTTGCTGGTATTGCTTTTTCTGTGGGCTGCTTCCTCTCCTGTCTGTCCCAGCTCATCAAAATTATGGATAGACCATCCTTACTAATTCATCAGTCCTCCTGTGACTCAATGCATGAGTTCCTTCCTGTGCTGCATATTTTAAAATCTCATTCTGTAAGGCTGCTCCTAGATCAAGTCACATTCACGTTTCATTCCAAGCTTTATTTCAATTAATATCACTTTTTTGGCAGTGCCGAAAAGAAACTCTAATTTTTCTTTCGCAGGCAGACATGGAGTGCAGAATGCCAGATTTCCTAGATAAGAAATGGTAGGTGTTTGCTCCAGTCCTGCAAACAGGACTGAAAATGTATTTCCTTACACAAAAATACACCATCAACCAGTGACAACAAACCTGCCAGCACAGACCATGCTACTGGAAAATCAGAACAACACAGTAGCTTCCAGCTGCTATTCCTGACGATTCCACAATCTGCTTTTAGAGCTCCAGTTTTCAGTTGTGAGCCTCTGCCTTTTCCCAGGGCTCCAGAGCCAGTGATACCCATGATCACTGTGACTGCTCTGCTGGGGAGCTCTGCCTGTAAAATGGGATGAAAAATGACTGCCACGAGCTGGTAGGAACCCCAACTTCTAAATATCTCATGTTGCACTTCAGTGGTTTTTAAAGCTCCTAATACCCGCTGAGAAATGCCGTGAAATGCTGACCTGGTATGAACTCCTTCTGTCAGTTCACATTTGTCCAAACCCTCGGCAGGCGCTGTGCCAGATCTGGGATCATCCATCCCCCCGCAGCTGGCAGGAGGGTGACACAGAAATCCCAGGGTTTGCAGAGGCCATCCTGTGTGTCCCAGCTAATTCACCACAAAGCAGTGTGGTGAGCCCATGCCCGACTCACACCACGTCAGGACAAGTGTTCCGTAAGGGAACACAGCACCCTGCTACTGCCATCATGGAAAACCCTCCAGGGAAAGCTTCCTCTCCCAGCTGTGCCTCAGAACTCCTGCCCTTTGCCATCTTCTTATGAGCCAACACAGATCCTGTGTGGAGGGGTGAAGGAGAGTGCTCAATAGGACAGCTGCAGACTATACTGGGAAATTGTTTTCCTAAGCAGGGTCAACCAACCTGCTCATCCCCAGGCACTGAGGAGGAAAAACGTCTTATGTAGCATATATTGTGAAGAAACTACCAAATGAAGCATAGAGGACAAAGGCAAAAACATGCATGGACTGTGCTGTAAGGCAGCAAAACAAATTCTCCCGTTGTAGGGCCCAGGGAGGTCTTGAGCATAATCAACTTTTGAAAATCATTTAAATAGTTGTCATGACTCTATTCTTACCTTCTGTCTGTTGATTTGGCTCCCATGATGCCTGAATAGCTCTCCTGAAGCCAGTTTACTGTCTATTGTCTGTGCCTGATGAGAGCTGTTATTTCTGATTAGATGCTTTCCCTCTGTATTTCAGATCTCTGCCCTTCATTTCTCTCCCTCAGCACATTTCTCCCTCAGCATTAGCGGTGCCTGACGTGAGTACCACTCCTAGCACGCCCTGGTGGGTAAGAACAAAGGCAAGAACACGTCACACCTTAGCCTAAGGCTGCAAAACCAGGGACCATAACCTCACATCTGGAAGTGCCTTTATGTTGTGCTACTCCCATGCTCTGGAAGTTCTGTGGGATTTAGTATTTCTTAAGCTAAATACATTTCCATCATTCTTTTATTCATAAAATGTCCCGCTACAAAAACAAGCCAGTCATGCCAGGCTCCAGCTCTCTGTGAATTTGTTTTATAGCAGCACAACTTCCTATGAACAGGGTGTTAAAGGAAAAGATGGTTCCATGTATGTTTTTGAGGTAGATGTGAGCCTTGTATCCCAACACCTCCCCTGAGCCCACTGGGACTACTGACTCTGGAAAGGCAGAGGCATCAAAAAGCCTTTGCAGAATCACAACTCTTACACCCTACCAAAAAATGAATTAATGCTCGTTTTTCCTTTTAAGCACAACTAGCAATTGGCTGGAGAAAACTGAAACACACGTGTACCCACAAAACAATTATCCTGCCTCTCCTGCCATGCTAGGTCAGCATTCAGCACAATCCAGGGCAGCTTGCAAGCAGTGCACCAAAACACTGGGGTGTCCCACCCTCCCTCGGACAGTCTTTTTACACCAGGCATTTCCAGCACCCCCAGTCTTAGCAAAAAGGGAATCCCTGGGCTTCAAGCACGTGGAAGCCTCTGGCACAGAGCAGGAACAGGCAGCTCAGGGGAGAAAAGAGCTGGTGAACCCCCCAGGACAACAAGAAAACAGAATGGGATTCTCACCTGTGAAAAATCACAATCACATGCCATTCAGCAGCCCAGCCACACCCCCCAGCACCGAGGGTGCTGTGATACAGGACCCCAGTTCTTTGGCTCACAAAATCACCTTGCTGACCACAGCCCTGTGTCTGGGAGCCTCCACCACTGCTCTCACACAGGGCCCTTCATGCTTCCAAGCCCTGAAGTGTTTGACAAAACCTCAGCAGGAGTCAGCACAAGGTGTTTTGCCCTCAGGGAAGGGAAAACCCTCCCTCTCTCCACAAGCACAGCAGCCCCACTCAGATTCCTCTCTCCGTGCAAGCCCCTGGTTGCTGACAGGGTAAAACCAGCCACAGCTGCTTCGGAAACACCGGCGCTCCCCAAGCAGCACTCAACATCCCTGTGAAGCTTCAAAATGAGATCTAGAAAATTGCACTTGCTGCTGTCTGTTCAAGTGTAAACCCCACTGGACCAGGGTGAAGGATCCCTGAAGGCCAACTATGTTATCTTCGCCTATAGAAAACAATTAGAAAGCTGATTTTAAAATGCTACAATTAAAGGTTTAATATAAATGCCTTTCTGATGCTATCAACAAAGCACACAGACTTCAAGAAACTCTTTAAAAATACCAAGGCCTTCAAGCAAAAAAGCTGTTTTTGTTTTTTCTTCATGGTGAAGGGACTATGGGCAATTTACACACACTTTCTAATCCTAAAAATACTTTATCTGCGCTATGCATCTTATGTGCTATGAATTCTATACACAGATTGTAAAAATATACTTAAAGCCTTGTACAAATTTACTGTTCTGTCTATAAATTCATGGCTGAGGATAAAACATTCTAGCAGGAAAGCTTGGGGGCAGTCACACAAAATCTGATGAGCAGGAGTTCTGTAAAATTTAATAGAAACATTGCTACCTTTATTTTAGATAATCAGATTACAGTGGGATTTCAAAATTAATTTCCCTTTCTTTGGCAGTTTTATGTTGTGTTTTGGGAATAATCATACAAAATGAACACTACAAATGAAAATCCTGGGTTTATTGAGGTCACTAGGGCAACTCCTACTGATTTCAGTTGGGCTAGGGCCTCATTTTATGAGGAAGTCTTGGGGAGAAAATAAATTCAGACTTCTAGAAACGGAGCAGCATGCCAAAAAGCCTTTTCTTAATTTTATTTTGAACATGGCCACACTGCCATCTGAGAAAGCAGCTCCTTTCACTGCCTCCAGGAAATCAGCAGGTGCTCCTGCTGCCACTGATTCCCTGCAAGCATGGAAGGACAGGCTGGCTTTCAAATCTGCTGCTTTTTACCATGGCCAAATACTGCTGGTGGGCTCAACTGCACATCGTGTCCCACCCAGAGCCAGAATCTCAGCTTCCACCATGTGCTGGGCTTGGGAGCTCCCAAAGACCCTCTGAGCTTCCTTAAGCTTTCCTGGGCTGTAGGATAGCTGCTCTTGCTGGGCCAGGAAATACCAGGCTCCTACACTTGAGAGATGAGTATCCAGAGCCTGTTTCAGATAGGATTTTGCCCCCATGAGAAGCAGCAGCCACGTGCTCCTGAGGAGCTTCCAACTACGTGGGAGCAGGGAGCCTTCTCCAGCAAGCAGGATATTACTGCAAGACAAAAAACTGAGTGCCATCTCTTGGGGTCCAATTCCTCCCAAGCCCAGAAACATCCTAACACATTTTCCTTCCAGTTCAAACTTCTGTTTTTTACTGGCACAAATACACACATGATTCTCTGCCTCACCAAACACGGGGCAATAGACTGACACTGCTCTCTCTAAAACCAATTTCCAAAGCAAGTGTCCTATCACTCCTGACATATTTCAGGCAGAAGCAAAGGAGAATGTCCCTTTGGATGAGATGGGCCATCCTTTGTTTATCTTGTCCTCTTAGTTCTGGCCTGTTTACCAAAGCAGCACCAATCTCCTCTGCTACACCAAACCAGGCTGCTGCTGCCAGCGTGGTCCTTGCTGCAGCAAATCATGAAAATATCTACCACACATTTAAGAGCTGGTGTCACTCTTAGAGCATAAGCCAGAGGACAGTTCCTGCTAGAAGCCAGTTCCAAATGAGAAGTGCTGGGCACGTACGAGAACTTGGATCAAGAATGGAGCAGTGTGGTGCCAAGTACTGAAGTAAGAATTCTGGAAGTACAACTTACCCAAAGTGGCAAATTTGATGCCTGTAAACATGCTTCAATCAGGAATGTTGGATGAATCCTGAAGGTATTGATTTTTAATGGGGTAGACTTCCTCACATTTTGATATCTCCTTATCAGACTGTATTTTTTATCATTAGACATGGAAGGTCTTGGAGATGGACAACATGGAAGTGAGGCTTCAGCTTCACTGACCTTAAAACTCAGTGAAGTCATTTAAAATGGAGACTCAAATCTCCTGGAAGAAAATTGTTAATACTCAGAATTCTGAATAGTATTATATAATTAACTTTTCAGCAGAGAACAGCCTCTTGGCACTAACCATGTCCTTTCTGATACATCAGAGACTGAAAAGCATGGCCTTTCCTGTGCCAACTGTCTTTTAGAATAAACAAGAGACCCTCCCCCCTCATCTCCACGTGCTTAATAATATTAATAGAACATGAAAATATTAATGCTAGTAGACAAGGTCTTTCATAAAGCACATAAATGAATTCATTCACTCTAGCTCATTAGCTTAATCGTCAACCTTTTTACAATGTAACTGATTAACATTTTCATTGTTCTTCCTTGTTTTTTCCTTAGACTTTTGCTTCTTTGGGGATCAAAAGATCTCTGAATGCATAAGCTCAACAAATATCCCTGTACAACTGTACAACAATAGGAGCTGTTAAAAGAGATAACTAAGTAAGGGCTTTCACAGCTCATGCTTCAAAGATACTGCAGGAAACAACCATTTAAGAATCATTTTTATTTTTATGTTTAACGTGATTATACACATTCATGAGTCCAACAAGATCTGCACTGTGACATTAAAGATACAGTACAATAACATTCAACATGAGGTACTTCATATATTTATATATATCTGTCCTTTATAAATAATGCTGTAAGCCTGCTAAGGTCAAACACTGCTTCAGCACAAATGGGTGCTGGGACCTGAAGTGAGCCAAATTTATCGCAACAGAAAAAAACAAAACCCAAACCAGTTCAGTGCAATAAGTGTGTAGAAATGAAAATGTTTACTTAAATACTATTTTAGATATGCAGAAAGTATATTACATTATACTCTCTTATCAGAGATTCCTCTCACCAGCAAATCAAACACACAATTAGCAAAGACAGCCAGGAACAGTTTAGACAGAATCTCGAGGTGATCTCTAGCGACATTACGTTTACATTCCAGGCTGATACGGCTGGTGCTTGCAAAATATCAATCAATGTATTCAAGCTTGGGTGCTTCTGCTAACCCAACCAAATCCACATGCAGACACCTCCTGAAGTGCCCTGATGTTCCAAGGTGAGTGGCACTGGTCATCTTCTTACGTCCCTGTACTTGTTAGCATCACAAAGTGCTCAGAAGCAAGTTGTGCTGTGAGCATCAAAAGGTGTTTTGAGTGCCTTTGTTTGATCACCTGCACTGAAAAGCTTTCCCTGCACCAGCTCCCAAAACCTGGAATGGACGCAGAGGAATTAAGCTAAAGGTTGCTTTCATCCTACTTCGTCAAAAAGACTTCATAAAAGAATCAAATAAGAACATTAATTAAGTAACAGCTCATTTTCTACATATTACAGCTACAGAGTATTCTGACCTCTGAACTTCTCTCCCAGCCAGTGAATGTGGCAGATACATCACCTTTATTTGCAGGTAAGTCAAAACAAATAATAAATTAAGAGTGAGAACCCAAGACTAATTAAACCAATGCAGTGTTCTCTGACCAGCTGTAGCAAGTTTTTTAACCAAACAAATCGGAATGCAGCTCGCTGCCACAAACAACCTGTCAATCTGCTCATCACTCGGAGCAATTACATCTGCATCAGCCACTTGCTGTACGAAAACCTAATCAGCTGATTAGCATCTTTCTCTGCTTTGAAATGTATCTAAATAAATGGAACTGCTGCTCAGATGTTGTCTGAGAGTGGATGACCATTACCTCATCATAATCTCAGATTCCTTTTTACGATCTCTCCAGCAACTCTTTCTCCACTCTGTATCATTTATACTCTTGTCTATTTTCAGCAGCAGATCTAAATATAAATAACTGGAGGTTTTTTTAAATCTCTCCCTGGGAGTTTTCCATGGAGCATTCTGTTTAGATTTCACAAACAGTCTGGATTATGTACATCTGTTACAAAAAAAAACAAAACATTTTTCTATGTATTTTGAGGGTATTTACATTTCAGAAAGAGTGCTGCTTACACACACATGTAAGTATGTATACAAAACATTAAACACTAAGATGAATGAAAGGCATAAATCCTGCGGGGTACTTTATTACCTGGCTCTCCTTTTATTACCTCGAGAGAAGATCTGGGCTTTGGCCATAAAGTGTTTGATGACTACACTGCAGTTTTCCTTACTTCAGATGGTATTTTGGACACTGCAAAGATGTATTCTGGCACTTTCCGATGGCCAGGGGCCAGGATTCCAACCACCAAGCAACACTTAGAGTAAGGGTATTAAACTGGTAAGAAATCATATGAGAAAAACATTTTCATTACAGAACTGACAAGTGAATTTAGGGTTATGCGACATTAATATGTTGCTATACTGTAACATTAATCTTCAGCCAGTCTAAAGAATTGTTTGGTCTCTCATTTTGCTAAAAGGCAGGCAACAAACAGAACCCACTTTGGAGGTGAAGCAAGAATGAGATGCTTTACAATAGGCAGTGTAGCCTTTGAGGAACAACAGTCCCAGTGCAGTGGTGAAGAATTTTCTCATGTTTCAGTAGTACCTGTAGCTCTTATTTATACCGGTTTCCTTCCCTGACACAAGGAGTGTCCCTCATACTTTTGCAAAAATGATACAGACATGTAACTGGAAGTTTGGGGGAAAAAACTCAGGCAAGGAAAAAGTTCTGTACCACATAATCCTCTGATTGATGTGTAGACATAAGCAGTTGCAAGAGCTCCAACAATAACCATTAGAAGAGACTTCCTCCCCCTCACTGCTATCTGATGGTATACACTAAATGTAATATTACCACAGCTGGGAATCTTCTGTCTGTCTCAATTTCAACTGGTAATAAAAAGAAAAAAAAAAATCTCCTATTACAGAAAAAAATCCAAGTCAAGATTGATACATTCTTTTGTTCCTCTAAAATCTGCCTCTACCATGTTTAGGAAGAAGAAAAAACCCACCCAAAACAAACAAAAAATTATCCTGCATCAGATGATTGATATAAATTCCCATTTATTTAGCAAGGGTTCAAAGAAATGCCATTTAAAGAGCAGATCAACTCCAATGTAGCAAAACCTGGGTCATGGGAGTAGAGTTTCAAGAGCTGCATACACCATTTGAACACGTGCAAGTACTGCCTTGCCTTCAGGGTGGGATTCCTAGAAAATGAACTCCAAGGGTAACTTGCCAAGCCCACATCCCTTCCTCACTGTGAACTCGTCCATGCACTGGGGACATGGTCAGTATGCCATGGAGCTTCCTGAAAGATGCTTCCTTCTCCCCATCTTCCCCTGGAGCCATCCCAAACAGTTGGCTGCAGGAGAATCCCAGAGGATGAAGGTTTAAACCTGTGTTTTTTTCTGCTTATAACTGAAGGACTTTTTTCAGCTCCCATGGTCTAAAGCAGCTTGGTTTACTGGAATCTCCAAAGTCTAGAGAGCAGACAGCAGAGAGAGCTATAAAACAAGGCTCTTCATTTTCTATCTTACCTCCCCAGCACAAGCATAACATGGAGAAAGAGAAAACAGATCAATGAAGACAGTGTTTAGTGAGATACAAGAGGGGGACGTCCTCTGGTGATTCACAGGTGCACCAAAGAAAGGGTCAGTATCACCAGCAGGCAGGCAGCCCTCTTACAAAGCCATTAAAACTCACTTGTTTCTAAGAGCTTCCAGTTTCAATATTACACTTAATCACCAACGATGCTACAAGTACAGCAAGCCAGGAACTTGCCCACAGCATTTAGTTACATTTTCCCTGTACTGATCACATATCTGCAGATAAAAAGCTAAGTGTCAGTAGGCCCGAACCAGACAGGTTCTTCATAGCAAAACGCTTTGTATCCACACACTCCCATTCAAGCGTAAAATATGAGTTCAGGAATTTGTCCTCCCTGTACCCCCGTGCCATTTGTACTGTCCGAGGAGCACTGAAACTGAACAGTCACCTTCCCACACTGAACTTCTGTCATTCCTTCTTGTCCAAAATAGCTGAGTTCGTTACCATCCAGAATCACGCTTGCCGTGTAGAAGGTGTCAGGCTCAATCTGCACCGGATATTCAAACCACACGGGAAAAGTGTTACTAGAACCATCCGAGAAGTATTTACTCAAGTTCTGGCCCAGGATAACTCCTTGGCGCTTCAGTTCAATCTTGGCACTGTACTCTGCCGACCCGCAGCTGGAGCCGTAGAGCCCAAAGCCGGCGATAAACACTCTCTTGTCAACAGCAAACTGGATGCTGTCGCAGCGGCCCCGGTAGCGCCACTGGTTGCTGCGGTAAGCGCAGGACTGGAAGCGGTGGCAGCGCTGAGGGACGAGGCCTTTGCGGGGCTTGCTGACGAACTGCAGCTCCGGCTTCTTGGCAGCCGTGTACCACAGGAAGATGTCGTTGGTCTCGTTGAGCGTCAGGATCCCCGACTGGGCGGCGCCGTTGGCGAAGTCGTCGAGGGCCATGGTGGGGATGCGGATCAGGTAGAGAGCCTTGCCCAGCACCTTGCGCTTGTTCTCGATGGTGGCCGTCAGCTCCTGCCGCTGGCACTCCACCTCAGCCCAGCTCAGAGCTGCCTCGAAAACGACGATTTCTTTGGCATTCAGAGTCTCCCTTCGGAGAATGCTTTCAAGTGTCTGAAAATCAATGTCACAGAAGCCCTCGGACTTCAAAGCGAGCTCAGCCTGGGCATCAATCACTTCCCAGCAGCGCTGGGTCAGGTCGGGTTCCTCGAACAAGCAGCTCTGGGAGAGCAGCACGCAGGCGTTCTTTGCGCTCAGACTTGTCTCGAGGAAGTTGACGCAGGCGCGGGCCAGGTGAGGGACAATGTACTTCTTGGCAGCATAAAGAGTGGCCAGGACGGTGTCTGCAGCCAAATCGATCTCATCACAATAGATGTACCTGAAATGAAGCACACGGGGTAACGCTGCTGCTTAGTGCCACACTGGTTTGCCAGCAACAAACTCATACAAGACCATAAACAAAGAATATTTAAATGGCTCCACATTAAAACCAAACTGTGCTTTCAGGAGTATTGATTAAGCCCAGAGAGAAAAAAACAAAAAAATTCAGCACTTGTGTCAAGAACATGGAAGAGAACAGGCTCAAATCTAAGGTGAATGCAGCTTTCCATTTGGGGTGCATGCTATGAATTGTTTAAAAACCTCGGCCCCTGCAGCTCTGCGCTCCTTCCACACAGGCCTCGGCTCCCAGGCAGGAGCTCCTGCAGGGCTGCCTCACTCAGCCACTGCAGAGTCTGGAACACTTCAGGAGTTATCAAGAGTCCCTGGAATGCATCTCCCCTGATGGTGAACTGTGGTTTACTGAGGTTATGCACAAACACAGGAATCATAACAACTTTGTGGAAACTAACTAAGTAGGTAATCTAGGCAGAGAAATGCCATTCAAGTATTTCGGGTGCTATCTATTTCTGTAACTACTGGGTTGGGTTTTTTCAGAGGTGGCTTTTCTGTTTGGGCTTATGTTTTTGGTTGGTTTTTTTCAAAGGGTGATGAAGCATAGAGGAAATGGAAGGGTTTCAGGTTTTTAATGCTCTCAATATCCTAACTCAACTAGCGCAGCATTTTCACTCAGTCTCACTGCATAAGGATGAAAAAAGCTTTACTGCTATGGTAGTATGGTGGAAGAGATGAAGGTGAAATTCTATTTATGTGACTAAACTGCTGGGATTCGTTGCTCAGAGAAATGAAGCATTGTACAGTTTGTTCTTTTCAATATCTCATGCTTCAGGGCCCCATTTGCAGCTGGTGAATGCAATGTGCTAAAACCATGCCAAATGTAATTTCACTCTTCACAGGGATAAGCAAGTCTTGATGGTTATGGCTGATAAAAGTGTCTTCCTCCAGAAAAGCTAAAGTCGTATGCAACCCTGTACTAATTAAAATTTTCTAGTTAGCAGGTTCCCTACACAATGAGTTTACTGCAGAACAGATGTGCCTATAAAGAGGAATTAGTACCTACGCTGATCTGATTATAGTTGTAAATAACTATTTGTATTTTTGCAGCTGTAAGATAGTATCCTCGATGCCACACTTGGAAAACACGCACAGAGATACTGCTCCAGCAATATAAAATCTAACAGGTTACAGAGAAAAATAAAACTTGCATAGAGCCAGGCCTATTATTTAGTCTTTACTACTTGGTTTCAGCTTATTTGTGGAACCAAAGAACCCATCTGTATATCTGTGGTTACAGGCTTAGCTCCTTTACCGCCCAAAAAATTCCATTTTCAATTAATTTGCTTTTATGATTCTCCTCATTGCTCTCCAACTCTTTCCTCCCTTCTATTACAGCAGAGAATGATGACATCTGTTTTAAATCGAAATAGTACAAAAGTTGCTATTTTAATATTCCTGAAAATAAAGCACTAATATCACTGATGTACAGCAGACACAGCACAGATCGGCTGTCAGCAATACTCCACACCTCTCACTCTGCCAACGCACCTCGGCTCTGGTCTGCAATTACTGATATTCCAGTTTCTCCCTTTTCTCAAACACAGGATGCTGCCAGACCACAGGGTTTGATGGTTTAGTAACACATTCAGCCTGGGATGGGATGGGATGAGATCACGGTTCTAACTTAACAGTCAAGACTGAGATAAGACATAATACATTAATGCATCAATTTGGTTTGGCAGCTAGACTATGAGTTTAACCCTGGCTTTAAAACTGGAGAGAACAGTCAAAGCAGTTTTACTGGCAGAATAATAAATGTCTACCAGTCGTGGTATTTCCCATATAACACCAGGCAATACCTTGTTTGTTGTCAGAATGCCCACTGTGTAATAAAACACAAAACATGTTGATGCCATCAGAATTCATTGACCTGGGAAAAAAAACCAAAAAAACAAGAAACCAGCAAGATGCCAAAACCAAAAAACCCAAGCTAGATGTATTTTCTGAGAAAGTTTATGGTGTGGAAGGAAGTGTATGAAGGAGAGGCTGCTTTGGCATAGCTGAAGTCTCTCCCTCTGCAGCAACAGATCCTTGTGCCGCCCATGGCTCCCAGCAGTTGCATCCACAGGGATGGTTTCCAGAGTGAGGAGTGAAGGGGATGGTGGCTCCCCCTAAGCTCCAGTGGATCCTGTGATCAGGGGACGCTGCACTGCTGAGCACCATCCCTGACTGCCCTGCACCACCCCACCGTCCGCAGACACTGAGGCACTCCGCAGCCTCAGGCACGCTGCGTGAGGGAAGGCAGCACTGGCGAGGTTACCTCAACAGCCACACACACCACAAACTATTTCTGGTCTTTTGGGTTTTTTCAATAAAAGCTGAGAAGGTGAAGAATCCCATGGTTCTGGCCATGCTCTCATAGACAGTTTCCTAAATTGCCATGGGCAAAATAATATGCAAAGACCTAGATGTCAGTATTGATACTCTTTTTTCTAGGCTTGCTTTCTGCACACATTTCTTAATGATAAATTCAGAAAGCATTCAATTTTTGTATGATACATCATGTTTAGCCACAGTGAAATAGATTTGCTGTTCAAAAAGAAAGGGGGGGCTGGAAGAATCCAAGTATCTTGTATTTGTCATTTGTAGAATTCAGTGCAAAAGTGTAAGACTGAGCTCTGCCACAAAATCAAAAAGGCCCAAAGCAAATATCCATAACACGCCTCCCTTCATAATGTCATATCTTAACTTTATTTTCCAACTCTACAGAACATCTGTGGAGCTCTCCTGGCAGTTACTGATATTTGCACAGAACATTCCTGATGTTGATGAAAACCCATAAAAACTCTATAAGCAACTTTGAATGCTCATCTATGATGCCAGTGAAATGTTAAAAATGAAAAAGAAACTGTTCTGTAATCACAAGCTAATCAAAACAATCTATGAAATACAATAAATTACTAGCTAGTGATTATATCATTACATGCAAGAAAACCTGCAGCATATTAAAGGAATCACTATCAGATACTGATGTATTTTCTGTATAGGGAAGCAAGGGCATTTATTTAAGCCGAAGGGAAAAAACCCAAAAACTCAGAGCCATACCATTTCTGTGATAGTGCATTTCTCTTTGACAATCAGAGTTTATAGATACATTCAAGGACAATTCAGCAGGGAAGCTGCTTCATTATGCCCATTTAGGAACAGAGAGCATTTCTTATGCAGTTTGCAAGAAGAAAAGTAATGATCATGTAAACTGACTCATTTTCCTTGTTAGATAAAACCCCCTATTCATGTAAACAGCCTTTTTATCACTTTCCAAACGCATCAACATGATACATGAAGAGATTTTTATTTTTCAGAGGCTATACCAGATAACTTAGGGTCATTTTTCTAAGACAAGACCTGTGTACTGCAGGTTTGTAAAAGAATCGGAATGATGTCAATCTACAAGCCAAACAATTTACTAGGTCTGGAGAGGCTTTGTGCACGCATTTTTAACTTTTCTCTATGCTTGCAAAGTAGAACAGTTGGTTTGGGGTTTTTTGTTACAGCTGACAAATCTTTTTAGTAACTCCACTCCTTTGTGTAACGTGTAGTGACAAATCAGATCGATAGGCATTACAGTACACAATGTGTCCAAAGATCCCCTGTCAAAGTCATTATTTACAACTGCCTACATTAGTTTAATACATGTGTGCCAGGAAGGGTGGGGGGAGAGCAAAGCGAGGTGAAAGTTTAAAACACAAAAAGAGGAATATTTCAAGCGACTGCTTTCTTTCTGTTTATATGCAAGTCTAATACTTCAGCTGTGACACTGGCAGTGCATGTATACATCAGACAGGAACACATATCCAGCAGATGAACGATGCTTACTTCAGCATTGCAAGGAAAGCAGCAGGCTCAACATCTGGTATACGGATTTCATCTTTGTCCTCAGCCAGCTCTCCGTAAAACATCGCATGGAATACAGAGCTCCCAACAGCCAGGACGTACTGTTGAGAAAGGGAAATCTTATTTCATGCTTTGAACTGAAAACACTGCCAACACAAACAATGTGGGAGAGCCACTCTGAGCACACTGGGTTGCACTGACAAGCTCTAAGATACACTTCAGTAAGAAATGAGGTCCAAGTTAAGAACAAATTACACGTTTTCCTTGCATTTTACTCTCCCGGGCATAGATGCATTAGCTACTGGAAAACGCTCATCTCCACCACAGAAGTTAACTATTTCTAGGAAATCTCAAGAGTAGTATTAATTAACAGTACAAAGCAGTATTCCTAACTTTACTGCCTTAGCCCAACAAACATGTTGTTTAACTGAAAACACAAAGAGAAGCCAGGGGGACAGTTTATCCCCCTGCCTGCAGCCCCTTCAAACACAGACTGCTGCGGGTCCCAGAAGAGGCGAGCCTCCCACGCTCTGTCCCATCCCCTGTAACCGTGGGAGCTCTCCCTGGCTCTCGCCACCCCAGCAGATCGTGCAGCTGTTGCTTACTTTGTGTCCTGGCAGCCGCTGGGTCCCACCTGGTGGCCCGACCACAAAATGAACATCTGCCATCAAGTCATTGTTGAACATCACTGCATTTCTACAAACAGAGGTAGCGTGTTAATTTGTAGCACCCGGGAACTCTCTCTGCATGCCCCAGACCCAAGAAATTTAATTTTTTAACAACTTCAAGCTGCTTGTTAGCAAAGAGAAGCAGGTCATGCTTTGCTTCAAGCTACTTCACACATCATTGCACAAATATACCAGACAAAATACTATGGAGGAAAAAGCATGTGTGGTGTGTGTGTTGCAATAAAACAAACCCCTAAACTTCTGAGAACTTTCCAAGAAGTGGAAATCAAAGTCCAGAGCATGTATCACTGAAAATCCCCACCAAGGTCTAAAAGGAAATCTTTATGGGTATGCTGCAGCTTTCAGCAACATTTTTTTAACTCAAACAGATGCAGTGAATGGAAAAGAGGTATTAAAATATTTTTCCATTACTGAAATTCTTATTTCACATACATAGGGAGGAAAAAAAGCAAAACAATCAAAATATTTTGCTGTTTTCTTCAGCTAATAAATGCATTCTGGACGTTTTGCTACTTTTCACCTCTCCACTCAAACACCAAAAAAACTGCCCTGAACTTACCTCTCTCTGATGGTTGGATAAAGTCCTTGCCAATTAGGTGCAGGAATAGTGTTGTTGTTATTGAGATTTTGCTGGTGGTACTGCTGGACAGCAGTTGTATTAGTGTTAGCTGGTTTCTTTCGGGGAAAAATATCAGCAGCCATCTTCTTCTTCTTTTTGGTCTTCAAGGTAATGATTTCATAGCAAACTGGAGGCAATTTGCTGTTGCTACTGCTGCTGCTATTTCCTTTCTTAGAGCTCTTCTTAGACCTGTTCTTGACCGTCTCTGGAAGCATCAAGAAGAAGGTGAGACATTTCATGTTCTTTCCTTTCTCATCTACCATGAGTATACCCGTGTGTAAAGCCCCACAGCCTAACTAGCTAGGAACATTTAGGAATGTACGTGGAAGCTGTTACACCGAAAGCAGCAGAGCTGAGAGTTCGCTTCTTTTCCAGCAAGACAAGGTGACCTTTCCAGCGCACCGAGTAAGAAACTGACTTTAAGTTTGATCCAGTACTTGAATCGTTAAACACATCCCCATCATTCCTGCCAGCTCGCTTTCTTTCCAGCTTTCCCGATCAGGAGGCGCCGGGCAGCGCTGCAGCGCGGGCAGAGGGCAGGAGGAGCGCACGGCGGCAGTGCCAGGCTGCCGGCGAGCCCAAGTTGTGCGGGCAGGGCTGGAGCGGGACCGGCAGCAGAGCCAATGGCTGCAGGCACGGAGCGCGATTGGGCTCGCACACAGTGACACCTATTGCAGCCTGCGCCGCTCCCACGTTAAAGCCGCGGCGGCGCTCCCGCAGCTCCCACGCAGCCCGCGGCGATTCGGGAATCAATGGCACACGCGGCCGGCGGGAGCGCGGGCGTGTTCCTGTGTGCGTGAGCTCTCCTCCGTGCCGCTGCAGGTTTCGCAAAGAAGTTGAAATCGGGTAGAGGGATCTATCTGAGCCTACCGCCGTGGGAGCTGTTTCCACGGGCACTCGCTATTAGCACGGCTTCCTCTGGCTCTAGCATCCCCACAAATCCCTACTGTAAGAGTTGTTCAGCAGCGTGCGAGATATCAGAACCGAACTGAAGCAACCAAGCGGCAGCACAGACAGCGATGCGGCCAAACAATCCCCTTCAGAGCAGCTTCTACTCCAGTGTAACACGAACAGGGATGAGGTCACAGCTCCAGCTTTAACTCCTTCTGCTTCCAGATATCACAACAGCCTTTGACAGGGGTCCCAAATCACTAAGCGGAGCTAATTAAACCGGCTTACGCCAGCCATGGCTACACCATATCAGAAGAAAACTTGTAGATGTGCAATCAGATTAAAGCAAGCCAGAGTGAATACATTTAATCAATATTTCAAAGCATTAAATGAAAAGGTCTGAATGATTTAGAGTGTCTCGGGCAAAAATCACTCCTTGAGATGCAAACACAGTCTGATTTTATTCACAAATACTTTCTGAAATAAACAGGATATAAGCTACGCCAATCGAACCACTTAAATAGTAAAGAAGTCTAATTTTTACTCATTAGTTTACTCAGAACTTAAATTTAGATCCAATTTCTTTAATAGAGGTCAAGTGTACAGAAAAACCACCAAGTAAGCATAGCCACTTAAAAGCAGTTAAATAAAAATACTCGGTATGAGATGTCAACATATCACACCTTAAAACACTGGGGAGCAGATAATTAAAATATGATTTCACAATTTTTTAAAGAAAAAAAAAACCCTCTGCTTTCAAAGCTAATTTAGCCACATTTTGCCTTAATTAGTTTTGCTGGACAAGAGTACAGCAGGGAAATTAAAGTGATAAAAGGTTGGTGAAGAAATCTTGTTGAACCCCTGACAGAAATCTGCCACTGACTCAAACAGAAATATTACTCAGGCTATTTATTCAATCTCCATCCCAACTGCCTGAATCACAGCTGTGGCTGTGTGAGACACACTCAGAATGTCTTTAACCTGGAGTGTGCAGGTATTGCAGAGATGACCAGGTCTCCTTCACAATCCAACCCCTTAGTGCAAAATCTCCTTGACTGCTGCTTTAAAGGGAGATGGTGGGTTATGCATGCAAGGCAGACACGTTCCTAAATACAGTGAAGGGAGGTTATGTAACTTGCAAAGAAATTATTTCTAGCAACCTTTTCTTTCTCCTCCCCGCTTTTTCTTTTTTATCTGCAACAGACTGATCAGAAAGGGAAACTAAAAACCTAAACCATATTGAACTGCAGAGGGGGAAAAGAAGGGTAAAGGAGAAGAAACTCATCCTACAGATGGGATCTTATAACTGCTCACAGCTGAGTTTATATTGGGAACACAGCAGGTATTCCCAGCACAGAACTTGAGTTTGTTGAGTTTGTGCAAGTTTTTTTTTCTCTCCTTATGTAAATTTCCAGCCCTTCCAGTTACAAAAATAACCCTTTTGCTACTGCACAGGACAAACATTTCAAAAGGAAGAAATCATAAAAAAACCTCTTAAAGATACAGAAAACCACAGACTCCAGAAAATCTGGAGCATTGCAGTTGGCAGAAGGCGAAATATAGCAGGGGTTGGAAGACTTGACTGTTGTTCCACAAATCCATTTTACAGACTCCCAAAGTATATAAAAATCAAGGTCTCTGCATATTTCTTCAAACCAATGACCAGGACAACTCCAAAAATTTTACACACACACCAGATAAGGTCACTGGGAGGCTCCAGGAAATGGAGAGAATGAGGGCCAGACTGACCAGTTAACTCCATGTGGGAAAGACAGATCGTAAATGTGAATCCACAGGAATCCACCAACCTTTGAGTTCTGGAACACACCACACACGCACAGCACGTTGTGCTTTCTGGGAGAGGAAAGGAAAGGAGGGAGAAGCTGCAGCTGAAGCATGTTCTGCTTGAACTCACAAGTCACACAGACCCCAGCAGATAAGAAGTATCTGCATGACAGGATGAAAATCCAGCCCAGTAAATAAAAAGCCAAACTGCCATCTTTGCCTGCTCTTAAGTCACCCACCAAAACCCAGACTGGAAAACAGCACTGATTCCAGAACAGAATCTAGATAGATTTAGATTTTCATAGAATCCCTATGAAAAACTACAAACCTCTTCCAGGTTCATACCACCTTCCACTGCACTTCATCACCTCAGG
This sequence comes from Bombycilla garrulus, assembly GCA_013400315.1. Classification (NCBI taxonomy): domain Eukaryota; kingdom Metazoa; phylum Chordata; class Aves; order Passeriformes; family Bombycillidae; genus Bombycilla; species Bombycilla garrulus. Next base: position 71,700 of record VXBU01019605.1, on the reverse strand, counting down.
GACTAAGTCTCATAAACGACTCATTAGATGGATGTGAAATGGGAGAAACAACCCCCAAAGAATCAGTGCTATCCTCGCTCCCTGTTCTTTCTGTTTTGGCAGCAGCTTCCATTTATTTTCATACAGCGGTGTTTTGTTCTGTTACTATACAATTACTGTTAATGAATTTAGAAATCAATACACTGGCACTCAGTAAAAACAACCCATGAACTGTTGAAAGACCAGTGAAAATCCCCAGTTTAGATCAGTCTGTCTCCAACAAGAGGATCAAGGAAATTGACCTTCCCTGACCCGTAGATCTGTCCATTTCTGAAATCTTATTACAATGTGCTCCTAATCTTCTTCAGCAACTCTCATTTTTCTTCATTAATTATATATTAACAGAACTAAACTTGATATATACAAGTGAGAAAAAGGGAAATATAGTTCTTCAAAGGCACATTAATTTTTATTTTACAAGCAAAGTAGTCAGGCCAGAAATATTTCAAGTTAAAGGGTGGAGGAAATTCCATGCTTAAATCTTAACTCAGCCTAATGGGTATTCAAAATGCCAGAAGAGAAGAATTAAGCAAAAGACTGTATTCCCAGTGTAAGATATTACACACCAAGTTACATGCCCCTTCCAAAAGATTAGGAACAGGTCAGGAGCCCTTGGAAATCAGTTCCTGACTAAACACTGAACTAAAGCAGCAATTTTGCTGTTCCAACCCAAGTGTGTGCAACACACCTGCCATCCCAGCTTATTTATCCCTTAAGAACATAGTATACCTTGTCAGGAGTCACAGCAAAGCCCAGCTCTTGGTACAACTTTTAATAGCATGTTACTACTATAATTATGCCTTTCTAAAGGTAACTTCCAATAGAGAAATCAGTTTAATTTCCAGGGGTGATGGGAGTATTCTTCCTCATACTTCATCAGTCTCTCATGCTGCAACAGCAAGGACACAAAAGAGTTTTCATCTTTTTTTCTCCTCCTAATAAGCTGAGTTTTTGTACATCTCTCATTTACAGACCTGTTCCTCATGTAGCAACATGAGCTAGACAATTCCATAAAAAACAAGCTTCCATCAAAATTCCCAATTGTTTGTTACAACCACATCATGAATAAATGAAAGAAGTCTTAGTAAGCAATGAGGAAATGCATACATTCCTTTTTCTGTAAAGTTGCCAAATGTCTTCTTTGGCAGTTACTATGCCTATGCATTATTAACATTGTTTGAATTCTGAAATTCCCCCTACAAGGAAACAAATTTCAGATGACGCATTTTGATTAACCAAAATAAATACACAATGTCACTGTTTAACAAATCTACCTGTCTGTCCACTGCTAGCTTCATTAAATTAATGTCACTTTAAGCACTCATTGAAAAATGGAATGTACATGTTCAAAAACTAACTAAACAAACAGAGAACCTCAATAAGCCCAGCCCACACAGCTGCCGTGCCATGTTCTGTTTACCTATCTATCAATTATTTAGTCACTTGGAAGAGTCATTCCCAATCACCCTTCCAATCCTTCTGCTTGTAAAAACCAATTTGGAAAGGGGACTGATAGCTCTACCCTTCATTTCCTCAAGTAAAAAAATGCATTGCAGTGCACAAAAACTTCCAATCTCCTCTCTCCTGAGTTTCTTATTAGAAGCACTGGAAGGAACCAAGATGCCATCTACTCCTGTCTGCTGCATGGGAAAGCTGGAAATAAAGTCTTACTCAGTAAGGTCTTCTATGGAAAAAATAATAATAAAAAGACAACCAAAAGCAGGAAGAAAGATGGGCAAAATTGTAAAGACTCAAAGAAGCCAAAAGACATGCTAAAAAATTCCTTTTACATCCCAGAATAGCAAGAGCTGTGAAAGAGTAGAATAGTATCAGAGTAGAACTGCATATTGAACCAAGACTAGTAGCTTAAAACAAAATTCAAAGTAGTTGAAGTGTATTTTTTCTGTAGAATTCACGCTACACTAGCAACACACTTCTTAACAAATATTCTTAACTGCTTAGTGTTTATGAGGATTAAAAAACTTTGCATAACATTATCCACGAATAAAGCTTTTTTCTTAATTTTCCTAAATGCCCTTCATGCGTTAAAGAAAACAAAAGTAGAAAGTCCTGAGCAGACTAGTCAAAAGGTAAAAACCAATTTACATAAAATAAAAACTTAAAGAATGAGTATTCACAACTATTTTTTTCTCCTGTAGTATTTGTTAGCATACAGGCTATACATGGCATTTGTTTTTAGTCTCTCCACCAAAGCAGCCTTTCCAGTAAATCTTTTTAATGTGTCATTTTTGTAACCGTAAAATACTTTTCTTAGCTTTTTTTTAAGCACTATCCATTTTGAGACAAAGTAATCAAAACAAAACATTTAAGATTAATATCTACTCCTATGTTTACTTGTAAATAAATGTGCACTTTCTTTGTAAGCATTTCAAGTCACTTTCCATGAGCTTGTTCCTACCTCAACTGCAACATCTCCTATTCTCATTTTTTCCTGTTACTTTTCTTGCTTAGCTGCTTAAAGCCTGCAATTTAACTTCAGTGAGAGGCTGAAAAACTTAATATTCATGTCCCAAACACTTTGCTATGCTGGGTTTTTTTCTTTTAAAGTTAAATGTTTTATTCCCTGATGGACCAAAATAAATGCAGCTAATGTATCAGTGTGAGAAAAATGATGTTCAAAGTTTTCTTGTATTTTCATTCTGATTTGAAGACCATGCCTGCTGCAGGAGTGACAGTCCATATAAACCCTAAGTGTGGCAAGAAAAGCCTACATTTAAACAGCCTGCAGTGAACAATATACTTGATCCCGTTACAGTGAATTACCCCACAGCCATTCTCTTCTGGGCATATGGTACAAAATAATGTCAAATGCTTCATTACAACAGAAAATGTATGATTTTACAAACCTGCTAAGACACTATAAAGGAACTCTGTGAAGAGGAAACCTGCAACCACAAAATGATAATTCAATTCAAGGTTACAGGAGATAAAGTGTTTTGCTACTAATTTAAAAGAGACAAATTATGCATTTGTTCTCCATTGCGGCTACTCGAGCTTGTCCATTTCATTTCACATAGAGCTTTGCTCTTGACAAAGTCTGTGGGGTCAAAAAATAAGTTCTTTCTTAGTGGCTGCCATTTATTTATTTCTTTCTTTATTTATAAACATGATATTGCAAACCTGAAAGCACTCAACCCTTTTTCCTGAGGCAAAGGTCAACTTTAATTCTACTCTGCCTCTTACCAAAACTGACTTACAAAGGAAAGATCAGATAGCTCAGGAAATTGGTAATGAGATACAGTGGTTTTCGTCTCTAGGTCACTAATTCTAAATTGACCAAGGTCAACAGTAATCAAAAGTCATTAGCATTTAATGATCCTTCAGTGCCCCGTGAGAAAAAAGCTAGTGATCTTAGTGCACTTCAGAAAAACCACCACTACAATCAGCACTCACACGCTGCCTGCTTCAAGGGAGAGGTCAGATCAGATGGCTACAGACAGAACTTCCAATCTTGCAGACAGATTTTGCCTCTGCAGACAAACTCTTGCTAATTTTAACTTGGCTCACAAACCATCATTTTCAAACTGAATAGTTAAATTAAAATGGGCTCTCTGAAGGGTAGGCTCTGAACAGGCTGCTCATGCTCCCTCACATCAGCAGTTCCCAAATGTCTTTGTTTCCCTACACACAATAAGTCTGAAAAATTCAAATTCCAACAGGCCCGTCCTCAGAGAGGAAGCTTCTCACTAGTGAGAACCAATGGCACCAGAAGTAACTACTCCCCGAGTACCCACAGGGGAACTGTTGATTGTGCTGGTGTATAACTCAAAAATTACATTTCTCATGTGCAGGTAACCTGCATCCACCACGTCACACCGCTGTGCTGAAGCTCCCAGTGGGACAGAAGGGGGAGAGGACATTGCTACAGTGCACAACCTCACCTGCACACTTCAGTCCCCTGGGGAAACCACATCATGGAAACCCATATTTTACATCTAGGGAATATGAGGATTGAAACCCCACAGCAGATCAGTAACCTGAGTGTTTACAGCAGAGCATCACAGCTGGCAGCATGGCATCATTCCATGTGTTAAACAGGGAAAGTCTGGTACAGCCTCTCGTCCCCACTGCATTTTAAACTACAGAAGAAGAAAATCATGCCAGTGAAAAAGGAACAGCACAGTACGTTGGTAAACCAAGCCTTTGATAAGAAATGCATTCTCAGCCACAGTGGCCGCTGCTTCTCAAAAGTGAGAATTAGAAGCAATGAGTAACAACTCTTGCAGGAATTTCACAGTTCCCTACTAACCCCAGTTTTCAGGTATGAGATACTGATTGCTGCTAACCTGAGCCTAATCCAAACAGTTCAAGGAATGGAACTGGGCACGACATCCACTGAACTGCACTGTCCTGAATGAATCTCCCTTTGCCTCGCATTAGAAGCTGTGGATTTTGTTACTTGCCCTTAACTGATTCCAAACTCTCCCAGCACACACAGCCTCTGTTTGAATCCACATGGAGACACAGACATTCCCAAATTTTTCCCCTATCCACTCCTTTAGAAAATCATTAGAAAATTATTTTCCTTCGCTGCAAATAGTTCAGTCACATTTGCCTTCCTTTGCAGTCAGTTATGCTTCAGTATTTCCATCAGTTTCTCTTCCTCTTTACAAGTGAATAGCAGCTACTGCACCATCATGAATTTTCAAGAAAGAACACATACATGCTGCTCAAATTTTGGTTTCAGAAGATATTTTTTGTGCCCTAAGATGTATTTGTCTATCAATGTTAGGATATCTTATATGTTCTTCTTCACAGTAACTCTGTGATACATCAGAACTGCAGTAGAGAAAGAAACTAAGGAAGGGCAAGTAATCAAACAGAACAGCATACTTAAGGGGTTGTACAAGATAAATATACCCATTAGTTTTATGTATTATGAACTTTTATACAGTATGAAAAGCTTTACTTTTTCTTGGTATACACGGGGTGGAATCAGACATGTAAAGGCAATAAGCTCTGAGGAATCCTGACATCTCTCAGACAAGCAAACAAGCTCTGCCTGAAGAGCTGCTTCCTTTTCCTACTCTCAGAAAACCCTTGCAACCGAGCAGAGAGAGAGGACAGCTCTAATTCCAGAGAATATAGTTTTTAAAGAGAATTACTCCCTTAAACTGCTTTGGATGTGAAGAGAAAGTATAGCTTGAGTGGTTATGGAGTGTAACCTGGTACATAAATACCCTGTCACAGAAAGATGTTATCAAGTCATCCAGCCTGGCACTGAAGTGGTACATGATCCTCTAGTGAAATATTTATTCAGGATATCAGGTAATCTCAGGGTACAGGTGACAGGGCTGGAAAAGGTGGTGTCTCAAGATAGCTTCCAAATCAGTTTGTTGCCTGGCTTCACCCCACGCAGCCAGGACAGACAGACAGACACTCACAAACTGCCAACCAGATCCCCAGTGTTTTAAAATGCAAATGCTTTCCAGACACTGGACTTGCTTGGTTTTCACAGCAGCTTGCTAAGATACCAAACTCAGAGCGGGCAGCAGGATCAAAAAATAGATGAGCCAGGCCCCAAAAATGAGAAGCTTGCAAATTTGAATAAAGTTTTACTTAAGCCACCCCACTCAGTTTTCTGACACACACAAAAAGTGCTTTTGTAACCAAGGTAGGGGATTGGAATTCAACTTAATGGCAGAAAACACAACCAATGACAACTTCCACCACAAAAAGCTTGTCATCTTTTCCTTCCAAGATTCCCATCTCTTACTTCCCTCCTTGGCCTCATCCATGAGCCCTTTGAGACAGAAACTGCTGCTTGATCACTCATTTAAGTGCTCACAAAACAGAGCTTCCACACCAGCTCAGTACCTGCACATTTATAAAACAGAACAACAGCCAGCCAAGTCTGAGGAGTTACCAGAGACAGCACTGGGGCAGAATCATTTCGAATTATAACAGAAAGCAAATGCTGGGCATAAACAATATTCTGCTGCCAAACTTATTTGCTCAAGTTTCTACAACAGGTGATCTAAACTACTGACAACATAACACACAGCCTGTCATCATCAGACCTCTGTTTTAAGTGAGCCTACCCTAGCACTGCTGCTTTCATAGTAACTGTTTGGTAAATTTAGAAAAAAAAAACCCAAATTTGCCCATGAGCTCTAACAAGCAAGTGGCCAAAAAGATAAAAAATACTGTTGCAACTTGCATTTTTTTTCCCCAGCCTTAAAGGGCAAGCTAAATGAATCCCATGTTGCCTCTGGAAGGTGTTTCCTCTGGGGCAGAGCTGAGGATCACTGGCAGGGAAACACAAGGGAAGTTATTGTGCAGTTAGCTGCAGTGTACTTACTGTGCAGGATTTAAAAGGGGAAAAAAAAAAAAGAAAAAAAAAGTACTGTAGTCGACATTCAACTTTGGCAATCCTGCAGAACTTAGTTCAAATGAAGGCCCTAAGAGATTTGATTTGCAAAGCTTAATTACCCAGTAAATGCCAGATACTGTGCACTGTGACATCCTGCACATACATTCTGTAGGAAATGGTGACACCAGTTCCCTCCCACTAAAATAAAAACTATTTTGAGCCTAACTCTGGCATAAAAGTTTAAGCAATGCCAAATAAAGTATTGAAGTATTGTACACCTATAACCCAGCACTGCATNCCTATACCCCAGCCCCGCATCCCTACAAAAAAAAAAAAAAAAAAAAAAAAACCAAAAAAAACCCCAAACAACCAAAAAAACCCAGGGCACAAATTAAAATTTAACACACACTTCATATGCTGAAAACAAAGTACAGTGAGGACTAACTACAAGGCAAAAAAACTTGCACCGGCACTTTTCAGATGAGACAGCCTGTTGAATTAGGCAAGTTAGTAACCACAGTTTAGGAACACTTAGGTATCTTAACTTCAGTTCAAACTTTTCCTCGAACTCACAACAACCCCACTACTCCCTCCTGCTTTAAAATGCTTCAGCGCTCAGGAAACACCACAACGAATTGAATTCATAAACCTCCAAGTTCACAGGTGGCTTTTTCCGAACAAAGAGGAAAATGGTGAATTGCAAAGGTGTGGGCCCTCAGGTGAAACTGGCGAGCCTTCAGAGACAGGTACATGAGGAAGCTCGGCAGCAGCGCGGGGAAGGGAGGAGGTATTTATGCCAAACCGGGTACAACTATTAATTGTGCCTGGGGGAAGTTTACCGAATTAATGCTTAAAGTACTTCTTTTACAAAAGAAGCTTTCCTTTAAGCAGGAGAAAAGCCCCACAGCCCAACTTTCGGGCTGCCTCCCGATGGAGGCTGCAGCCTGGGCACAGCAGGCTCCTCCCGAGCCGGCTCCACGGGGTCCCCACGGGCACCGCCGCCGACCCACCCCGCTGCTGCACAAAGGGGACCGAGGGGACACCGACACCCGCCCGCGGACACGCACCGCGACTCCCACCAGCCAAAGGCCGTGCCCGAAGGGCTCTTTGTGCGGGAGCGCCGGGCGGCTCCGCTCCCCTCAGCGTCCGCCCGCGCTCAGGTGTGGCGTGCC
>VXBU01019605.1:45610-64127 GCA_013400315.1 Bombycilla garrulus | reverse complement strand
AAATTGCGCTGGAGTGACCCCCGCTCGCATCCCGCACCCCAGCACGGCGGCGAGAGCTGGGATTTCACCTGCAAGCAGAGCTGGGAAACCAACAACACCCTTTTAAAATTCTTTTTGGGTTTATTTTTTTTTCCCACCCAAATAGAAATCACATTAGTGCCCGTAGTTGTTGCATATTCATGCAGCCCAAAATTATGATTTCAGCTCAGAACTAATTTGGAAGGCAACCTAGCTACACCTTTAAAAAAATAAGTCTAAATCAGCTTTTTATTTTTTTTAATTGAAAATTCTGTTAGTGCCTGAACTGAAGCGTATTCACGCAGCACATACGAGATGAAATAAGTTGGGAGACAACATCTTTTTATTAAAACAAAATTAATTAGAAATTACCTTTTTAAAAAATTAGGAATTCCATTAAAGTTCAGGTGTATTATTGGATTATTGCAACCAACCTGTTTGAGGATTTGCCCTCTGAGAAAAAAAGTGATTTGTTTTTCTGCACATGCAGCAACATCTCTGGAGAGCTCATCCTTCCCTTTAGACAGCAGCTTTGTTAGGTTAAAAGTTATAAGGAAAAACTTTGGTAGTTGAAATTTTTGCGCTTGTTCATCCACTGTTATTCACAACCTCCAAGCAAAAAAACCAAAAACAACAACAAAACTCCCCAAACAAACAAACAAAACAAAAACCAAATGAACAATCCCCAAACCAAACAGGAGAAACTCCTCATGTTGCAGCAGCCATGTTTCATCCCAGGGCCAGCAACAGGCAAGAGGGAAGAAGCACCCTTCCCCCTCACATTTATTTGTTTTTTTCCCCAAATAATCTCGCAATGAGAGTTTAGTGCCATACATCCTTCCTTGCAGGAGCTGTTCCTATCCTGCTGCTCACAGGATGGCTGGGTAAAAAAAAATAAAAATGAAAGAAAACACAAAAAATCCAGAAAACCCAACCCCAAACACCAAAACATTTTCTTTTTGAGCTGCTGAAAATATAATCAAGAGGCATGGAGCATTTTCAGGACCAGCACCCAGGATTGTCCAGGAGCTTCATAAATAAGGGATTTCTCATAATGCCAGTGTACGGAGCCACGTGGGAAATTAAAATGCATTGCTAGCATTTATTTTTAAAAGCATAGCAAAAGGCTTTGCTTGAAGCTCTAGGGCAAGTTTGGGGTTGTTTTTTTTTTATTATTTTCCCTCTGAAGAAACAATTATTTCTGGAATTGCTGCTGTGTTCCAGCTTTAGTCTCCCATGAACACTCATTGCCTATATTATATACACATTATTCTAGCAGATACCTTCACAATGTGAAATTAGGCTTATCTGTGGATAATCAGCACTTTGCTTTTCCAATTTTAATATTTTAGCTATTAAAATAGAGAAGAAACCAAACAGCAGCAATAATGACTGTACACACACACACTCACTTTATAGCTGTTATGGATTTTAGCAGCAAAGCACACACTTTAAATTACAGTGTGTAAATGATCATTTAATTGGGACTTGGGAAGCCAACAAAATAATCGTTGTCTGAAGTGAACTTAAATACGCTGCAGGAAAACACTGCAATTTTCCATCCTTTTTGCAGGCTGAAGGTAAAAGGCCCTTTTGCAATGGAGGTAATTTAGATGGGCAGCTTGTGGGGAAAAGCCTTTTCCTCCAGGTTAGAGGAGGTTATTCTGCAGCCTGAATTTGAAATCCCACAATTCCAGCCCATACAGGAGTTAAAAGGTCCCTTCCAACTCAAGCCTTTGGGTGGTTTTATGATTTTTCTGCACATACACTTCTGACTGAGAGGCAGTCAGGGGAGCCCAAACTGGGGCTCCACTCAGTAACATTTGTTTTGAGTTTTTTGGGCTCCTCCTGCATTTCCAGCCCAGTTTTTTTGGCCGTGCCCAGTGGTCTGGACCATGGCTACCGAGCCCCCAGAGAGCCCCAGGTCCCAGTTTAATACCAGTATCAACGCTGAATTGCAGTCACCACCTCTCTGTCTGGGTTAAACACACCTCGCTGCGTTCCTCAGGGATGTCTTTAGTTCTCAGCAGGCTGCTGACAAATTTCAGCTCAGCTCCAGCGCAAATGAGGCACCAGATAAGCCAGACCTGGCCAGAGATGGAGCAGTGGGGCACCAAAACCATCTTCCAACAGAGGAGTTAAAGTGCCAAACTCGTGGTGCTGCGGAGTGTTTGATCTGTCCTTGTGCTCTCACCCTCCAGGGCAGCTGTATACATACACACACACATATATATAAATATATATATATATATAAACTGTATAAAACAGCTCATGAGGAAGGTGAGCTGTAGCCCAAAAGCAGCTGCAGAGAAACCTTTGGGACACTCCTTCATAGCTTTGGGGTCTTGCTTCATCCCAGCCCAGGCTTCTGGAGAAGATCCAGCATTGCCTGTGGCAAACCAAGGGCTGCACTACCAGGGAAGGTAAAACTCAACCAGCTGTGTGCTGGGGAGAGCTGATCAAAGGATTTTATTTTAGCTGGTGTTTCCAGGGCCATTTAAGTGGGACAGGTTCTGGTGAAAAAAGCCAAGTATTTGCATTGAGTCACATTCAGACTCATCCATTCTTGTGTCATGGGCCTATTTTCCAGGTACTGAGCAGTGCTTTCCAAAGACTTACTAACTTGAAGAGCCGTTTAAATATTCATTTTCCAGTTGAACTTGCATGCTGGGTAGGTTCTTCCAAGTGCTCCAGGGTATAATTAATTCCTCCAAAAGCATCTTCCTACCAGACACTTTGCTAACGCTGACCATGTTTCCCCTCCACATCTCCCCTCCTCCCCAACCTCTTAAAGCTTCGCTGAATTTCTGTGCACAGCCTCCCACAAAGGTTATCATCTTATGTTTAATAGTGGAGAAAAAGACAGCACACGAGATTTACTGCAAATGGAAGCCATTACTGGAGCAGTTATCAAATGAAAGAACAATATAATAATGTCTAGTCATAAAGATATGAAGAGTTGCCTGTCAAAGGCAAACACCTGACTTGCAAAATTAGCCTGTGCAGCTGCTGGAAGGTTTTGGCAGGCAGGATGAGATCCTTGCAGCACACGGTTAAGCACACAGGTGTTTTGCAGCTATACAGGCTAGAAACTGGGCACCCAAACGAGGGCAAACTGGAGGGAGATGCATCCACATCCCAAAGCCACGGGACATTTGCGTGAAGCAGAGCCAGGGGGATCAGCTCAGTGCACCCCTAATATCCCCAGTGGGGTTATAACATCCCCTGGGTTGATTCAGGCATTGGATGCTTCTCAAAGCCAAATTCTTTATCTCCAGCTCCAGCTGTAGCACATTGAGGCTGCTGACCCCAGTTTTTTGGTTAAGGATTAACTAACCAACAGCAGATGATGCTGAAATTTGTCTGCCCCCTGACCCATAAGGTCAGGTCACACAGGCTGTGGAAGTGCAGCTAGAAGATGCTGATTTCCAGTCTAGTGTACTGACACATGATTTTCCTCATCTTTCCCAGTCCTGCCCTCCTGCCAAGAGCTGGGGCAGAAACCTTTTCAGGCTTAACCAAAAGGTCATTAACCTTTCCAAAATGAGAATATGCGGGCAAGTGGGTGCCAGTGTCCATCACAAGGGAGGAAAGTGTTATATTAGCAGAGGGATGTTGACTCCTGTGTGAGTGCTGACGTCTCCAGTCGAGGACTGTCCAGCCTCTCTCCCCACACACACTCAGCTCTTTCCCCATTCCCAAATAAATCACTTACTTTCAGCAGCACAGTCAGCTCTCACAAGGCCTTTTCCACCAGACAGTTTCCGTATCAAGCTCCTAGGCTTCATTACAAGAGCTTGCGAGCTTGTGCTTCCCCTGCAGCCTTTATAGCTGGAATTCGTCATCCTTAGGCTCCAGGTGCAACAGTCCAGATGCTTTTTAACCTTTTCTCATCTATCTCGGGAGGGTGATACCTCTGGCAGCCAGAGGCGCTGCCTCTCTATTTGGTGAGTGCAGTGCCACGTCCTTTGGTGTCTGGATGTGAAAGTGTTGGCCACTGTGACTTGTAAAAGTTTCAGACATGGAAAAGAGTCTGGTGGGAGCTGTCCCAATGCTGGCTGCTAATGGAGATGGTCAGCTTAGCTTGACCACAGAGAAAATCCCATCACAGCCTCGCCAGCAGTGATGGTTTTAGACAGCATGAAGACTGATTCCTGCTGTCTTTAGCCAAAGCTAGAAAGCTTGAGAAAGAGCTGAAATCCCTGTAGTAATTTCAGGAGCATCTGTGCTTCTCAGACATGCCAGACTAAGGTGTTTGGTGAAAGTCAAAGGGCTCAAAACCCAAAAAAGCTGCTTTTTCAGCATTGTCTTTTGGAGACAGAGGTCAAAGGTTGTCTCAGTTGGAGTCTTTATGTCCCCAGAGACTAAAGCATGGAGGAAAGCTTCCCTTAACTTGAAACTTTGTTTCAACCACCCAAACTACGGACAGGCACCATTGTCTGAATGCCAGGGGAACAAACTTCTGCTTCCATCAGTAAAAAATGTAAATAAAAAGATGAGACACTTTTTTTGTTGTTGTTGCCATGATTAAGTAACCAAAATCTGTGGTCATGGCTTTTTTTCTTTCTAGCAGGGTTGTCCATCAAAAAGGGGAAGATGGGAAGCTGAGGTTTTCTAGATATGGGTGGGCTGCAGCACACCTGCGGTTTTCCTCCTGACCTTGGGAACACAGAGAATTAAAATATCTGCTCCAATCCTTGATGAGTTACACCTCCCAAAATCTGTTCAAGCCTGCCTCCAAGTCCTTGGAAATGCTCTTAATAATTGGGAGACTCTCTGCAAGCAGCTGCTTGCAGGATGTGATGAAAGAGCTGCACAAGTTCCCCCAGTTTCTGGCTGGTCCAGCCCACAGAGGCTTAACTTGTTTCTGAGCTCTGATGATAAAACGAGCTGGTGCTTAATAGAAAAACTAGAAAGGAAAGTGATGATTGAATTTTACTGCAAGAGCCCGAAGCAGGATGAGGAGTAGGATGTTTGAGGAAGTTAAACCAGCAATAGGCAAGGGCAGAGTGTTAATGGCAGCAGCCTAGGTGATCCCAGCTTACAATGGGTGCAGCCTGTAATAATTTTCAAGTATCAGTCGAGTGATCACAACAAAGCTGACCCTTGTTGCACTCTTCTTAAATACAGTGCTGTCATTATTAACACTGCTGCAATATCAGGAGCTGCCAGAAACAACAGATCAAGTCTGTTATTGCAGAGTGAAAGACTCGAGCAGAAATCTCACCCTTGGTAATTTTGTGCAATGGTTATGGACCAGGCAGGAGGCAGAGGGTGTGCATGAGGGTGAGCACAGATCTACACAGCGTGTGGGAGGGGCTGGGTGAATCTTAACCTCCTGCAAAGTGACTTGAGATCATATGTCCCTTGTTTGTCCACCAGAGATATCCACTCCCGCTTCCCCATCCATCCCTTTGCATGGTTTTTGATGATAGTATTAATGGGGTGGGTAGTCTGACCTCAGCTCTGTGAGGAGAGCTGGTAGCAGTGACATTCCCTGGCTTTGCCTCCTACAAAGTAGGTGTTTATTTTTTAATCCCATCCTTTTGGTGCCTGGAGGAAGAGAACAGGCTCCCTCTGCTCCTTGATTCTGTGCAAGAGGGATGGATTAGCCCCGAGTGAGGCATCTTGAGAGCTGTGACCATCTGGCTGTCATTAGTTTGACTTGATTTGGTGGAAATGGACAAATGCAATGATTGTTATAGCAAAAACTCCTAATTAAAAAAAAAAGATGATAGTGATCGAGGATGGATTTTTAAAAATTTTTTGCATGACTTGAAAAAACCCGTTAATTAAAGTCAAGGCATTTTTTATTCATAGACTCATTAAACATTTAGGTTGGAAAAGACCTTTATGATCGTTAAGTCCAACCACTGACCTAATATGGCCAGGCCCTCCACTAAACTGTGTTCCCAAGCTGCACATCTACATGTCTGTTAAATCCCTCCAGGGATGGTGCCTCCACCGCTCCCCTGGGTATCGTGTTCCATGCTTAGCGACCCTTCTGGTGAAGAAACGTTTCCTAATATCCAATCTTACCCTCCCCTGGTATAACCTGAGGCCATTTCCTCTTGTCCCGTCGCTTGTTACTTGGGAGGAGAGGCAGATTCATTTTCAGGCAGCTCTAGAGAGTGATAAGGTCTCCCCTGGGCATCCTTTTCTGAGGGCTGAACACTCTCACCTCCCTCAGCTTCTCCTCACAAGATTTGTGCTCCAGACCCTTCACCAGCTTTGTTGCCCTTCTCCGAACACATTCCAACACGTCCTCAATGTCTTTCTTGTTTGTATATTTTATTATTGTATTGGTTATCTTATTCTCACATCGTAGAATCCTTCTGTTAACATTACTAGTTACAGCAACCTTCTACCTGTTAGTCTCATTTTGCAGCGAGCTGCTCTGTGATCCCTGAACCTGCTGACCTGTCCTCCACTCTCTGTTCCCCTCTTCTCTCCTGGTTTGGGAAGCCACAGGACGGCAAATATGCGATGGTCCTGCTGTAGCACCCCCAGCCTGTGGTGGATGACGCTGCCACCAGCCCCTGCTTGAGGGGAAGAGGGGTAACTATCTTTTTTTTTTTGTCCATTTTGTAATAAACCCCACAAAATTAGTTTTAAAAGGCCTCATAACAAAGAGGATTAATGAACCTGAAAATGAAACCTAATGGTTTATGGGGATTCTTTTTTTCCTCCAGCCTCCTCCGGTTCAGCCAGTGAACCAAAACTCCCAATTATTTATGGAGCTGAACTGAGTTACACCAGCACTCAAGAATTAAATGCAATTAAATATGTGTGTGCAGCCCAAGAGCAAGGTGATTTCTCTGCGAGTTGTCTTGCTGGGTATTAAGAGTTGCTGCTGGTGGGCTTGTCGCCGAGTTACATTATTTCCCCTGAGATCAAAACAAATCAACCTTTCCCCGCTCAGTGTTTTTGAAGATGGTGTTTCAGTAACAGCTGAACAGCAGGGTGTGGAAGGAAACAGGATTATAGACAGAATATTAAAAGAGGAAAAATTCAAAGACTATAAGAACTCAGGGAGAGGAGACGGAACAAATTATTATTATTAGAATTATTACTATTTTAAGTAATTTGGTTTAAAATGATACCATGTGTGGTTTCTCATGGTCAGAATTTTAATACAACTGCACCATTCCCTTGCAAATTGTCAACCCAAAGTAAATTGATAAAACCAGACCAGAATACGGCCAGAGAGATGGGAGAAAAGAAGAGCAGGAGAATCAGAAATAAGAGGATCAACCTCTAAACATGTCAGATTTCTTGTTCTGAAGGAAAAATCACAAGAAAAATATAACTGCAGGCTCTCAGATAGGATACCTTGCAGTGTATACAGTTCTTCCATTTAGGGAATAACCAGGACATTATATTGCTGTTTTTTTTCTTTGATTATACACACTTCTGTAAGAGGTCAACATCTTAAGATTATCTTTTTTTGTACAATATTCTGGGAGCACTTTTGCTATGTCTTTCTTCTGTCAATCTTCAGGTTTCCTCTCCTGACAGCTGCGGGCTTCCCTAAATGAAGGACAGGCTTTTCTGCGGTGAAAGATGCTTTTTCCTTTAGGAAAAAAAAAAAAAAGCAAAACACAGAACCAGCAGGGGAGATATAATTGTACTCATCACCTGCAGACAGATATATTGCAATTTTTATTTGGTGTTTCAAGGATATGATGAGAAGTCCAGTTTGCTTATCTGGGTTTAGTGGAAGAAATTGATCTGGTTTACTGCAGGTGCATGAGAAACGGAGGGAAAAAGGATCCCCAGGGTCTCTGGCTGGGCTGATACCCACAGGGGATGTCCCTCCTCGGTCAGGACAGTCTCCTGTCTCTTGCTCTGCCTGCTCCCCATTATCAGTGTGCTCCCAGGGTTTCACAGGACTGGAAACCACTGGAGGAGATGAAGCAGCTCTTCACTGATGCAAACAAAGGGGCCCCTTCTCAGTTTTTAGGGTGACCACTGCTCACAGCATGCAAATATCAGCTCCATTTTATCTCACTGGGAGCAAGACAGGTCTCGGGGTCAGCTTCAGCCTGGGGGAACTGTGCTGGCAAGGCAAGCCTAATTTATTATTTAATAATAAATGACTGTGCGAATTACTTTTATCATCCTTAATGCTCCTGTTTGCAAACCTCCGTCAGATTTGCTGTGAGATGCAAATATCTTTTAATTTTATCAAATTAGCAATGAACCCCACCTGGCTTAGCTGGCTAGGGCATCCTCCAGCCAGAGCAGCTGTGCTGCTTTACACCTGCAGAGATTTTGGCCCACATTTTGCTATAGCTGAGATCCAGACAGTAAAAGCTAACATTGATTTTCAATTCTCCTAGTAAGAAAAAATGGATTTTTTTTTTCCCCCATGCAGGCAGGTGGAAGAATGTTACCACCAGAACAGCTTTTCTAAGCATGGGACTGGGCTAGTCACCCTCTGGCAGCCTGCATGGTAAAGAGCATGGTCACACATAAATGGGGGAAAAAAACCCCAAACTTACATTCAATAGAAATGTTTCCTCATATGTAGAAATGCCATTGATTTGTATCTTGGATCTACCTGAGGAGAAATTACCTCTATCCTAGTTGAAACCAGGACAGACATAGGACAGACATAATTCCTCACAAATGTTTTCCTGGCGTGACAGGGCCTGCATTTCAAGCTATTTTCCCACTATATGAGCATAATGTAGTGTGTCCCACCTGGAATATAGAAAACTAGTTACTGTCTTTCCATATTTCTGTCAGAAGTATCTTAAAATTTTTGAAGTTTGAAGATGACTGAGATCCAGGAAAATGGCAGAAAATACTAGAGAGCATCACTATGCCCAAACTTATGTTTTTGATGATTTTATAAACAGTTCTGTTTAATTAA
Source organism: Bombycilla garrulus (assembly GCA_013400315.1). Taxonomy (NCBI): domain Eukaryota; kingdom Metazoa; phylum Chordata; class Aves; order Passeriformes; family Bombycillidae; genus Bombycilla; species Bombycilla garrulus. Next base: position 55,231 of record VXBU01019605.1, on the reverse strand, counting down.
AACTCCCTCCTTAGCTCCCACTGTCAGGCTGTTTATAGGTTGTGGGCAAAGGAGAAGCTCCTCTGACAATCTTGTGTATCTCTTTTGCTTTTTCAAGATTTCTCCACAATTAATCATCCTGGTGCATGTTGAAGCAGCCTATTTTTGGTCTCTTCTCATAGCAGGGTCTTATTAATTTATTTCCAAGGGTGTAGTAAATAATAGTAATGAACACCATCAGCTAATATCTGCTGCACAGAACCCAGTCACCAGGTCCAGGTGGGAAACTGAGGTGAAAGCTGATAAAAGTTGGTGGGAGCAGGGCAGAAAGGAGACCTGAGGGAAGTGTTGGAGCCTTGCCATTATAAGCTGCCTCTGCCCGTGGATGACAACTCCAACCAGCTGGGGAGTGACTTCCTTCCTGGACAGCAAGATCTGCAGGACTGGCATGAATTCAGCTAGAAAAATCTGTGATATAAAGAGTGACTCCCTCGTGCCAAATTTGGCTTCGAGGTCTCCCAGCTGATCACTGGTAAGGGTCTTCTCCTAAATTAGCCAGATCTGGAAATGGCAAAGCCCTACTGTGTACAGCTGCCAGTGTCTCCAGGAAAGAATATTGTCATCATTAGGATAAACTGGAAACTGAGTTTTATTCACGTAATCAAAACATCTCTAATGATTCACTTCCCCTCATTCCTGCTATTCAGGAATAGCAGTATTCAGTATTCAGACTATAAATAGCTGGGTTTTAGGTATAAAAGACTTGCAGGCCGTCCTTCCCATAGTCTTCAGTGTGACAGAACCACTCCAGCAGGGTTAGTGGCTGTGGGTATAGAGGGAATATCAGTCATGCTTCATTTGTCATCAGGTATCCGGGCTGGATGGGGATCAGCACCAGGAGCGAGCCTTTCATCCTGCACTGAGCCTTTTAGGGTGAAGGCAGGTAACTGGGGAATATTTCCTAGCTGGTCACCCAAGGACAAGGAGCATTTGAGAGGGAGCTGGAGCTTTCCTCGGCCAAATACTCATTAGAAAGAATGAAGAAAAATAAATGTCCAGGGAAAACCTTCTCTAAAATAGTGATGTAGACTGCATAATCTTTATAAATGCACTGGCTAAGAAAACTCCAGTGAGAGTTTCTCTCTAATGAAAACTCTGATTTCTTTTAAGTGTTTGATAATGGAAAAGTACCAGAGGTTTTGGATGAAGGTCAGGTGAGTTCTGGTTCAGGGGAAGATTAACTCCACTAGAGGTGGGAGTCTTTAATGAAACATCTCCCATTAAAGACAGCAGACCCAGGGCTCAGCAGCAGCTTTGCCATCCCAGTTCTTTGGATATGACCCTGAGCATGCAACACAAATCCTCATATCCCCGAGACAACCCCTTATATATCCACAGCAAAGGCACGGTCCTGTTGGCCAAGTCCTTCGTTAAAGAACTTGCAGCTAAGTTTCCACAGGATCAAGGGATATCCTGAGCTGGAAGAGATCCCCCAGGATCATCAAACAAGCTCCTGCTCTGGGAAGGGTGAAAGGTGGCACCAAGGTGCTGCTGCTTCCCAGGTGATAGCTGTGGGTCTGGGACCAGCAGAAAATACGAAGGCTCATGGAAGGTCAGTGCTGGTGGCTGCTGACTGGCCGTGGTTGTGACGTGGACACAAATGTCCATGGTGCTGCCAGGCAAAACAGAGCCACAGCACCAAGTCATGCTCTTGAGCAGAGGAGATCGTAACTCAAAACGCTGTGATTGCCGTAGTGCCCGTGTTAGGCCTCACCACTATTTTCATGTATTGCTTACCCTTCGTGAGTTTTCCAGCTTGAGCCTTTGGGAGTAAAAAATAATCCAGGACTTGACTTCTGGATGTAAAGTGGATGCTCTGCAGGGCTTATACAGAAAGCAGCTGCAGCAAACCAGTTTATCCCAGTCCCTAGGAGCTGGGTGGTCTGAAAGCACTGGGGTCACACACAGCATGCACAGCATCGGCTGGAGAGCGGGTGCTGGCCAGATTCCTAAATGCTTCCACTCTGCTTTTGGCTCTTAATTGCTGGTGTTTCGAAGAAAACCACAGGATAAGATCAAGGTTCCCCCATTCTGGGAGAAAAAAAACATGAATCACAATATAATTCGGGTAATGGCAGCGCTCAGGAAGGCTTCAAAGGTGCAGCCCCAAGAGGGAGCAGCTTCTTATGGAAGGAAGGAGCAGCCCAGGCCGCTCTCTGCGTGCATTTATCCCCTTTAACATGGACATCCCGCTGCCACCCACCACTGGGAATGGCCATGAGCGTGGAGCAGGCGCTTGATGAGTGTCCATGAGCAGCAGATTGAAAGGGAAATCTGCCGGGAGATCAGCAAACCCACTCGGACACCGGAGCAGGCACCGCGGCCGCTCTTGGAGGAGCGCGTTTGTACCTCTGCTACACTTCCATACGTCATTAGGCTAATGTGCTGCTTAAATAGAGTCATCAATCTCTTTGTTATTAAACCCCTTTGTGCCTGGCAACAAATTGATGGGAAAAGAAAGCATTAGTAGGTTGTTTGAGGATTATAAAACAGTACTTGTAAAGCTCCCACTGCTTCAGTGGAAGGTGGAATAGCACGGAGGAGCTAATTGATTGTGCCAAAACAAGCCCCCCCCNAAACCAACAAAACACCCCCCCCCCAAAAAAATCAAAACCCTAAAGACAAAGGAAAGCTGAGAGTCTCATGAAACCTATAGTTCCAGCAGCTTGTATCTTAAGAAGGATGAACTGACGCTAGTCTCCATATTTCAGAATTAAACACTATATTGTTGCTCAGTACTTATAGAAAAATACTTTAAAAATTATATATTTCTGCTTTTACTCTTGGCTGTCTTTATTTCAGTAACCAGTTGCAGGGAGCTACTCTAATAGTGCCCCACTTAATTCTGTATTGAAACTTTGCACTTAAACCACGAATAAAACTTTTGTCTCACGATCACATTGTTAAGTTTAACTTCCATATTACGGTCATGGGCTTTTCAAGGAAACCGCAGTTTGTGCATCACATCCTGTATGAAACACATTTTGGCTTTTCCCAGGAAGCAGTTAAAAATCACATCTATTAGCCCTGTCAACAGCAGCTGTCGAAATACTATGGCCCAACTTGTTCATTCCCACAGCTGCAGCTCCTCCAGGAGAACAATGAAAGGTCAAAGGCAAAGGCTGCCCCTTTTCCTGCACTGAGGTCTAAGTCCTTCCTCAAACTTTATCAACTACAAAGGGAGAGCACAGCACAGAGCAGGTGAAGACATTGCTCACTCTCTCTTCCAGCATAAAGGAAGTGTCTTTAAATGGCCCTAGCTTCGAAAAGAGGCAAGAAGAGATCTCAGAATCTTAGAATATTCTGAGTTGGAATTGACCCACAAACACCAGTGAGTCCAGCTCTTAAGTGAATGGCCTGTACTTCAAGCCTTGGAGTTATTAGCACCAGGCTCCAGCCAGCTGAGCAGGGGAGAAGAGCTGGGGCCTCCTGCCCGAGGATTCCAACTCGTAAAGTGCTCACTCAGATCCAGGAGCAGCACTCGGGCCGCACAAGCACTCGCAAATCTCATGAGGGCTAACAGAAAAGTTAAACAGTTTAGGCTATGAACCTCTTGGGGTTGAGGGAAAAGAGCTCCACTCCTGCCCACAGGCTTCAGTGCAGGGAGCACAGAACTTGTTTGATTTGGAAAGAGCCTGAAAGATCATCTGGTTCCAATCCTGCTGCCGTGGGCAGGGACACCTTCTGCTAGACCAGGTTGCTCAGATCCCAGTCCAACCTGGCCTTGAGCACTACCGGGGATAGGGATGAACTGTGAGGTAGAAAGAGACTCCTGCTTTCTTGTGCCAAGCAAATTTTGAATCCCCACCTTGTGTCTGACACTGACTGGTCCAAAATCCAACTGGATCAGCTCTCTGACTATCAAGGGGCTCTTCTACTTACACAGCAGCTTGAATTATATAAACTTGGGAATATGAGAAGCAAAAGGCTTTTGAAGCTTGATTGTCTCGCTCCAGCAGATGAGAAACTGCAGACTCGTCTGCTTCCTAACCCCCACCAAATTAATATCTTTGCCCTCAGCTCTGATTCCGCTGCAGACAGCATGGCCTGGCCCTCTGGCAGAGTGCCTGGGGAGGGTTAGGGACGGCCACCTTTCCGTGACACACTCCAGACAGTGGCCTGGCAGAGCAAACAGACCTTCATTTCACAGCGAGAGGACAGCAGAGCAAACTGAAAAGCTCTGGGAAGCAATGCAGGCAGCATAACTCTTCTGCCTGTCTATTGTACGCGCTAAAGACAAAACAGCTCCCTAAACCTCGGCGTGCTATAAAAGTGCCAGGAGCAGAAAACAGAAGAGACAACTATTGCACTGTTATCCATAACAATTTTATGTCTCAGAATCCTCTGTGTATGAATTTTTCATTTTTTTCTTTAATAAGTACTAGCACGCCAGGAAGTATCATAAAAGAGAAAGAGAGCATCAGGGGTAATATAATGTTGGGGAGAGGAATGAGTAAGAGTGAGAGGGCCCCACCGTCTGGAAAGAGCTTGTTCTCAGATATTTGAGGGTGGAAACAACTTTTATTTTAATTTCCTGATTGAATCCAACAGCCCTAATTCTTCCTTCATCACTCATTAGACAAGTAACCACGACTAAGTCAATTTTGTTGGAAACTAACTAATGAAAGAGAAAAATGCCAAATTAACATTTCCACTTGTAACATTAATTCAGGGAAGAATTAAGGTGGCTTGGATGCTTATTTTTGCATTTCTACATCTTAACCACTTTGGGCTTCTCTTTAAAATGTAACTTAAATTTAGGTTTGAATTCAGCTTTCTGAGTGTGTGTTTTCTTGGGGCTGGAGCGTCCCTGTGGTGTGCTTTACCCACAAGCTCAACCCGAATTCTCTCCATGTTGCTTTCTAGAGCTGTAACCAAATACATGGTGTTAATAATACATGCTCAGGCTGCGTGCTGTGCCCAACCTTGCCTCCTAGCACAGAACCCCTTGCTTTTAATGCAAATAAGTATGATAGCAAATTGATACATTTTCCCCATTTATTTTGGTTTTGAGAGGAGCAGGATTAGCGAAGGAAGCAGATGCACAAACATCACAGGAGCACGTGGGACACTGGCTGGTATCATCTGCCACAAAGTCACCGCTCACTTGTGTCCTCTGAAATATTAATCAGCTGCTGTGCTGGCAGTGCCACTGCTGCCTCCACATGAGCTCATTCCTGCCCTGTTCCTTGAGGAGGAAGCTGTTCCCTGCTGGAGCTGCTCCGTGAGTGGCACCAGGGGTGAGCTGTGTCTGATGCCGAAGCAGATGTGAATTTATGAAGTTCTTTTTCTCGTGGAGTCTTTAAGCTCAAATATAATTAGCTAAAAGCCTTTTCTAATACCATCATCCTCCCGACGGGGTGCCTTTCTGGAAGATCAAGGTAAAACCTTGGCTGATAAAGGACTGAAGGTACAGCCAGAGAGAAGCATAGGGACGGTGGATGCTACAGCCAACAGCTGAACCCCTCTCCCCTTCCCAGGCACTGCAGCCCCTGCCCCTCCTGCACTCCCACACTCAGAGTTCTTCCACACTTTTCAGACATGGACCAGTTTCACAATGGAGTTGTGTAGTTACAGAGCTGGTTTTGAACCCGCTCTGTGTGTGACGCAAACAGGCATTAATTCCTCAATTCTGGAGACACCAGCTCAGTGACACCCTTGCTCTGCCACCTCTGCTGGCTGTGCTTTGATGATTCAACGCTGCTGAAAGTCTCAGGGTGAAACAGCAGGAATACACCACGGCTCTGCAGGCTGCTTTTAGCCAGACAGCTGAACTCCTGACACTCTGGCACTATTATTTTTGTTAACAGTATGAACGATGGCAATGTGAGAGCAGGGCCTGGGGCTGGTCTGCAAAGGGCACTCCGATCACCTGCAGGGGCCTTATCTCTGTAATGCAGTGAGTCAAACTTCTGGTGCCTGTGCTTCTGTTAAAGGTAGATGAGAAAAAGTCCCCTTGGAGTGGGACTGCAAGCTCCTCTCTGTGGAAAAGTATTTCTTCTCTCTAGACCTCCTTTGTGCTCATTCCCTGCTCCCACACCTGCCTCTCAACAGCATGGACGTCTCCAAGTGAACAGGCAGGACACCTTTAGAGGCTTGTTTAGAGGAGAGAAAGCTCCAGCAAGCCAGCCCAGCCATCAGGACATCACCCAGAGCAGGAGGGACCCCAGCAGGAGAGCTTCCATTCACCACCCCAAGCTGCAGAACATTTGGGGTAGGAAAAGACCCTGCTGTTTGAACTTTGCCTTTCTTTATAGCACAGTTAAGGGTTTGTTACACCAGAAAGAGAGGGAAAATTTGCACAAGGTGCTGCAGCTTTGGTGCACCATAGATAGCACCAAGATATAATGATAAATGTAAAATGTTTCCAAAAAACCCAAATCATAAATCAAACCTGAGATCCAGAGCTCCTGAGTGTCTGGGGAGTGCTCAAACCAACAGAGGCCCCACGTTAACAAAAGGATTTAGCTGCAGCACTACCACCCCTGGTCAGAATTGAAAAGATATTTTTGGGGCTTTGGTATGGGTTTGAGGCACATTTTAGTGCCCTTTGGTGCATTTGCATGGAGATTCCTGATTCCCTGAAACTACAGCATTGAGGCTTGCAAGCTTAAAAGAATAGAATTAAGACAAAAACCTGAATGTCACCAAGATGCTGCAGCAGCTCCAGGCACAGCTAGAGAAGTTCAGTATAACAGGAATCCTCCATTGCTGCTGTTTCAGGTAGTAAAGTCTCAGAACTGGTGCAACCTCTTTAGCAAAATGGATATTAAAATATTTTTAATACTGTGCCCTCAAAAGAATTATAGAAAATAAATGACAAGGGCATTTACTGCCCAATGAAGTCATTGCTGGAGATACCTTACAGCAGAGAAACCAAATCCTTATCTTCCTTTGGTCAAATTTGGAAGGGAAAGTCTTCTGGTTTCAGCTATGAATAGCCAAAAATTAACCCCATCCTCAGCCTTTGACAGTGCCCACATCAGAGTTTTTCAACAGCAAGGTTAAACATGGCAGTGCTTAACTGGAAGTGCTCAAGGCCAGGTTGGATGGGACTCTGAGCAACCTGGTCTAGTGGAAGGTGTCCCTGCCCATGGCAGAAGGAATGGAACCAGACCATCCTTAAGGTCCCTTCCAGCCCACACCCTTCTGTAGCTCTCTGGTTTAAAAAATCCTGCAAAGCATTCACAGTCAAACACAACTTCCCAAAAGCGCACAAGTAGCAATTCAGCAAAATTAAGAAATTAAGAGGCAGAACAAAGAGCACAGAAGAGATCTGTATTGTTATGGGGAGAACTGACCTCCTGGAGGACTTGGGGCTCATATCTCACTGCAGACAGCGTTTTGCCTGCTGAAGTCCTGAGCCTGCAGTGCTCAAGGTGATGCTTGCCAGTGCCACCAGGGCTGTGGCATTTCTTGTGGCAGACGACTGGGTTGAAGCACCTGTGTGCTCTGCAACAGACAAACGGATGTGATAATTCAGTAAAATTACACCTTGCATCCACCCAGCACTGTTGGGAACAAAAGCTGCTTGTCCAGAGAAGCTGGGACTGGGCCAGCTCACCCAATATTTATCAAAGCAGCAGCTCTGGTGAACCCTGTGTAAATAGGGGTTCATCCTTTGCTGAAAATCCAATAAAGGGATGTGTGCCACCACACCAGAGAGCACCAAGCTTTGTGCTGTGAACCCTCCTAATTTTGGATCAGGTCCAGGAGAAATGTATGAGAGTCCCCAGACAGTTTTCAGGGGTTCTCAGCAACTCACTGCTGAGTGAAAAAAAAAGAGAAAGCTGAGTTTGAGAAGCAAAAAGCCCCGATTGTCTTACTGTGCAGTGGAAACCTACTGCAGCCAGTGAACTCCAGAGAAAGTTATTACTAAAATTAATGTAGAAATATATTGAAAGCATGTCTAGGAAACTTACAGAGACCTCCCAAACAAAACTGAAGTGAGAGGAAAAACTGGGATCCATATTTTTATGGTACCCGTGAAAATGAATAGAAATCAGGGATCTTCCCCCCATTCATCCCACCACACCCAAGGTTTTCAATACATCCAACATTACCCTGGGATTCTGCAATAGCTCCAGCTAGTGATGGAAAGATGCTAGGAGGATTTAAGAAATTACTTAATCCAACTAAATGCTTTAACAAGGGAGATGGTTTGGTTATATAAAAAGATTTCTGCCCCAGACTGGGAAGAGTTAAACCCCCCAAGTCTGCACAACAGCCCAGGATTTTTTAATTCTTTGCCTTCTTTTTTTCCTTCCTTTGAATGGGTTTGTTTGTTTCCCCTTGGAGGCTGCAGTCACACACAATAGGCAGATTTTTCAATTAAGCCATTTTTTTCCACTTTTAGTCTTCAATGGAGCCCAGGTGCCAATTGTTTGCTGCTTGGTTTCTGCCTTCCCTTTCCTGCCCACAGCTTAACCCCTTTCTGTCCTTCCTGCTTGTGGGGCTGGCATTGGTCAAGCAGATGATGCTGATGCAGATGGCTGAGAAATAATTATCAAACAGCTTGGGAATGGTCTGTATCAGGTATCAGTGACATTAAAAAATGCAGTACATGGACCATCCACCAATGAATTCAGCAACAGTTGGATAGTAACTAATCATCTTTCCTCTGAAGCCCTCTTCATAGCATATTTATTTATGAAGTGAAAACATTTGGCTTTTATTAAAAAAAAAAAGCCACAAACCACCAACAGCCAGCTTAAGTGAGCATGTCCTGATTTATTTCAGGAAGACTGACAAAGACATTGTAATGTTTTTTCTTTCAAATCCCTCACCACCCCATCACTTACTGGGGAGGCAGCTCAGCAAGTTTTAGCACACAGCTGCCATCCTGTGCTCACGGAGAGCAGCCTCTGCAGCTGTCCCAGCCTCTGGAAAGCCCAGAGGAGGGCTTTACACAACTCAGGGATTAAGCTCGGCCCAGGCTGGGCTCAGCTCAGTGGCAGCGTCAGTGCCAGAGCTCTGAACCCTTCCTGCTGTCGGAGTGATTGTGGTTGGCGTGCAGCCGCTGTGCGCTGTCACCGTGCTCCGCCGAGCCTCTCCTGACGTGGTGATCAGGTGCTTGGGGTTGTGCCTCATGTGTTCAGTGTCAAACCAGAGGAAGATAAAACCCCTGCCCTGCCACGGGCCTCCCTCTGCATCGCTGCTCTCAGAGGAGGGGGAAGGACCCGGCCAGTTTTAGCTCTGTGAAGGAGCCACAGCGCGGTGATGAGCACCCGAATCGCGCCCACCGCAGGCACCAGGGGAGCGAGGGCAGGGAGAAGGGAGGAGAAAGGGAGGTACATAAAAAACAAACAGAACCACCAAGACTGGGGAATGTCAGGATAAATCTAAAACTATGCTCCCCAAGAGCTGAAAGAACACATATTTAATAACAAGACATCCAACCTGGGATGAAGGATTTGCGCTCTTTCCAGATCCTCCCAGCACCATAACCCATTAAAAAAAAAGAAAAGCCATCTGTGGAAATGATATGCTCCTTTAAGCCTTGCAGAGGCTTTATCCAGCACCACAAAACAGCCTTCCTGTTGCTCTTCCTGTACCACTCAGGGCTGAGCCATGGGCACCTGC
>VXBU01019605.1:0-45562 GCA_013400315.1 Bombycilla garrulus | reverse complement strand
TTTTTGTGTGTGTGTGTGTATGTGTATTTCAGGTTTTTTTTTTTTTTAAACAAGAAAAAAAATCAGTATCAAAATTTTCAAAAGAACCCCCAGAGATTTGGGGGAAATGGACATAAATATCAAACAAAACACGAAACAAGACTGAGCTACTAAGAGATCATACTTACAGCAGCAGTGGTGGGGTGTGAGGGAAGAAACATAGCAGATAAATTTGACACCATTTAGGAGGGTTTGTACGCAATGTTTTCATCCCAAGAAGAATTTAGAAATAATGATTTAGTGGTTTATCATTTCCCAGTTCACTCCTCCCCTGTCAAAGTGATGGGCAGAACCAGCAGAGCGTCTCTGAACACATTGTTCACTACAAGGCACCACATTTGGCCAACACTGTCCCCTTGGGCCTTCTGAGGAGCTGGGATTTTGGAGAAGGCCTTGCAGGGCCACAGAGTTTCAAATGTCAAAGGATTTAAAAGTATGAAAGGCTGTGAAACCTGATGGGACCTGAAGGAATTGAAGGAGAAGGTGTCTGAGCAGAGCATCTCTGGCCAGTGAAGCCAGATAATCCTCAAAATTCACTAATGAAGGATCTGGGAACGAAGCCCAGCAGGAGATGTTGGCAACATGAACACACAAGAGGGTTCCCACAGAGCCCAAAAATCCATGCAGAGAGGATCTGGCCACAGCACCTGCCTTGAGCCAAACCTACTCTTTATTTTTCGTGGGCCACACAGAAACATGATGTGTTTATGATCACTTCTGTCACCAGACTTGGTTGAAGGCAACACTGGATCCCAAAACTGAAGGAGAAACCTTGTATAGATAATTCCTTCTTCAAGGCTCAGCTCCAGCACCAGGCTCAAGACCTGGCATGCATTGGCATTTGGCAGGGAGTCATAAATCAAGTGAAAAGAACATTTCAGGGTTTTTTTTTTTCAGCTGATTGTTTAGGAATTTACTTGGAATAAGCTTCCTCCCCGAGAGGAATTTCAATTCTACCCATGCACAAAGAGGAGAAAATATTAATGCAGTGTTAAGACAGCTCAGCACTGAGAGCAGCATGCACAGGCTGAGCAGAAGGCCACTGGAGTTATGTGACGCCACAAACTAGGTATTGGCAATTTTTCAAGGACAAAGTTGTGAAGTTTCCAGTGACAACAGCAACCTTCCCCCTTGGAAATTGACCCAGCAGACACAAGTCCCCCTGAGACTCAACCTTGTCACAGACAGGGCTCCTCAGCCCTTGGTGGGGGGACTGGAGTGCTGCTGGTGCCATCAAGGGACACACTCACACCAGGTGATCCCTGGGAGCTCCAGGTGACAGTAATTGTTTCTGTTTAAAGACACACTTTAAAGATTGCACTTTTCAAAAGAAAACAAACAAAAAAAAACCCCCAAAAACCCTAAACCCAGCAACTGTGGCATCCTAAGAACGCGGTACATGCAGGTGAGGCTTACCCTCTGGCTCTGCTTTCTATGCAGGTTTCAGGATCCTGCCTGGTTCCAGGCACTACACAGCTGTAGTGATTAATTGCAACATGTTACAACAGAGATTTAAGCTTCTATTGAATCTGTGGTTTTTATTTACCCACCCTGACCATTTTGTGCAATCCATGGACTTGGGAGCCATCAGTAAAACGGTTCATAAAATATTAAGGGTGCTGCTTCCCAGGGACACAGGAGAGCTGTGGGAATTGAGCTGGTACCAGGGTGGAATTAACCCAGGGTAAGATTAGATCATTATGTTTCCAAACAAAAAGGGGGTACATAATTGTAGTGGGTCTTCAGTGGCCAGTGCATTTTGGAAACAGGCTAACATATGTAGTCTTTCTGAAGACTCTGAATCCAAACCCATGTGTGGATGTAATTTAATGCACAGTGCTTTATGCAATTATACCTACAGATGCCTAAGTGAGAATTTAAATTAGCATTAACTTGATAGCTTTTGCTGAAGGCAGACAAACGCAAGCGGGTGCTGGGCAGATTTTCCTGTGAAGCTCTGCCCATCCCCATCAGCTCCCCAGGCACTGTTCCAAATGCAAACCCTGGGGATCTTTTTAGCAATCAGGCCCACTCCAGCAAGAGCCTCTCTGCCCAAGTGGGTTCAGAAACGAGACCCCATGTACAAAGCACATCTCCGCTGTGCAACGTGTCACCATGTGGGCAACAGAGACAATGATGCTCAAACAGGAGGAGCCCACCTCCTGGGCTTGTGTAAGGGTGATCTTTACCCTGAAATTCTTACAAATCCATATTTACCCCTCTCCTGACCCTTCTTCTTCTGCCCTGAAGCCCTAAGGAAGACAAATTATCAAGTTACACATGGGCAAGGGTCAGTGTCTCATGGTTTTCTGCACTGAACCACAACACATCTCTTACCTTAATGCTCCTTGGCTGCTCAGCATTCAAACCCCAGCAGGACTAGAGGATCCCATAAGATGTCTCCTTTAAACACTGAGGTTTGCAGACAGAGCTTGTTGCAACTTCAAAGCTGCCTACTCTTATCTCAACAAACCCCATAACTTTTCATCTACCCAAAGGGAATTTCTGATTCCTCCAAAGCAAATAATTAGTATATTTTTCCTGGCTGTGGTGCCTACAGAAGCCTGCAGTGGCAGAGAGGTTTTCTCCCAGTCACTAATGAGTATTAGGAGGGCTGGCTTCCTGATGAGCCAGAAGTGTTGGCAGCAAACACACAGCATAAAAATAATTGAGAAGCAGCCTGATACCCTAATTTTATGAAAAAAAACCAAAGCAATAGGACACATAATCATCTATGGCAGGGAAATTATCAGCTGGGGAGAGCACCATTTGTTTGCTGCAGAAGCAGCAGCAGACTTGGATCCTTCCCTTCTGGAAGCAGGAGCAGGTCACGTAAACTGAGGTGTGCCAGGGCATTGCACCTCTTGGGCATCTCCCCACTGGGCAGAAGGCAGACTGACATCAAAGGATTGCATGTCACCTGCTAAACAGCAGATCTCATCTTCCCCACTCTGCTGCAAGGAAACATCTGATGAGCTGGCTCAATCCACAGCTGCACGTGTCACCTTGGTAATCGACTGCTTGGAGCAGTTTCTCCCTTCAGCAGCTCTCAGAATTGGAACTGGAAGGCTGATGGGTTTTTAAAACACCTGGGAAGCATTTCTGGACCTCTCATCTGTCTGAGGAATGGCATATCTCAATGAGCACACACCACTGCTCCCATAATCCAGAGGCCGAATTTTCCTCTTAGCGCAGATCAGGTAAAGAGGCACAATTGCTTTATATGAAAAACAGGTTATGAATGATTTTTAAAGGAGCGGTTTTAAGAAAAGCCTTACTCTTGGATGCAGGGAGGAGACAGAGCATGTTTCCTCCTGTATAGAGATCTCCTGTGGCAGATATATATCTCCTTTATAACCACAGGACACTCTGCAGTTTGAGTGGGCCAGGTTGTAGCTCCTGGGTTCCTGTGGAGAAGTTCAAGCAGCAATAGTGCAGCTACGTGTCTTCCAGCAAGACTCTCATCTCAAGGCAGCAGAGTTCATATCCCAGACCTCACCGCAGTAAATTCTCAAGCTCACTAAAATGTTTCAAGCCTCTTCTTTCCCCCACCCTGTAAAGGAATAACATGACCTTGGAGTGCTGCTTTGTAGTTTGGTTTTCTTTTTTTGCTGAACAACAAAGGAACAGCTGTTCAGATTTTTTTTTTGTTGCTGTTGTGTTTCGTGGCAGGAATGTGTGTACTGAATATTTAGGACACATTATCTGAAAATACAAGTACTGTTACTAAAGCAGCTCATGAGCAAACACATGATGCCTCCCACAGTGAGCTCCCAATTCCCATGATGGTGTGTCGAGGAAAGTGGGATGATGGTGCCTGGGCAGCATCAGGGAGGCCGGTGCTTGTTGCAGGAAGGTGCTGCAGTGGTCAGCTGGATGGAAATGCCTTGCTCAGGAGCACAGGAGTGACTCAATTTCCTTAACTCTGACACTGTGGGAGAGCACAAGCAACAGCTCACTGCAGTGTTCCACCGCAGCTCATACTAAATTTCCAGAATATTTCATTTCTTTCATGATTAAACTCCCAGACAGGAAGGCATTAACAGCAAAATGGGTTTGTACCTGCTGCCCCTGATCCTCACCCTGTCTCATCCTTGGGCTTCTCCTTCTCTAGGGTGACTCACTGAGGGTTATGTTCCCGTGCCAGGACAGAGGGAGGATCCCAAAGGCAGAGAAAGCCTCACTATAGTACTTCAGCTAAGACAAATCCAAACTCTTCTCCAAGTCTGGGAGGATGCATAGCTGATGTTTCCATGCCATGTGGTTTATTGCTAGCTAGGAGGGGACACATGGCCACAAAGCAGCGCTCCAGAAAAACATGGTCAAAAGGCAATCATAGAGATTTTGAAAATCTAAATTTATGTGTATGAAAGAAAATTTCAAATACTGACGGCACCCAAAATGTACTTTGGACAACCAGAACTCTTAGGGTTCTTATCTGGAGTTGCACAAATCAAGGAGAAGCTGAGGCTGACCAGAAAATAAGAACCAGTTCTGTCAAGTCCAGGGTGCCAGTGGTTTTACTGCATTCAGTGGCTGCTTATCAAGAACTGGATGAAACTAATTTTGAAACTTGGACTTTGAGGTATTCAAGACACATTGCTCTTCAGTTCCTAAACTCTCATTTTTTAAAAGTTTTCCTGGCTATTTAAATAAAAATATTAAACTGATCCTGATTCTAGTGACGGTTAAGTCACTTGGGGGGATTAATTTAAACAAAATCCCCTTCCATTTTGTTTATGTCAAAAATGTCAGCAGCAGTCGGAGAGAATTTATACTACAGTTGATTGAGGTTTGAATGAAACCTCCTGCTGTTCAAAACATGCCAGACTAGGCCATAATGGAGAATATGCCAAGATGGGGCCCTAGTGAGGGATAGAAGAGGAAAGTCCTTTGCTTTAGCTGTGTTTTCCCATTTTGCTGCATTCCCATGGTTAGCTCCATCAGCTGTGCTGTGTGTGAGCAGAGCTTATGCACATGGGCTTTGGGGAGGATGAAAGAAAAAAGCAATTTACAAGAGGTGACACTGCTGGTGCTCTCCCTGAGGCGGCTCTGAGGAGTGCTCCATGGAGACTGCTGACCACTGCTTCAGCACCGTAATGTCCCAGCGCACAACTGAACCCCGAAGTACCTCCCCCTGCTGTTAAAAAAATGAGAGTGAGAATCCTGACAGCTGATTTGGGCCTGCTGTCTTTGTTCCAAGCACAAATTCAGGCTGGGCAGAGGATAGATTGAGAGCAGCCCTGAGGAGAAAGGCTTGGGGATGTTGGTTGATGAGATGCCCAACATGACCTGGAAATGGGCACTGGGAGCCCAGGAAACACCTCTGCCCTGGGCTGCGTCCAAAGCCCTGTGGGTGGCAGGTGATGGGGGGATTCTGCCCCTCTGTCCCATTCAATGTGACCCCACCTGCAGTGCTGTGTCCAGATCTGGGGTCCCCAGCACAGGAGGGACATGGAGCTGTTGGCGTGAGGCCAGACCAGGCCACAGAATTGTTTAGAGAGATGGAAAACCTCTGCTATGGGGAAAGGCTGAGAGAGTTGGGGTTGTTCAGCCTGGAGAAGAGGAGGCTCAGGGGTGACCTAACTGTGGCCTTCTGGGGCATAACGGTGGCTACAAGGACTTTGGACAAGGGCCTGGAGTGACAGGACAAAGGGGAATGACTTTAAACTGACAGAGGGCAGGGTCAGATTAGACATTAGAAATAAATTCTTCCCTGCGAGGGTGCTGAGGCCCTGGCACAGGGTGCCCAGAGAAGCTGTGGCTGCCCCATCCCTGGAAATGTCCAAGGCCAGGATGGATGGGCCTGGTCTGGTGGAAGGTGTCCCTGTCCATGGCAGAGGGGTTGGAACTGATCTTTAACTTCACTTCTGACCCAAACCATTCTATGCTTTCCTTGATTTCTATTTGATATACTCCACTAATAACCAGGCAATAGCAGTCTGGAACTCTGAGGCAGCAGATGAAGTTTTCCCTGACTGACACATGCTTTTTTTTTGCTTTTCACTTGCACAGAGCGGATTTTAGCAAAGTGATAGCTTCTCTCCCGGCCTATATATTTTTTCTGACTATAATGCACAGCACAACATTACAGCAGAACATTTTTGCCTTTTTTTTTTGTTTTGTGTTTCAATCAAGGTGGAAAGCTGAGGGTGTTTTTTGTGAGGTGAGGGAAGGAGCATTTCATTGCCCACAAGCCTCACATGACCTTTGCCTCCTGGGAGCTGCCATGAGTTATCCAACCTGTCACCAGGGCTGGAGGCTGCAGCACAGCCCTGCCTCTGCCCCTGAGGAAAGGAGGCCTCACGTCTGAGTATGTGGCACAGAAAAGCTCAAAAATCCTTTGGGGAGAAAAAATAAAAAGGAAAGGAAAAAAGGCAGAGGGAGAAATGTGCACAACAGACACTACCTGTGAGCAGGCTCAGAGCTCCCACTCCTCCTCCTTTGGAAAAGCTCTCCTCAAAAGGTGAAAAACATTGTTCTATATTTATCTCACTCACTGAGCAGGAAAATATGCCCCTGACCCAGCTTTATTTACCCAGGACATGCTATTGAGGGAGATTTTAATCCAAACACAGTGCTGAAAATAGGATGGATGATTAAAATGCTGACATAGCACCCCATTTGTGTCTCTAAAGGTTGAGTGTAATTTCCTGCCTTTCATAATTGCTCTGTCTACCCCTTTCTGCCTTTTGCAGAGCATTTGCTCTTCCTAATCTGCCCTCAGCTTTCTAAATAAGGCTTTTTATTGATTCTAGACTTTCTGTTCACTCCAGATGAGCATCACTGAGGCTGAGAAATTGGACAGCAGTGCTTTGTCCCTGCTATATATATTTGGGGTTTTATTCAGTTTTGACACATGTACTGTAAGCACAGGATGGAAACCTAATCCCTGCTGCCTGGCACGCAATGCTGGCACCTCTGCTCTGATCCAAACACACACACACACACACCAAGAAATGGGTCCTGACAGCCTCCTGCTCAGTGCAGAGCTACACATCCTCAGGATAAAAAGCAGGTCACCCTTTAAGTCCTGTTGGGTCTACACTGGAGGCTCAGCTCCCGTGAGCTGCAGGTATCAGTAAGACACTGCTGTGGATGTAATATTTCAGATCCTTGCTGATCCAGTGGTATAAGAGATGATTGTCCACATCCATATCCCAGCTGCCTTCCCTTGGACCAGCTATCCTGCACTTTGTCTGATCAAATCCCCGTGTCTGTTGGAAAACACCATGCTGTGTGATTTCACAAACACACTCTTAATAGCTTCTTTTGCTCCTTCCAGCCAGGGTGCACCCTTGCCTCCCGGTCAAAGAACCATGGACTGGTTTGGGTTGGAAGAGACCTTGAAGGTTTATCTTTGCTTTATCCAACAATTCAACCGGTGAGGGGGCAGCTCCTCTGCTGCAGAGCTGCTTGTTTTTCTCATACGCTTCACAACCACAGCCTGAAGGACAGGACCTGAGTAAGGAGCTGTTTACAGAGGGATTTGGGAATTTGTGCAGAGTTGTTTCATCACTAGCGAACAAACAAGGCACCAGGTCTGTCCCTGATCAGCAGGACTTTGTTTAAGAGGCTGCTCTGGAAGGATGGAGAGCTCCCTGCTGTAGCAAGGCAGGTCCTTACCAAAACCAGATCCTTTCCAAAGGCTTTAAGAGCTGAAGCTGCTTGAACATTCACGTAGCCCTAACACCAATCTCTAGCAAAGCCAAAAGCTTCCCTCAGGGGAATAAATAAGACTGGAGCAAACATAGCCATGTTGCTTCCAAATACTCCTGCAGTCTCCAACTGTTGCTGTTTATGGAGGGCACAAAAGGATATTTCTGCATCCTGTGCTGGAAAAAGCCAGGAGTGCAACCTCTCAGCACCCTCAGCACATTTTCATAGAGACAAACATAGGCTTTGTGTCTGGGGAGGGTAAGCAAGACCTGGCCAAAGTGGTGGAAGCAGAGAATAGCTGTTTATCCATCAGGAATTGCAGACTCCAGGCATGCTGGGCTGAAATGATGTTTTAATGGAAATACTGCTCATAAACCCCCCAAAAATGCATAGCTGGTTGTTAGAGGCCAGCTTTGGTACAGCTTTTACTGACAGACTGACGCCCTGGAAAGACAACGGCCTGAATAAGCTTCATTTCTGTATTTGATGAGCATTTTGTGCATCAGCCAGGATACTCCTTGTGATTCACAGCACAGAAAACACATCGGTTTTGCATCTTCATTCATCATCATCATCATCATCCTTTCCCATCCTTGGTAATCTGGGGCTTTGCAGATGAAGCCAGCCGATTCCCTTTCTTTTGGCACCCATGAAAGAGCACTTTCATCCAAGGTGGACTCTGAGCCCTTCTCCCTCCCTTTCCTTGAAATGCCCCAGCAAAGGACAAGGTCTCTGTGCCAGTAGGGCCAGCAGCAAACAAAACCCCTCACAGGACATTGCCACAAGCTCCAGGACGGACCTGAGCAACTGGGCTGGCAAATTGCTGCTACCTCTGCATTAAAAGAGTGATTTCAGCTTTCACATTAGAACATCATAAAAGATTTACTTTATCGTCTGAGTAATTAAAATATGTGAAGCACAGAAATTAACTGACAAACACCCAAATGAAACCTCTCAGCCAGGAAGCAGGCTCAGGAGTAAGCAGTTTCTTATGCAAACCTGCAGAGCCCAGTGCTCAGGAGCATCCACCTGGCAGTGCTGTCAGAGGAGGTCACCTTCACAGCCCTGGAATCACACTTCAGCAAGAGCTGGACTTGTTGAAGAGTGAAGAGCAGTGTTGCAGCTTAGTGCAACGAGGGGATAAAGTTCTCATCTTCTCTCACCAGGGAGGGCCCCACAGTTGTCACTGCGTGGCAGAGAGTGCCCTCGAGATGTGCTGACAGTTTTGACCCTTCCAAGCATCAGATGAAGAGGGCTTGGGTTTTGTTTTCCTTTAATTGCAAGTTTAAATAAATATAATTTATCAGTTTCTTTCAGTGTTGCACTGCTTTCTGTCATGGCGCTGCCCAAGGAATTACAGCACTGCAAATATTTGCTGGGTTTAATTTGTTTTTACATAATTATTTAAACCCTCCACAGAAAAAAATAAACAAAACCCAAATCCCTCACTGTGGGCACTGATAGCATCTAAAATTAAGTTGTTAGAGGTGCAGTTCAATGTATTTCCAGAAATCAAGGTCTTCTAGACTCAGCTTTTTGTCAATGATGGAATAATTCCTTTCTTTTAGCAATGTGCATTCCTCTTCCTTTCTGGTTAAACCTGGAAAAAGGTTTTTCCCCTCCTCCTAGCAGCAGGTTTACTTTCAATTTGGGTAAATAAGCACCCCTGAGAAATGGCCTTAGGGATTCATTGCCCCTGCTGGTCCCTCATTGTGCATTTCAGCCCAGCATCCCTTTCCCCGGGCAGTCCTAACTGGAAAATAGTTGTGTTCTGCAAAAAGCACTGGGAGACCTTGAATTAGCACGCTGTGAAAGTCAGGATTAGGAGGCAGTTATTAACAATAGCTGCATGCCCTGAAAGCCTCTCATTTAATGGAGTGGTGAGAGATTATTTACACTGTGACATTAAACATCCTGATAGCCAAATGTCTCATCAGCTCAAGATGTGCCCTTTAATTCCTGCTACCTTGCTAAAACCTCATGTCAAACCTGCATGGACTCTGCTCACACCAAAAATGAATCACTTCCCACTGCTGGAAGGCGATTTTTCCTGACCAGATTTATGTATCTGGGTAATGGGGCATAATAGAAAGGTGTTTAGGATTCTCACATCAGCTTAGATGGAAGGATTAGCACTTAAAGAGAGCAGATTAATCTTTGCAAGACCCAAAACCATCCCCAGGCTCCTGCCAGAGAGACCTGCTGCACCTAAATTATTTTCTCTAACGTGTATAAAACTAAAGTGACTTAATTTATGGGACTAAAACCGAAACGGGCACGTGGCACAACTCAGACACAGACCCGTAGATCATCTCCACACAACCTTGGACCTTGTGCTTAATTAGGCATTGAGAACATGAGCTGTGTACAGGACACACTTGGGTGCCTTTCAGAAATACTGGAGCAGGTTTTGCAGCCAGGCATTGCCTGAGCAGGAGTGTCAGAGCATCCCCATTGCCTGAGCAGGAGTGTCAGAGCATCCCCACTGCCTCCCTCCCTCCCCATCCACCAGGACGTGCCACGCTGGCTCACTTGACCCTATGTCAAGCAATTTTATTTCTTAAATACATTATTAATTTCATTAACTCTGATGTTTGGGAGATTTATTTTTTTTTTAAACGCTGCCTAAAGCCAAGAGGGGCTTACAGAGAAGATAATCACTGTGCAGAAGGACAAATAGGCCAAAGGGGATCATTCTGGTACTCTTGTCTGATCTCTTGCCATCTCCCAGCAAGGTCTGAACAATCTGCAGTAAATAAAGTCTGATCTTAACCTCCTAAGAACATCTAACTCTAAAAAGACAGGTCTTTGACAAGGGGTCACCTCCTTGCTGGTATGGATGTCCCAGGAATAAAAGTCAATGCCAGACAAACAGGCTCTACATATTAATATTTAAAAAAAAATATAGTAGGCTTGAAAGGCCAATATTCAACATGGATCAAGTTAATAGATCCAAGGTTTTTTCATTATTTTAAGAAATTAATCTTATCTACCATTGAATGGCTAGAAGAAGGCAAGAACTCCAGGGACCAAGGTCAGACTTCTCTGAGCAACGTGTTCCAGAGCCTCACCACCCTCACAGTGAAGAATTTCTTCCTAATATCTAATTTAAAACTTTCCTTTGTCAGTTTAAAGTCATTCCTCCTTGTCCTATCACTGCATGTCCCTGTGAAAAGTCCCTCTCCAGCTCTTCTCTAGCCCCTTTAGGTAGTGGAAAGTGGAAAGTTCTCCCTGGATCCTTTTCTCCTCCAGGCTGAACAGCTCCATCTCTCTCATGCTGCCTTCACAGCAGAGGTGTTCCATCCCTCTGATCCCCTTCCTGGCCCTGCTCTGGACTCACCCCAACGTGTCCACATCCTTCTTATGCTGAGCACCCCAGAGCTGGATGCAGCCCTGCAGATGGGATCTCACCAGAGTGCAGCAGGATCCCCTTCCTGACCTGCTGCCCACACTGCTCTGCATGCAGCCAGGATAATTTTTGCAGATGACTTTTTTCATTTTCAACCAAACCAAATACAGAAACCCCACACCCCTCTTCAATCAGTTATTTGCTAAATCATAGCGGGTGGCCAACCCCACACTCAGATGGATTGCTCCAGCCCTGACCCCGGATCGTGCCTGTGGTAGAAACTGCAGATAATTCAATGATTCTTTGTGCTGGCTCAGCTCAAGGCTTCTCTTGAGCCCAGAGTTCAGTGCTGTGAAACTTGCATCCCAATAAACCAGCCCTGTGATAGAGCCAATGCCCATTTGCTTTGGGCTGGAACCAACGTGTTCATTAATCCCAATGCCTCGCCATGGACTGGGGCTGGCTCACCTCACAGGAGAGGTCACTGCTTTGTCAGCTTTGCTCCTCACATCCTCTCATTAAATTTCCATCTAGGTGCTGCATACTTGGCAGGGATTTTTATTTTTTTTTTTAGCTTAATGTTTGCCAGAGGAAACAGCCAGACTGAGAGGCACAGGCCTCATGGAGTGGGACAGAGCTGCACCCCCAGAGCATGGTGCTGCCAAACAGTTGAATTCAGCTAAGCATCCGGGATTTTTTTTAGGTCTGGTGAGTCCTGACTGTTATTTTAGGGTTGGGTGAAGGAAGGGAGATGTTGTACTTGGATGTTTGACCAGGCTAAAGCAAATCTGCCTCGTTAGTTACTAAAATTGCTTACCCCTGAACCCTGAGTTAGAAATTCAGCTACAAACAGTGAGATGAAGGAAAGGAGTCTAAGACAGCACAAAGAAACATTGGGAAAGATTCACTCCTGTTATGTACAGTACACAAACAAGACAGCCCAGCCACCGATTTCTGGAAAGCAGCTGGCCAAGCTGGGATATCAACAGGCTGGAAATCTCATTTCCAGCTTGTCAAGCAGATGCTAGCTCATGTCTCTGACCCAGCAAAGAAAGGCCATTTATAGGCTCTGCTCATTTCTGAGAGCTGGAGACGGCACTGACAGTTTTGTGCCACACCAAGGCTGTCCAAAAGTGTCACTTTGGGAAGCACTAGGCTTTATAATTAGTTAAGCTCTGCCGTCCCCCTGGGGATCCCAAGGCAATGAAGAGGTGCCAGTGATACTTTTAGCTTTCTGCCTCATAAGAACTGGGAAGTCAAAGAGGATGTGCTCCAGAAACATCTTTTTCAAGCCTAAATAAAACCTGTACTCTCCCTACAAAAACATTAGATACATTTTTCATCCTCCTGAGAGGAAAAGCTTGGGAGAAGCTGTCACATGGGAGAAGCACGAGGCATATTGCCAGCAGCAGAGGGGGACGGCTGATACCTCAGATCATTACTTTTCTCTCGTCAGCAGATCCGTTCAGCAGAGATGAAAAGCTCATTTTGTGATGGCAGTCCTTTGTCAAGCTCTCCATGAAGAGAAAGGGCTGTAACCATCCTGCTTAGCACAGTGCCTGCTGTAGTGACCACAGGAGACAGCCCTGGGTGGGAGTTCCAGTCAGCAGGCAGAGTAGCACACAAACCACATCCTTCCCATTATCTTTTCCTTGCCCCTGGTTAAGATTCATCTTTTATTTTTCATCAGCTGGATAAAACTGAGCCTTCAGAGCTGCAGCCTTCCCACCACATACATCCTGTTACACTGTCACCAGAGGCACAGGCAACCCCAGGAAAGCCAAGATTTAAGAAACAAGCTGGAGAAGGACTCAGACTGGCTCCAAAAGTTATGGCTGTTTTTTTCACCCCCAAGCTTTGTGGTCTTTTCTTTCTGCTCTGCACTGTTCTGTATCTCCTGCAGATTGTCCCAGCTTGGGGTAATTTGGCGTTCGTAAAACATCAACTTCACAACTTTGCTGCTGTGCCTGGCAGGTAAAAACATGCTTTGCTTTGCAGCTGTTCGCTGTACATCTACTAAAGCATTCCAAAGCCACGGGGGTAGGAAAAGCAGGAAAAAGTACATTTCATGCTTTTCATCATTACTGCAGTGGGCCAAATGCACAGCAGGTGCAGATAAGCATGAGATCCTCCACCTTGTTACACCACCTGCTTTGCACTTTACTCACTCAACTCAGCCAAAACCACAATAAACCTGTTATTTTAGGTTGCTCAGCAAATTCTCTACAATTAAACAAGCAAACTGAGGGGTTTGGGGTGTTTTTAAACCCTAATGAGCATTCAAGAAGGCTTCCAGCTATCCCACTGTTCTGCACTCAGCCTGAACTAGACTTCACCAACGCTCAGGGCAGCTCATCTGTACGAGCCCCTCCCATTTTTCAGGTGAAGTGATGCGGACACAGGAATATTTGAGTCCCCATCCACACCCTCTCCCTGCTCCCACAGCCAGCCTCTGGCAGGCTTTCACTGCTGGCCCAGCGAGGTCACAGAGTTGGTTTATCAACACTCCTTTTTCACAGAGAGGTGCTCCAGGGCTGAGCTGGCACTGCACAATTATTCGATGGAACTGAGACCCTCTCCCCACACCCAGTCAGCGGCATCACCTGGGCAAGCAACCTGGAGGTGCTTCCCCAGCAGCAGCACAAACCCTGCTGATACCATTTACAAACAAAATGTGCCCAGATCTTTGCGGAGAAAGAATTTTAGCAGCGGGAACAACAACTGCAAAATATTTTACGTGTTTAAATTAAGGCTGATGGTGCCAGGAGAAAGGTGACTCAGATCCATTTACACTTTCCTCTTCAGAGCTCAGTGCTCACGTCATCCTGCGTCAGCCATCAAACCAGCTCTGCTTTACTGCTGCAGAAACCTGTTTGTCAAGTCCTTATTTCCTGCCCGATGGTTTCTTGCGCGGGAGGCAGCAGAAAGTCTACAGCACAACGTTTGTAGGACCTGTCTGATGAGAGGTGATTTCATTTCTGTTTGAACTTCTATTTATTACACTGGGGAAATGGGGAGTTTATCCCTCTGGTTCAGCCTGGATGCCTTTGTTTCAGCTCACATTCCAAAATGATTGAAGAAAACAGCTCTAAGGCATTTCTAAAATAAAAAAAAGATGTCAGCAAATTAACAGCAGTTTTAAGGCCCTTGTATTTCTGGGAGGGTGAAACCCTCTGGGCTCATCACTTGGGCTTCCTGTGTTTCTCATATTCTCTAAGTAAAATTGACCCACAAAATTCACATTTGTCTCAATCCTAATCCCTGCATCATCCTTCAGGTGTAGTTTCTCACAATGAAATTCGAGTAGGAAGTGTGTTAGGAAATGCTTTGCCACCCCTCCTTCCCCAAAGGCCCAATCTGCTTTAATTAGGAATGTTCTCCAAGCACAAGGTTTGGATACAGCCAGTGAGACTCACATTTCAGAAGGGCCATAAACGGTCTGATAAAGACGTAGCACTTTCAAGCAGGCTACTGGGACTTGGGAAGATATTTGAAATCTGTCAACGTGCAGTTCCAGCAGTGGAAAATGAAATGCTGTTAGACAAGCCCGCTCCCCAAATCGGCTTTGCCTGGATGCACCTGCCCTGCAGCACAGGCTTCTACCTTTCTCCTTGCTGCCCTCTGCTCAGGACCAACCCAAACCCAAAGCTGGGGTATTTAAATTCCTGTAAGACACAGTAAATGGCCAGCAGTGCTCCCAGAGTGGCTGCTGATGACCCAGCTGCCAGGGAAGGCTTCAGGGAGGGGATGGAAGTTTCCTCAGTGGATTTTCCTGTCCCCTCTGTGCCAAGCAGAGGAGCACATCCAGAGGAGGCAACAAGGCTGTAGAGGGGCTGGGAGCACAAACCCTGTGAGGAACGGCTGGGGGAGCTGGGAACACAAACCCTGTGAGGAACCACTGAGGGAGCTGGGGGTGTTCAGCATGGAGAAAAGAAGACTCAGGGGTGAGCACATCACTCTCCACAACTCCCTGCAGGGTGGCTGTGCTCAGCTGGGCTTGGGCTCTTTCTAAGGAACTGGCAGAACGAGGGGACACAGCCTCAAGCTGCATCAAGGGAGAATTAGGTTGGATATTAGGAAGAAGTTCTTCACAGAAAGGTGATCAAGTTCTGGAATAGCTGCCTGGGGAGGTGGTGGAGTCACCATCCCTGGATGTGTTTAAAGAAAGCCTGGATGTGGCACTGGGTGCCAGGGCTTAGCTGAGGAGTTGGGCACGGCTTGGACTCAGTGATCTTGAAGGTCTCTCCCAACCCAGTGATTCTGTGAGGTGATGCCATGCATGGCACGGCTCCCTTCTGGCAGTCAGTCCCGAGGCAGGGCTGTGGTGAGGACGTGGGGAGCTCTGTCCTTGCCCTGACACCTGGTGACCTCGGTGAGCCGATGCTGCCTGTGCCATCGCCTGCTTGAGCTGCTCTGGGCAGCACCATGGGAAGAGCTCGCTCTGCTGTGGGCTCAGCTGGTTGAAACATGGTGCTGATAGTGCCAGGGGTGTGGGTTTGATCCTGTGGGGGCCATTTGATGATCCCTGGGAGTCCCTTCCCAGCCAGGATTCACTGTGATTCCGTGATGGGATGCTTCGTACACAGCAGGAAGCTTTGGCTAAGAAGTCAGGGCTGCCAGGGCCTGGGGGAGCAGGTTCCTGCTGACAGATACCCGGGCTAAGCCTCACTCTCTAACAGGATTAGCACACAGGCTTTTGCTTCCCCGGCCCAACTCAAGACCCCAGTGATGGAGGGTTTAGCAGCCAGCAGAGAGCTTCAATCACAGCCTAAGAGCCGCCACCCTTCAGGTCTCACTTTGTAGCACCTCTCATTGTGGTTAAATGCAAAACATCATAAACAAAAATCTCTCCGTGCCTCTCTCCAGTCAGTTTTCCTGCAGGAGACAGAGAGGAGGAACCCTCTGACTTCACGAAGATTTGTGCACTAACAAAATCCCTCCTTTGCTATTTCTGAAATTGGAGCTATCAAAATCACACAAAAGGTTCACTTATGTTCGTCTTTTCTTCAGTTTGAATAATTTATGACAATAATGGGCTCTTAAAATTGATATGGTGGGAGAAGAAGATGGGTATGTCCCACCAGCAGACCATTCCCAGGAATTTCTGGTGAGGCCATCTTAGCCAATTGCCAGGGCACCAACTACCCATGGACCCTGTGCTGGGGGCTTCTGATTTTGAGTCTTTGGGTTTTTTTATGTATCCAGACCCTCCCCACTTTTCCTCATTTCCAAATTCTTTTCCCAAGGCTTGCTCCTTCCTTAGGTACTGTCTCTTGCCTTCCTGTCTGTAACTAAACAATGCAAAACTCATGGGTGTAATTACTGCTGAGAGCTCAATGCTTCCAGCAAGGGTGGTAAACACTGAGCAAAGGATGCAGGAATTTTAAGGAGAATCTGATAAAGAGAAAGACAGAACAATCTTATATAAATAGCCAATTGTTTTCTTTCAGGGAATAAGAATAAAAAATGTATTTTTTTTTTCTGTGCTAATGAAAACAAAGTCCATCCTTCATTGCCCTGAATGCTGACTGAAAGAGCCAGTAAAGATGTTTTGTTTTGGTTTTTTTTTAATGCAAAGAATATGGGTTGACAAAAGAGCTTTTCTAAACTTGATTCCTGCTGTGGGTAGACAGATATAAAACAAAATCCATGACAGATTTGCCCAGCACATTTCAAGCAGCAAAACATGGATATTTTCCTTGCTAATTGCATCATTAGCTAGTCCACCCTCAAAGTTACAGGACTTGTGATCAAATTATTACTGTGATAATCAGCAATGTGATTTTTTTTCCCAGCTCGGCAGAACAGTTCTCTTGCCCTCTTTCTGCCTTTGCTCTCCCATCTACAGAGGTGATAATTTCCTTTCTCTTTTTTCTTTTCATCTGAAAACAGGAGGCTAATCTCAGGAAAATTACACTCTTTTTTTGGGTTTTTTGATGCAAGATAGTGCATCAGACAAACTGTTTTTGGGTATATATAAGGGAAGCTTCAAGACATATGTGCTATTTTTCTTCTTTTTCATCCAAAGGATAATGAATCCTCAGGTCCTTTCTCTAAAGTTTATAAATAAGGTTTGGAAGTGCATTGAGCATGAGGGGAGTCATCATTCTAATATTGTGCTGCAGTGCCAAGACCTCGCTGGTAAATTAAACCCCCTTTTATCAGTGCAGGGGAGGGATCTGCCACTGAGTTATCTCCCATCCTCTTTGTAGGACAGATTACAGGAGAAAAGGGCAGCCTGCCACGGAGGGATGGCTCTTGCTCTTTAAAATTGTGAGTGACCTGTCACCGGTGTTTCTTTTTCCCCATTTGCTCTGCATTTCACAGTGGCTTCTTGACCTCATTAGAAGCCTCCAAGGCGTGTCTTGGGACCGAGGTTGGTGGAAAATTGAACCAGACCCGAGGAATATTCAATTAAAACAAATGGATCACAGAAAAATCTACAGTACAATTAAACCTGGAGATAACTCTGCGGCCGCGAGGGAGCCAGCGGTGTTGCAGCAATGCAGCCATTGCTGCAGGATGGATTTGGGAGCACTGAGAGAGCAGGAATTCATTTTCCCCTTTTTGTCAGCATGAATTCTTCTCCTGGGCAACACCAGCAAGGACTTGTGAGCCATCCAGCAAGGTCAGCTGTCCCTCCCTCCTAGGGGCTGAGGGAAGGAGCAGCAAGGAGCCCACACAGCATGAGTAGGGCAGGGAGAGCAGGACAGCCAGTGCTCAGTGCTGATGGTGGCAGCTCAGCCAATTGTTACTTTTTCAGCATCTTTTCTGCTCACTCTGCCCATGAAATGATCCAGCAACAGGCAAGCTGGCATCAGCCCTGCCTCCTCTGGAGCTGACTCCATCTAAATAATTCTCTGAGTTGCTCCAGGAGGAGCTCCAAAGCCAAACCTTACCTGCAGGCAGGGCTAAGGGCTTTTCCTTCCTGAAAATTCAGAGAGTGACAAGGCAGTGAGATTTTTCCTGTGGCTGCTCACTGAAGCTTGGGCATGAGCAAGCCACCCTTCTCATGCTGCCTGTGGATTGAGGAGTTTGCAGCACACAGCTCCCCACAGCCCACCCTGATCTTCAGGAGCACGTTTGTGCTGAACAAGCCCAGGGGCTGAGCCCTGTCTGGGGTCATGCAGTGCTGGTGTTGAGCCAAGAGCGACAACTTCCTGTGACAACTCGCTCCCAGCCATGGTCAGACACGTGGAGGGGTGAAGAGGTTTCAGCTGTAGGACCCTCTCTGGTCACACTGCCTTCCCCTCAGTGCTGGCCTGCTGCAATTACTGGAGTTGTACTCTCAGGGCGAGGCAAAGGTTGTTTGAAATGTCAGACGGGCTAATTAATGCAGGTTTTCAGAAGTGCTGAGTGCTCATTAATGCAGAGAACCACAGGATGGGTAAGGTTGGAAGGGACAATGGTGGGTCCTCTCTCAAGCGCACCCTGGAGTGACAGAGCTGGTTAAAGGGCTGATTTGACCTGCTCAATCCCTTTTTGTGAGGAGGCCACGGCAGGGAGCAGGATGGGCTCAGCGTGGATGGGTGCTTGGCAGCATCAGGAATCAGCTCTGTCAGCAGTGACCATCTCCTCAGAGCACAACACATCCACGAAAAACCCACAGCAATGCATGGGCAGCTGGGAAGGCACGGACAGCTTGTTGTGAAAAGCTTTTTTGGTGTCACTCAGGTGTGCCTAAACGGAGAGAGAGCAGTGAGGGGGTAAACACAGAACAAGCCATTGAGACCATGAAATCTGCACCAGCTCCTGCTCCTCAGCTCTTGCCAGCTGAGCCCTCTGAAGTGTAGACTCATCTCTGGAGATTTTTCCAGAGTTATCTTGTATTTCCCCTCCAGCACCAGCAGCGATAGCCGCAGATAAACCAGCAGAGCCTGTGCTGTCCCTTGTTAACCAGCTGATCCTAATGGGAAGTTTCCAGTTCCCGCATTCTCTTTTTGGGTTCTTGGTCCTGCAAACTACAAGCACCTATTTCTTGCAAAACGCCGCCCAGCTTCACCTCTTAGCTCCCAGTCTCTTGCTTGTTGAAAGTCACACACTTGCCTCAGGTGTGCTCAGGGCATTTGAAGCATCCCAGGTCGTTCCCACCCCGGGAGCCAGGGCTGGGATGGGTGTGGGGCTCCGAGGGGCTGGCACCCTGCGGCAGGAGGTGGATCTGGCAGCCTGCGCTGTGCGGCTCCCAAAGCAGTGACATGTTTCCATGCACCGCTGCTCCAAAGTTAAAAGCCTGTCATAACATGTCAGGTGGCAAGGCTGAGATGCGAGTCTGATGAGACAACTTTCAGTCCAGAGCAGACAGCCTGCTCTGGTGCCAAAGAGAGGCAGAGTCTGCATCTGAGCTACTGGGGAAAGGGGCTTCCTTTACTCATGGCTGGTGTCCTCCCCTCCCCTTGCTGGAGGAATGCACCAGAGAAAGGAACCAAGGAACCAGTTGGGAATTTGGAGAAATGGTAGTTTTAAAAGTTGTGGCCATTCATTTTCTTGGAGCTGTAAAATATTTCCATGAGCTTCAGAGTTGGGTGAACAGCAGGACATGATTTCCATCCATCTCCCTGGGAAAAAAAAAAAGGAAAAATAGAAAAAGTGAAGAACACTTGAATTCTTCAGTACAGGGAAAAAACTTGTTTTTCAAGAGATAGTGCTAGGCTGGAACATAGAGAAATTTGGGCGTTTCCCACTCCCAAAATAATGTAATGTAAAGCCCAGATCTCTTAGTATTTGGGAAAGGTGGAAGCAAATTATTAGATACAGAATTACATTAATTATTAGTTACTGGTTGCAGAAAACAACACTGCTTGTTGTGGCTGTGGCTGCCCCATCCCTGGAAGTGTTCAAGCCCAGGCTGAATGGGGCTCTGAGCAACGTGGCCCAGTGAAAGCTGTTCCTGTCCATGGCTGGGGATTGGGACAAGATGATCTTTAAGGTCTCTTTGATGCCTGGAAAGGCTGACCTGGAACAGAGACTAGACAGAGCAAAGGAATAAAGTAGGTATTTACTGAAAGGGCTTAAAAAAATACAGCTTGGGCAGCACAAGAGCCCAGCCAGGGTATATGTGCCCTCAATAGTTTATTCCAGTTTCATACCTTTTAGGCAACTTGTCTGCATACCAGCACTAGCAAGGAAAAATCCTTCAGAAGCATTTTTTTCTATTTTTATCCTCTGAATGTCCAACTCTTTTTGCTAAATCTCCACAGTTTGGAGCTCAAATTACCATTTCTGACCAGTGCAGAGACAAATGATGAAATATTCATGAGTTATTCTTGCTCTTCATCTTACAGAAGCACCAGCCAGCACTAAATTTGCATGATCTAACCAAAGTAGACATTTCAGAGAAAAGCACTTTCTATAGCAGTATTGGAAAACTTCTATATATTGAGGTAAAAGCATCAAGTTTCTGCCCTCCCTGGTGCAGAGTCACACGTTGTTTGAAGAGCATCCCACTAAATTTTCTAAAGATGTGTAAATGTGTCATCTGGACCACAGGAGATAAAGCAGGGTTAAAATACTGAGCAAAACTGAAGTTAACAAGCACAAGGTTCATAAACCTCGCGATAGAAGCTTGCAGAAACCTTTCAAGGCTCATCCAATAAAGCCCTATGGCACTTCATTCTTCCCCCTCCTCTCAAATCTCCATCTGTCTGAGCCAGCATCAGCAGGAAATTTTGCATGGAAGCTTGCCAGATAAAATAGCTACTTCATCTGCCTTTCAACTGCCATTAGTTTTAGAGAGTTCTTCGAAAGTATGTAAAAAATCCCTATTATTTTTTAGCTGTGTCCTAAGTTAGAGATGGGGCAGGTCTTGTCTCTTTGTATCTGCCTCACAAAAAGGTGATTCATGTGTGCTTTTCTATCACAAGTGAAAATATTTCCAATCTGCATTCTGCCCTTCTCACCTTATCCTGCACTGAAAGCTGAGAATGCTCCTGCTAGTTGGAAATGCCTAAAAGTTTTTAATTTATTTAAATCCACCTCGTTGCTTTCTGAATTGTCCCAAAACTTCCAGAAACATCTGTCTCACAAGGCTAGGTGGACTTGACCTTTGATCCTTGGCAGGGGTTAGGCTGCATTATCCCCGTTCAGTGGCTGACACAAACGAGAGTTTGTCACCACGGGCTGGGGTGACAATTGACCTCAGCTCCTGAAATCTTATTTTACAAATAACCTCTTTGCTATCCCTCCCCACAGTGTGGCACAGGTCATGTAATGTGCCCTTAAATCCTCAAAAAACACAAACCAAACCCTTAATTTGACACCTGGTGGGTTTATTTTCATAAGGATAAAGACCTCCTCAAACAAGGGCCGGCTGTGTGGGTCAAGGTGCATTTTTTTATTGCTGAGTTTTTTAGGAGATGTGTGCATATTCCTCTGGAGTGTCTTTGTAGCTTTGATGAAATGACAAGGATTGTGGGTTTTTTTTACTGCAGCAGATCCCACCCAGAAGACTTCCAAAGTGAAAGAAACTTAATCTTCCTGCGGTGAAATGTCCCATTATATTATTTTTTACCATCTTCTTCTCTTGGAAGGCTACTTGGGCTGTTCCCACAGAATCATGAAAAGGTTTGGGTTGGAAGGGACCTTAAAGATAATCCAGTTCCAACTCCCTGCCATGGGCAGGGACATGTTCCACTAGACCAGGGTGCTCAGAGCCCCATCCAGCCTGGCCTTGGACAATTCCAGGGATAGAACATGGACAGCATCTCTAGGAAACCTGTGCTTAGTGCTTTTTATCCAGGCAAGGACACACAGAATTGCTGGAAATTTGCAGAGAAATGCAGGAAAATATGATTCATCACATTTGGGGTTTACCAAACCTGACAGCATCTCCTTAAATTTGTAGAGCGAAGATTTTCAGAGTAATGAATTTTATTTGGTGTCCTTTATTAATACAACAGTGACTTTTTTTTTCCGTATTTTTAATAGTCGGGAACTGTCATTTTTGATCTACACTTTAATAATAAGTAGAATATAATTTCCAGTGAAAAGTGCCAAGGAGGGTATTTATGTGAGGCTGTTCTGCCTCGGGCATTAATGAAGTATGAGATGGTGCAGCAGGCACAGTTGTGTTATGTGTAATGATACAAATTGAATATAAGTAATATAATTATTTGTGGTGTAACACAACTGCTGCACAAATAGTGTTCCTGGCAGTAAATGTCGCTGTTATGATAGGAAGGCACTGCTAATGCCACTAAGCATTACAATCAATTCTCGATAACATCATGTGAACCAAGCTAATAAATTGGGAATTATATGCCTCCTGCACATTTGTGCCTATGTGAGCCAGGATTTGTTTGATAATAGAGTAACAAATAACCCTGCTGGGAAAAAAAAACCCCAAAAAAACAACAGTCCAAAAAGCTGGAAGTTAACAAACCAAGAAGAATCCAAACGTAGCACCGAAATTATGGATGTTCCACCCCTGGAATTGTTCGAGGCCAGGCTGGATGGGGCGCTGAGCAACGTGGTGTAGGGGAAGGTGTCCTTGCCCATGGGGGTTGAAACAGGATAATATTTAAGATTCCTCCTGACCCAACCCATTCCCTGATTGTGATTCTTGCCAGCTGCACCTCTGTCAAGCACAGCTGCACGAGCAAGGGGTGCCCAGACACCTCTGCCCTGAGCCAAAACATCCCCGGGGAGCCCAGAGGAGTGGAAGGCTGCCCGTGCTTTGGTGGAAAGCTTCCCTCCAACCCCCCCAGCACGAGGCAGAGCAGCAGGTCTGGAAAAGGCTGTGAACCACAAGTCACTGGACTGGAAAAACAGAAGAGGGATTATCCCGAGGAGTTGCACAAGCTCCCAGATAAACCGCTGGTGCTCCCTGTGCAGGCAGCCTTGGCAGCTCTCCTGGGGTGCACTGAGAGGAGGGATGAGGGCAGGCATAAACCTCATCATCTGCTAGAGGAGAAATTGGAGAAATCACTCAAATGAGGCAGGGATTAAACTGGGACTGAGTTCTGGTGAGAGAGCTCAAGGAAATTTAGGTTACAATGATGGAGAGGAGAAGAAGATTAAAACTCAGGGCTGGGTGAGTAATGCACAAAAAATGCATTCAGATGAATCTCTTCCATCCAGGCCCTTCCAGGACTCCCATCACCTCGCAGTCTTTAATGCACTTACTCTGCTGGAAGGCAGGCAGTGCTGCTATTTCTGTCTTTCACTTGGGGAATGGAAACACGGGGAGATTAAAAACCTTCCTCAAGGTGACCCAGAGTATCTGTTCCAGAACAGGAGAATTTCAGGTCTTGGCATAGCCAGCGGAGCTTCACTCCCACGCGCCTGTGAACAGCAGGTGCCTCTGAGGGACACATTTGCTCCTCAGGTGCGTCCTCCAGCTGGTAGTTGTGCGCTGCAGATCCCTGGTCTGGGACTCAACTCCAAGGAGCCTGTCAGTACCTTCCCCAGGCTCCTCCTCTCTGCTCATCCATAGAATTCTTCTGAAGGCATCAGGAGTTTTCTTTGAGGGCACCAGGAGGCGCAGGGTGAGGGTGACACATTGGTGCTGGCATGTTTGGCACTCCTTTAATGACTTCAGCAGGGGTGGGAAGGGTAGAGCCGCCTGCAGTAATGACAGAGTGTGGAGACTCTGCTGTGGGAGGGAAGGAAACACCGGGGGACCTGCCTGACAACTTGATTTGTGATGAACTCGACTCCATTTGAATCCCATGCAGATCTTGTCACTGCAGAGCTGGATCCTCTTCTCTTGGGATCTGTGGTTGATGGAAGCTTCTGGGGAGTCTCTTCCTTGTGTCTTCGGAGCTTCAGTTGGCAAAAATTTGTGAACGAGCTCCTGTGGTTATTTAATTTTAATATAACTGAATTTGCCCAGAGCTACTGGAAATTGCTCTGCTACTCCTTCCACTGGTACCAGACAGTCTATTAGTAAGAGTTTGTCATAGAAAAATCCTTCACTGATGGCAGACAAGGGGAAAAAAAAAACGTTTTAGACTCCTAGCTGTGGAGCAGTGTGTCCCCAGTGCTCACACCATGTCCTAGCAGGGACCATCAGCTCTCCTGCCCTGCCAGCGAGGTGTGAAACAACAAATGAAGTGTCCAGGCAGCACAGACTGAAGCCAGCCGGGAGAATGGTCCAACCACTTCATCGCAGGCCTCCTCCTCCTCCTTTGTCTTGGGGCCACTCCTGTTGGTGGCTGCCCCTTGCCCAGCTCCAAGAAGGAGGATGAGCTGCTGCCAGAGCCAAAGAAGGTGTTTCCAGGCAGGACAGGGCACGGCATGGGCTGCAGAAGACAGCCTGGACCCAAGTCCCGGTGAGCAGGCGATTCCTGGGCCTGCTGCAGCAAAGGTCAGATTAGCACATGCAGAAAAGTGAACCAAGCTCTCAGAAGATGCCTGCAGGCTCTTGCTTTCAAACAGGTGGGAGCGATAAAATGTGCTCTTTAACATCATGGCCCCAGATCTTGTGAGAGGTGAGGACAATTTTAATTTTATATTTAATTTAAAAATACAAACATCGGGAATAGCTCAGCATTTGGCATTTTGTAGCATGCCGTCTGTGGCTTGCCACCCAATCTTTGCTCTCCAGAAGCACTTTCCTCTGGCTCTGGAGCCCAGAACCTGCTCCTCCTTCTGCTCCCACCCCTGTGCCCCCCTGGGATCCATCCAGGTGCTGGTTCTGTTCTCCCTCATGAAAAGCTGTCTGGATGCCCTTGGGTGCTTTCCAAGGTCCTGCTGTGTCTGTGCAGGGTTCCTGGGGATGTGAGGGAGATGGAGAGCCAGAGCAGCTGACAGGACCTGCCTGGGCCCTCCTGCACACACCAGGGATGTGCAGAGATGCCACCCAGTGCAGGCTGATGGGTGGCTTGGGAAAAAACAAAAAACAACAAAAACCAAAACGCTTCTGGGGAAAAAATCTTGGTTGTGCATGCACATATTGGATTAGCACTGTCCCTGAGGATGGCAGCAATTTTTAGCCCATCTGTATTTTGCCTGGGTTTTCACAGACCTATCCAGCTGCCAAAACACATTTTTTGTTGTTACCTGATTTGCAAAAGGTTTTTCATTCCTCCTTCTCTCTTCGTCGCACCAGGCCGCTTGTCCTGAGTTCTGCTCCCAGACAGGCCAACCCCAGGTTGTTTTCTCCGGTGTGCGGTCAGCTTGCTTCCATGCCTGCTGTGAAATGTTCAACCTTCCCACAAAGTCTCATCAAGCGCTCTTGAGTCTCCCCGCATCTCAAGGACATCCCAGGGGGCTGCAGGGCTGAGCCTGGACAGCAAGGAGCGAGTGGGGCAGCTCCTGTCCCTTCTCCTGTGAGTGTGTTTTGATGCAGAGCTAAACCCTTTTACTGGATTCACTCTGGACCAAATCCCAAACCGTTATATTCCAGAGAAGTGTTTCCATCTGCTTCGGTAAGTGATGGACGGGGTCGCATCCCCTCTGAATGGAGCTGTGCAGTGTCTGGGTGACCTCTGTCCCCATCCCTGGCTTCAGCTGGTTCAGCACCTGCCCCCTCCATCCCACCCTCAGCTCCCAGCCACCATCCCAGCATCATCCCACTGCCCTATCCGTGATCCTGCAAATCCCCGGGCACGGGGATCCTGCAAATCTCCGGGAACAGGGATCCCACAAATCCTTGGGCACGGGGATCCCACAAATCCCTGGGCACAGGGATCCCGCAAATCCCTGGGCACAGGGATCCCGCAAATCCCCGGGCACAGGGATCCTGCAAATCCCTGGGAACAGGGGATCCCACAAATCCTTGGGAACAGGGGATCCCGCAAATCCCCTCCCCACCGCAGCCAGCGGCCAAGGGAACGTGTTAGTAACTAATTTATATGGGCATGGCTTACATGCTTAATTAGCTCTGCTTTTATTTGCTGTATTCACCAGGCAGAATATTTTCCCACAAAGCTCCATGCCTAGAGCCTGTTTGATTAGCTACAGAAAGGGAAGCATTCAGCAGCATAAAGCTGAACCACCAGAAAGTCAATACATATTAAAGGATTTGAAATGCTTTCTCCCCGCACTCCCCAACTAAACACATTTTACAAACAGCAGGGAAGACAAAATTCTGAATTCAGTGCTAGTTATTAATTTTTTTCCCCTTGCTGCTCTGTCTCAAGGTCTTGGGNTTTTTTTTTTTTTTTATTGGAGGACAAATTAGTTATGCAGAGCCTGGAACTTTTCATAGTCCAACTTATTTCCTCTATATCAAACTTTGTAAAAGGGCCAAACTGGAGATGTGAAACCCCTCTGGCAAGAGCTCTGCCCACACACCAGCGGTCCCAGAGGCTTATTCTGCTCAGAGAAATGAAGGTACAAACTGTGCTGTTTGCAGCAGCTCCCTAAAAACAAGAATAATAAGAATTGCATCCCGGATAGCGGAAAGCTTGTGTGGCATTTTGGGAAGAATCCTGGAGCAGCCGCGTGTGCGAGCACCATCTGTTGGCTGCATTGCTGCTTACAGGGTGCGAGCTGCAACCCACTCCCGCAAAACTGCAGCTGCGTGGCATGACACAAGGGACAGTCCCAGCTTTAGGGAGCATTTTCCGGACAAAGAGCAAGGAGGATGGCAGCAGAACCGCCAAACAATCCAACTTTGCACAAAGCCACCCGTCCTCCAGAAGGGGAGCTTGGTGTCTCTGCCGGAGCTCGTCATTCTGATACCCTCTGGAGCAGCCTGAAAGATGTTACAGTTAAGGATGCTCCATCATTCTCTTTTCCTAGACAAATAACACATTTTGGCCTCAGCAGCTACGAAAATTAATTCAGCCAAGGTTTTGGGAGCATTCAGGGTATTTGGCCACTACTCCTGTTCGATCGTTATAAGAACAAAGGGCTACAAATCTGCAGCAATTTACAATCTGACTTTCCAATTAAGGATTTGATGTCGGTTTATGCCTTTAAAGTGACAATATTTGTCAGGCCATTTGTTCAGTGCATTGTTTGGATGTGCAGTTACACAGGAATTGGTTTAATTAAGGTTAATTGGTGCATAATTAGAGCCGCTGCCAACACAAAAGAATGGCTGCAGACCAGGGGGAGAGTCGATTTCTATCCAGCTCCAAAGGACAAATGCTGTAAAGGGGACATTTCAGTTGAGTGGTAAGAACCTAAACTGCTTCAAATTGTAGCTCTAATTTTCGTGAAACCGCATGCCTGACTGCCCGGCAGTGCTCTCCCCGGGGCACAGAGCCCTGTCCCACTCAATGACGCGTTTTTAATGGCAGAAGGTGTTTGTGCTAATGAATCTTCGCAGCTGGATCCTCCCATTTCCCAGCGCAGGGGAACCGCGCAGGATGCACCTCTGGGAAGCAAAACTGCACGGAAACAGTAGGAGGGGGGATGCTTTGAAGAAGCTGTGATTTGTTGCAGTAAAAACTCACCTGGGATTGCTGGTCTGGCACAAACCCAGTGGGAGCAGCGCCTCAGCCGTTCTGTGATGCTGCCTGGCCGTGCCACCTGTGGCTGAAGGAAAACGGTGGGGAAGTTCTGGCACTGGCACCTTGCTCTGCAGCAGCCCAGTGGGATGATCAGCACAGAGCACTTGTTGTGTTGTGTTTAACTCTCCTTGCCGAGGTTACCCCATAAAAGCAAAGCCAAAAGAACAGTGCCCAGCTGTGAACTCACCCGCTGCCTCCATCCTGGCCCCACTTCCAGCTCTCCCAGCCAAGGGCTCCCAGCTCTCCCAGTCCAGGGTTGCTGGGAGCAACCTCCCCCTCTCCTCTGGGGTGAAGGTGGCTGGGACAGGGGGTGCAGCCCAGCCTCCTACTCCAGATTCTGCCATGGATGCACAGCCTTTCCAGGTGGCAAACCTTGCTCTGGCAGTGTGTCCAGGAAATATCCAGGAAATCCAGGAGATTTCAAAACTATGAAGGAACATGAGAAGTGGGGAGTGGAAGAGTGTAAGATAGGAAGGGGTAATTAGGTAATTAAGGTCTGATCATTGTGGTCCTATGACAGACACAGCAAATTAAGGAGGCAGGGAGTGTCCTCCATCCCTCAGGGGCAGCTGCTCTCTCTGAGTTATTATTTCAGCTCTGAGAGAATCCTGCACCTGCTAAGGGAAACATGATCCTACCTTGGCCAAGCAAGGAATTGCAGGGATCTACCAAAAAGGAAATTACCTCCTCCACTCCCCTTGACCAAAGAGTTTTCACAAGAAAATTCTCCACTTTTAGAAGCCCCTGGTAAAATACTACAGACCTTCCCGTCCCCAGTGCATATAAATTTCTCCTCGTTACCATGGTGAAAGGAGTAGCAGTGACTCTCCCAGCCAGATCAGCATCAGCTTCCCCTCTGCCCTCATGCACGTGCTCCTCAGAAAAGAGCAAGACAAGAATCAGAGAGAGGAAAATCCTGTTGTTGGCAGAATTCCCCCATGTGCCCCCAGCAGCTCCTGAGAGACAGGGCAGTGCTGTGGGGAGCATTACGTGCAGCTGTGTCAGAACTGCTGGAGACAAGTTATGACTTTACTGGGGTTTGAGAAAAGCCAGGGAAATGGCTGCACATATCACAGGGAGCTGCAGAGAACCCGCCAGGCTGAGCAGCCACGTGGGCTGGAAATGAGGTTGGATCCTCATGGCCCAACATTCCCATATCCCTCACAGAAAATCCCACTGTCAAAGCGACTGCTGGCAAAACAGACTGATTTTTTCTTTGGGGGAGGGGGACCTAGAAACAGCAGAGGAATTTTTCAAGCACAAGCAGCTGAACTTTATGATGTGTAGCATTCAGTTTTGGGTTTTTTTGCCCTCATGGAAAGATGTCCTTTTTTTCCACCTTGGCACTAATGCATGATGGCTGCTCATGCCAGACCTGCCCCTCTGCCTGTGCAGCCCCTGGGAAGGTTCAGGATTTTCTTTGAAGAAGAAATACTTAATTCCATAATTTTAGACCGGTGGGTTGGACTCTGTTGGCGTTACCCTCTCACTTCTTTGCTTTTGGTGATGCAGCTGAGGGCAGGGTGAGGGCATGAAAAGAGGTGTTTCAGCACTGAAGGCTCCA
Organism: Bombycilla garrulus; assembly: GCA_013400315.1. NCBI lineage: Eukaryota > Metazoa > Chordata > Aves > Passeriformes > Bombycillidae > Bombycilla > Bombycilla garrulus. The sequence continues at coordinate 16,551 of VXBU01019605.1, read as the reverse complement.
CAATTAATTATCTTGCTTCTGCCACAGAGCACCATGGTGCATTCAATGGTATCCCTCCTCTCTAATTTATCTGTCTGGGAATTGGTGCCCAGTCAGGATCTCTCTGTGATCCCTGGTAGACACTGAGACAACCTGAGGGCAATTCTTCTGTCCTGAGCTGAACATCCCAGCCCAGGAGGCATCCCCGTAACTGCTGTATGTGGTGCAGGTCCCACCCCAGCTGCTTCATGTATGACCCTCTGAGTCATGATCCCGTGGAGAGCTATACATGGAACTGACTTCATATTAACCCCCTGAGGAAGATCTTGTCCAGCAAAACCTAAAGGCAAAGCCAATTCCAGACCAGTCCAAAGGAGCAGTCAGCACTTACACATAAAAAGCCAATAAACTTTGAATTAAAAATGAGCCAGGGGATTGAGGAAGGAATTATATGCCTGAGACGGGCTCGTGTTGTACAGGTGGTTTCAGGTTGCTAAGCTGCAGAGAACAATTCAGGAAAAGTTTCCAAGGGACAAAGCAATGAAATCATGATGCCACAGAAATCACAGGGCTCAGTACGTGCGTGAACAGGAAGAGCAGCTTCACTCGAGCTACAGGAACACAGCAGAAATGTAAATAAGTAAATATTCCTTCAGTATGCTAGGAGCACATTAACAACCGCTCTTACGTATTTTCAATAGCCATTTTTGTGTATTTAACCTTTGCACTGTGATTTTCTGAATAAACCCTCTCTGTTTTAACTCTAAGTAGTTCCCATGACTGTGGAGTTGCAAAGTGCCAGGAAAACACCATGAGAGTGCAACAGCCAGGTCTGGGGTGCAGGAAACGTGGTTTGGCACGAGGCACGGAGAACATCAGGCTGTGCCATCCACACTGCTCAGCCCATCACCACACATTCGACCAAGCAGTCTGACAACGCAGAGGATTTGTGATTTCCACAGTGCTGCTGTAAGAAACTACTTCACACCTTGGTAAGGGAGGGATGAGCTTATTTCTCTGCTGAGGACCAGGGCAATTCAAGAATGGCAGCTTCCCAGGGACATGAAAAAGCCTTAAGTAAGGATGAAAAAAGTGAAAATAGTTGCTTCTTCAGATTTTTCTACACATGAGCCAGATGACAAACTGCTGGAAGTCAGCACAGGTCCACCAATGAACTGGCTGGGGCCAAGTCTGAGCCCAAAATAAAGCAGGTCTCCTCTACCCGCAACAAAATTGATTTCTTTTTAACCACAAAATACCTTAACCTGAGAAAGGAAAGGCAGCTCAAGGGTCTTGCATGGGGGGTGGGATCCTCACAGTAAGGTTGCCAGCAATTTCTCTATGGTTATTATTAATTTCAGGATTTGACACAGCTGTATAGATCATCTCCATCCCTAAAGGCCAGCCTACCTTTGCTATGACCCTGGGGGCTCAGGGATGAGGCCACGGATTATCATCATCATTATCATCATCATCATCATCATCATCATCATCATCATCATCATCATCATCATCATCATCATCATCAGTGTTTTCAAAGCTAAGAGCAGCATATCTCTGTGAATAAAAGCTTTCCACACATTTTTATCACCTCATAGTGCCCAAAGGGACACAACTCCTCTGCTGGTTCAAGAAGGCAACACCAGTGTTGGGGTGAATGTGCCGGCTAAGAGATTGTGGAGATGATTTGAAGGACTGGGAGTTTGCTGCCTCTAAATTCATGAAGACCTTCATGCAGGAGTAGGACAAACATCCAGGTGGACCCTTGCTCCCCTGCTTTCCAGCTGGGTTTTCTCTCTCTCTGCATGGACATTGGTATTTAATGTGCTCTGGTGACCAAACTCCATCCCAAACATGTTTCTTACCAAAGGTTTTGGTCTCAGGCTCGGGTTTACAGCTGGACAACAATCCCTGGTGGACTGGGAAGTCTATTTCTTAACCCAGAGCATCTTCTCTAAATGTTGCTGATGTATTGGTCATCCTGTTCATTGATTGTAGTCAATAATATACTCCCAGTGAATTTCTAAATATAACAGCACAGGAGACTGCTCAGCTCCAATTCTCTTCTTACACAGCCTTGCTTCAGCTCAGAGTAATAATATTCCGAATATCTTTAAAATATGTCGAACAAGTCTGATTTGGGGATCAGAAACAGCTCATTATGCATTTATTATTTGCTTGTTAGAGTGGCCTTGCTGAGCTATCAATCCAGTCAGTTATGCAAGGAATTAGGTGCCCATTAGCTGCTTTTACTCTTTTAATGTGATGAACTTTGTTTTCTCATTAATAAGTCTGTTGAAACAAAATGTACAGTATATGGAAAGGTTTTATGGCTTGTGTAATGAAACACGTGTTAGGCCGTAACTCAGGGGCCAACTAAAAGTCATTTGCCTATTAAAAGGAAATTGTGCTTCAGATTATTCAGTGACAGTAGTGTATGTGGGAGAGGAAAAGAAAATGGGAGCAGCAAAAAGAAGCAAATGAAAGGGGATGTTTTAAGAAACAACTGGATAGGCTGATGTTGGCTCTGGGCTTTAGCCCAACAGCGTGAAGAGCAATTTTTAAGTGCAGGGGTCGTAAACTAAAAACAACTAAAAAATTCTCTGACCACCAACCAGAAAGACCCATGACTGTAAGTATGGCACCGGGAATTACACCGGCTTTTAGCTACTGGTCACATTTTCCAGAAAAGGGTGGATGGGACAGGACAGGACAGGACAGGACAGGACAGAATAGGATAGGATAGGATATTTTGGTATTTGGGATCAACAGTCTCCAGGTATCTACATGGCTGTGGCACTACCTCAGCTCTGGCCTCGCTCTCCTCTCCCAAAGATGGGGTAACCCATCGGGCAGAAGGCATTTCCACTCATGCCCTCATTTTCTTCCTTGCTACCTGCAAAGATGGGAATCAAGGTGATGCCCCAGCCCTGCACGCCCGGATGATTCCTCAGACAGTCCGTGAGGACCAAGCCAGGGCAAAAACTCTGCCAATGGCTACTGCAGAAGGAGGTGGCAAGCACCCTGACACTCCAGACACTGGGTTATTTTCCAGATGTGGGAGCTGGTTCGTTTTCAGCACAAAGTATCCGTGATGCAGCAGTTTTCCCCAGATTGCGCTATAATGTGCGCAGTGGGGATTTTTCTCCCGCGCACCTCGGTTTCGTGTTTGGGGATGCTGTTTGTTGCTTAGCTACTGGATGCTGCCACAGCTGAAAAGCGCTGCTTGAAGTGTTGACAAGAAGGAATTGCTTCTTCAGTGCGAGGAAAAGGGAGAGGAATTATCTCCTGGAGGCGCTGCTGGTACAAAGCAGCGGTGGGAAGGATGTGTGAAAGTCAAGGCAGGGTGTTACAGGTACTTCACTGGCTTAGATTTAGTTAAAAAAATAATAGTCAAAAATTTGGGGCACTATGGCAGAAAAATAATAAAAAAGATCAATGAACAAGAGCACCGAATTGCTGCAGAATCTGAACATACTTCTCATGAAATGAACCCTGTTGGAGCAAGAAGAGGCCCTGTCCCTGGTGGTACCATTACCATTAACGGTGCTGCACCAGCTCTGTACCTGTAGGCAAAGCTGCTTCTGTGCAATTTGCACTTCTTTCCATATTAATGAAGTGATTGGGGGTTGGAATTATTTTTATTGCTAATTACATTGGTTTTGTGCACTTCTGGTTTGCTTCAATAAGCATTTAGGAAGAGAATTTTAATAGAACATTAAGTAATACAGAGAATTAAACAAACAGCTTAGAGTGATAGAAGAGGTTTTAGCTACAGTATTGGAGGGAATTACATTGTGTTGCTGGGTGAAATCTCCCTTCTGTGCAGATGAAAGGAGGTCTGCTACTTCAGGATGGTACCTAAAGTGCTGTCATCTGCCAGGAGTGCTGACCCCTGGAATCACACCTGGGTTATCCAAGATGTGTCACCAAGAGAGGCTGCAGGAAACAATGCCAGGCAGCCAGGCTAGTGTTCAATGATGTGTGCTTGCTCCCGTGGCTGGGAAGTGAGGATGTATTTGAAAATCTCTGCAGAAATATGAGTTTCAGCCCCTCTCTGCTTCTGCTCTCTCCTGCAGACCAGGCTGCTCTCACCCCTCACAGCATAGCCAGAGTGGGAAACTAGAGAGATTGAATTTCATCAGGCTCCCAGTGTTTCTCAAAACCAAAGCCAGAAAAGCTGTTCCAATTACTGTTTTGCAAATGCTCTGTATGTGGCACACACACGCTGATACCTCCCAAATAGTAGCTTTGTTTCCCAAGCTCACATAATGGTTTCATTCAACTGGTATATGGATTATTACATGGTACATGGATTATATATGGACGTGCAAAAATTCATTTGCATAAAAATTACGGTGTACTAAACTCACTGTTTTCAAACAGCACCTAATCCTTGGGTTTTTTCTGTATTTATTTACTTGTCTACATATTGTCTGAGTTGCCTAACAAGAAACATCTGATGTGCTCTCAATGGTGAGCACACATCTGCCCAAAGAGAAAAGCACTGTCACAGCCCCCCAGCTCCTTCTGCACATGCAGCTTTGCCTCCCTGTGTTGGTTCAGAAGAGGCTGAAGTTCTGCACCGTGCAGAAAACCACCATGGGAATGGCCACATGGCTTTGGGTCTGGAGCTGCAGCCAAATACATCTCCAGGTCTGTGGATGGTTTGTTTCATGTTTTCCCCACCATCTGCCCCCTCCAGGCTGAGCTTAAAGCCTGCATTTGTTGTCCAGTGCCAGAACTGACGTGACAGAAGCTGTCCTCTGGCTCCTGTGGGCATATGTTCACCCTTCATTTAACCCCTCAAAGTCCCAGTCCTGTTTCCCCAAGGGAGGAGAGCAATCCTCCTGAACATGGGTGGGATGGGCCAAGTGCAGGGTCTGTGTTGATAGACAGAGATGAGGTTATTTGGTTTCTGGTGCATGGAGGATGCAGGAAAACCTTTTCATTGATCCCAGGGGGATTTAGGGTAGGCAATGCTTCTGCCCGTGTAATCTGAAGGTATTTTGCACACACGACAGCATCGGGATCCAGCTGATGCCATGGAACTCGTTCTCACTGCCTTTGGTGGGACTGGGACAGTGCTTCAGCGACCCTGAGGGGCAGATGATTGACTGAAATACTATACACCATTGACTGACTGATAACTGCAGGGGAGAGGCAATGGCAGGTTTTATTAATGCCTAATTAAGACAGAGAGAAGATGACTTCCCTAGGATAATTTTCTCTCCTGATCTTGATCACACTCTCAAAGTGAGCGGGACTTAGAAAGGCAAAGCTGGTGTGTTGAGCATCACAACCGGCTCCCTTTGCCTGCTGAGCATAATCCTAGCTGGGCCTGGAGGCTGGAGGCTGGCTCCTCAGGGGATTCTGTCCTTGCAAGCAGATAAGGCAGCTGGGGCAGTGCCAGAGCACATTTATTACACCGAGCGAAGCTGAACCAGCAGCTCTGCCTGGCCCGCTGCCCAAACCCCTCCGGAGCAGGCGGGTTGGGCTGGCAGGTTCTGTCTGAGCGGCACCAGAACCTGAGCTGCTGCTCGAGGCTGCTTTGCTCTCCTGCTCCCAGCAAGGGCCAGGGAAGGCAGCTGCATTCGGAGCTGCGAGGCAAAGCAAAGCAAGGCATCTTTAAATGGTCAGGGGAAGTAAAAGGGTCTCCTGTCACCTCCAAAACTGCAAATCCCTCTCGCCACTGCCCACAACATTCCCTGTGCAGCTGACTCATTCGTGATGGGATATTTACTTGCTGTTGTCTTGCCTTACTTGGTTACAATATTGTTAATTCTGAGAATTCAAGAAAAAAGTGGAAAAAAAAACAAACAAAAAAAAGAGGGATAGTCTTGTATCTCGGGCTGGCTGACAAGCCAGTAACTTAGGGTCTGACCTTAAAATCTGTGATTTTCTTCCTGAGCTCAGGCTGACTAGGAGCTGCTTGGCACAAACTTTGGCTTGGAGTAGAGCATAGCACCATAAAATCATTTAGGCTGGAAAAGACATTTAAGATCACCGAGACCAAACAATAATTCAGCATGGTCAGGTCCACTGCTGAACCTTATCTCAAAGTGCCACATCTACACACCTTTTAAATAACTCCAGGGAAGGTGATGCCACCACTTTTAATGCTTGATAACTCTTTCAGTGAAGAAATTTTCAGTTAAAAATAATATAATATAAGAATATGTATATATAATGTAACAAAAATAATATAATATCCAACCTAAACCTCCCTTGGTACAACTAGAGACCATTTCCCCTTGTCCTATTGCTTCTTATTTGGCAGAAGAGACCACCCCCAGCTCACTCCAGCCTCCTGTCAGGGAGTTGTAGAGAGTGGTAAGGTCTCCCCCAAGCCTTCTTTTCTCCAAGCTAAACACCCCCAGCTCCCTCTGCTGCTCCTCCCAGGACTTGTAACTCCTCATAGGCTGAAGGAGTCCAAAACCTGGCAGAAGCCTTCAGGCAGTGCCGCAATGAATGTTATACAATCAAGAGTGCAGATGTCTGTACGTTGTGTATGCAGTCAGCTGAAAAGGGAGAAGATAAACCAGAGACATTTGAAGGGAAGCTCAGCCCGCGGCACCCCGAGCACAGCCAGCAAGCCCACCCCAGAACAAAGGCAGTCACACACAGGGGGCCGCTCCTGCTTCCAGGAACAGCAGGCAGTGCAGGATATCAAGTCCTAAGAAAACACTGTGCTCCCCCAAATCAGTTCCACGTGTAGAGAAAGCAGCAGAGCGAAGATTGCTTGCCACAGCTTCTTTCCAAGGGTGATGTAAGAGAAAAACAGTCATAAAGATGTCTGGGAGAGAACATTCGTTACCACGCTGCAAACAACAACATCCAAGCTGGGAATGGCAGGTGTGGCCACGCCGGCTGATGGCACTTTGTCTCAGGGATAATGACCTGCACCGAGATACTTCTGATGGCCCAGTGCCAAGGGACAATCTTCTCAGTGTCCTTCTCATGCTTTTATCTTAGACCTGCAGAGCATTTTATAAACAGAGGTTGCATTTCAAAACACAAGTTTCCAAACCCCTTAATGCTGTCAGTTGAGCAGCTTTTCATTTATTTGATCACATCAGCTGTGCTTTATTAGTGAGAGTCCAAACAAGCACTGTGAACCAGTAGAGAAAATGCACTGGATTCTGTTGGTGTCTCTGAAGATTCTGTGTCATCTAAAAACCTTTCTCTGACACGCCGGCAGTTTTATTTTCATTCTGAATCGCCTACCTATGAGGCATTTTCCTATTAGCGTGCCACTAAAGACTATGCTCAATTAGAGATAAAATGAAAGATCTCTGCTGTCTGAACCAAGGTACATTTTCCTCACGCACTCATGCACAAGGGCTTGAAGTCACCATGGAAAACTGGAAGCTCCCACCACCAAAAGAAGGGCAGGAATCACCAATCCATGTTCACCTTCTGGGCTCAAGAGGGTCTTCATGGCATGGCTGGAGCCACAGATGAGGATATGTGAAATTCACAATTCGACAGACATTCACCTGGACACCAAACTAGGTCTCCTGCATAAAGCAAAACTACCTAATTTGTCCAGAAGTTTCCTGAATGAAGCAAATAACTGGAAATAAAGTTTTAAGCCGGCTTCAAATGAGGAGTGGGGGTAGGGGGCAAAGGACTAGAGGGGGTTTAGCAAAACAAAAGTAAAAATAGGTTGCTTGAACTAAATGTATGGCTTGCACCAAAATTAAGTGGCTTCACTGAAATTTTTAAAAGAAATTCAATTTAGGTCTGTCTCTAAAGAAAATTCTGCTTCAACATGAAAACTGCTAGAAGTTCTGCCTTAAAATGCCTAAATGAGCTTTTTTTCAAATTCTCCAAAAGCTTTTCTTTAAAACAGCCGAAAGACTTTGATGTGATTTCTGACCGGTATCAGTGCACTCCAAAAGACTTCTTGTGTAGAGAAAGTAAAAACAAGGATTCCAGTTTGATCTTTTTCCCCTGCCCTGCTCCAACATGTCCTAATCACAGCACTACCATCCTGCAGCAGAAGTTTTCCCAGTACATCCTGACAGCAGGAGCTGTGTGATATCCATTTCCCACACTCCTTGTCTGCCTCACACATCCGGGCAGGGGCTGTGCGGAGCCTAACAGCAGGATGCCTTATTCTTATTTTCTCTTAAGCATTATAATAATGCTTAGCAAGATTAACGTTTTGTGTGTGTGCGATTAGCATGCTAAAAAAGGAGGGCAGTTGATATTGTAGCTTTTATAAGGGTACAAAGAAATCCAACTATCGAGTAGATCCAAACACAGCTACTGGGAAACAAACCTTTTCCAGATATTAGTCTTTTTTCTCTACCTGTTTACTGAGAAGGGCTCAAATGCACCAAAACATGACTCATGATCCTTTTGCTTCCCTCCTACACTTTCAGTTATTTTTCTCCAACGGTTGTCTCATTAACAATTTCGAAGCACAAAAAAAAGCAAAACATCGTTGCTAATTACAGGCATTGTATTGCCAGGATTAAATAAGGATTGCGGAACAATAGAAACGTTAAAGACCAGCCCTATTTGTTTCAGTCACCTCAATGCTGTGCAACGACAATTTATACCCAAGACTAACAGGTTTTGCCGATACTCTTGAAAGGAAAGAAGAAATATTCTGCAAGGTGCAAGTTTACAGAATGGCATTCTGAAGGAATGTTCAGGAATAAAAGGAGGATACAGTCAGAGTAGGGCACAAACCAAACCCTTCAGCCTGGGAGCTGCAGCCCAGGTCTTAAGTCTATAATTTTACAGATACAGTCATGATATCACAGAAACATAGAATGGCTTGAGTTGAAAGGCATCTTAAAGATCATCTCGTTCCAACCTCCCTGCCTCACCTGCCACTATCCTAAGTTGCCCATTGGTCCCATCCAGCCTGGCCTGGAACACTTCCAGGGATCTGGCAGCTGCTGCTTCTCTGGACAGATTGTGCCAGAGCTTCACCACCCTCACAGAGATTAATTTCTTCCTGACACCTAATGCTGACTTACTCTCTGTCAGTTTGAAACTATTGCCCCTTGTCCTGTCACTCCAGGTCCTTGTAAACGGTCCCTCTGCCTCTTTCTTTCTGCTCTCTTCAGGTACTGGAAGATCACAATTAGGTCACACCTGAGCCTTCTCCAGGCTGAACAACCCCAAACCTCTCAGCCTTTCCTCAAAGAATTTCCTCCATCCCTCTCATCATCTTGGTGGCTTCCTCTGGCCTCCCTCCAACAGCTCCATGTCCCTCCTGTGCTGGGGACCCAGCACTGCAGGTGGAGTCACGTTGAGTGGGGCAGAGGGGCAGAATTCCCCCCTTACCTGCTGCCCACAGGGCTTTGGTGCAGCCCAGGGCACACCTGGCATCTGTGTTCGAGTGCACAAGGCCAGGGCCTCTCCTGCCCCGAGTCCTTCTCCCCAGTGCTGCTCTCCTTCTGTCCACCCCCCCACCCGGAGTGACCCCAGGCTTGCTCTGACTCAGGTGCAGCACCAGCACTTGGTCTCGTTAAACCTCACAAGATTCCTGTGGGCCTCTTCTGGAGCTTGTCCAAGTCCTTCCCACTGCACCTGGTCAACTGCACCACTCACTTGGGGTCACCTGCAAACTGCCTGGCAGTGCTGAGGGGGGCCCAAGCCCAGGTGCCACGTTTGGAGGCACCAGGCCTGGAAAGGCTGAGCTTGGAGTGAGAGCCCCTGTGTGTGAGCAGGTCAGGTCAGCTCAGACCGCTCCTGTGGTTCAGATGCTGGCTCTACCAGATATCCCAGGCGAGTATCCCTCACTGCGTGGTGAATCCCACACAAACGTGCCAGGGGTTTTGCAAAACCACGTCAGTCACGCTTGAAGCTGCCAAGTGTTTCTGGATGCTGTGGTTTTGCCCCTGCTGGTACTATGTGGCTGCTTGCTCCCCTCGCTGCTCACCCCCAGTGGGATGGGGTGGAGACACAGCAAAAGGCAGAACCTGTGGGCTGTGATAAAAAACTGTAATTATCGAAATCAAACATTATTATAGTAGTAATGATAATAATTATAGAAGTAGAAGTAGTAGTAAGAAAAGGGGACCTAACAAAAAGAGAGGAATAAAGCCCAAGAGAAAAAACTGATGTTTCATCAGTGTGTTACAAACATTATTCTCATACTAAACCCAAAACACAGCACAGCCAGTAGGAAGAAAATTAACTCTATCCCAGCCAAAACCAGGGCACTCGATAACACTTCTGTGCACAAGACAGCCACGATCAGCTAACTGTTATTTTTGTGGGGGTGTGAAGTTTACAGCCTTCTGGGGGTGGAAACAGCAGTTGCTTGGTTCATTTTCAGTGTACAGCACATTTAAATCCCAATTTGATACGTTCTGCACCATTATGTCCTGCTAAAGTTGGCAGCATCTGGAACCCAAGGAAATGCTGAACCAGCATTGCAATGCCCAGCACTGCCAGCTGGCTGATGGCCTCAGCACTCCTCAGAGGGTCCTCCAAATGAGAAGTTTTGCAGCAGGAAATAGCCCTAAGTAGCAACTCCCCTCCTAATCCGCAGTCTGGGATGCCCAATTCTTCTAAGCAATGTGTTAAAACATTTCAGAAATTATTATTATTGTTGTTGTTTTTAAAGTGGCGTTCAAGCTGAACATTTTGGTGTGGATGGAAGGGAGCTAAATGACAGCAGAGGTAAATTTTGAAATAAAAGTATATTTCATTTTGATGGCAATAAAAAACTTAATTTTGAAAGACTTAAAATGAAACAATGCTTTGGTTTTGTTATTTCCTCAAACAAAGCAATGCAGAAATCCATCCAAAAGCTTAAGTGATTCCATTGCCCTGAAATTACAGTTGTGAACTGAGAGAAGAAAAGAAAATTTCTACATACTCCTTGGCAGCAATGTGGCAAGGAGTAATATGGTAGAGCAATGCCCAGGAATCACTTGGGACTCAGTTTCAGGGTGAGTGGAACACTGGATTTCACTTTTCTGGTCTTCTCTCAGATGGGCACTGTCGGTCAGAGGGAGCAGTGGATGTCCAAGGCCGTGCTCCAGGTTGGTGTTCCCAGTAACACCTAAACCTGTGATCCCTGTGCTCAGCTGGTTGCTCTTCCTGGGAGGTGGATTTGCTGCTGGCCTGTGCTCACACACGTGGCTGTGGGATCAGGGGATCTGAGCATGGGTGTTCGTGGTTCCAGACGTCACAAGTTTGGGATTATTGCCTACAAACAGTTGTGGCTCAGAGCCCTGTATGCTGTCACCATTCGGGTTTTGATTTCTGTTAGTCATTACTCAGCTCTGATAAATCTAAACAAGAAAAAGATCCTTTTACTAAAGCTGATAAGAAATTAGACTCTCTCAATTTCACAGACAGCTGACATCAGGCATGGATATTTTGGGCTGACAGTGGAATAAAAAGTTATTTGCCTTAACCAAACTCTCCTCATGGGGAGAAATATAACTCACAAAGAATATGTACCAGATTGCTCCAAGTAACCATAAAACTGGATGGCTGGCAAACACTTATCTGAGCAGCTTATCCTCACACTGTTTCCATTACTCTCGCTGGGNTGTATAAAGAAGGGTAACTCACTCTCAAAAAGCTGAGATATTGTTATTTAAGGTGATACATTTTGGAAAAATCTGCATGATTTTTAATGGTTGAAAAAGCCAGAAAGTATATTTTTGTCCTGAAATCCACTTCTCAGTGCTCTCCCTGCCTGATAGAAGGAGGACCTGCACAGGAAAGCAGAGTTTCACCCACACTATTGCTGCTCATTTTTGTTTTCTCCCAGGTTCGAGGCAGAATAAAACCCAACATCAGCCTCAGTGAAGAGGCTCACACTGCATCCCTGTGTTTTGAAAACCAAATGATGGGTTGTACATTCACACCAAGGTTACTGAGCTATTCCCTGTCTAGGGAAAGGTCTGTGAATTCTGTTCCTCCAACAACCCATCTTTTTATCAGTAATAACACAAGTGATGGGCTCAAGTTCACCTTCATGGTGGTTGGAGCAAGGAGTGAAGTGTCTGCCTCATCCTGTTTGGGTGACAGCAGAGCCAGAGCCTTTAGGGGCAATTTATCCCTGTCTTACTTGTGAGCTTGAGTTTCACACCAAGCATTCACACCTCTTTTTTTTTTTTTTTTAATTTTTTTTTTTAAATCAAATTGTGTTGAAAAGTTCAGGAAAGAAACTATTTCTTTTCATTTTGAATGCCTCAAAAACCAGTGTTTAACTGCTTGGGGATCTCTCCCCCCACTCTGTGTTTCTCTGCGCTTATGCCTATCTGGAAAAGTTGGTTGAGACAGGTGGGGGTTTTTTTGCTGAAAAAAATAAAAAATGAAGAGGTTGAAATTCTACTCTTCCAATGGTTTACAAGTGCACATTTTTCATTATATTGAAAACCAATAGTATAAAGTTATTTCTAATCTCTTCTAGAAAAAAAATCCATTTCCAGAAGCTTGGCTGGCAAAAGCCAAGAAGTCAATTTGCAGCTAAAATCTTTCACTTGCTCACTTTCATTCCACTTTGAGGACTGCAGGAGAAATTAAAGGTTGCCTGATGTATTAGTCTTTTTTTGGTGCTGCTTGTTGTTACAGAATACAGAGTGCAGGAGGCCCGTGACTGAGGCTCCCTTTTCCCTTTCCTAACTGTATTATGTTGTCATTCAGCTGCACAGCAGGGGTACAAAACTCTCCTCTTTTGAATTACTGGCATGTCAGTAACTCACTTACCACATGCTGCTTCCTGAAGGAAAAACACCCTCCAAACCCCATCAAATGCACATTTTCTTTGATATGGACAACATTTCCAAACCCTTATTGCAGTGACAGATTAAGTCATTTGTGCAATGACCTCTGACATGAGCATTAATACCTCGGTCCTCGCTTTCTAAATGTTTGTTCACTCACTTTGCCACCAATGTTGGTGACAGGATCCAAATATCTAAATATCCAAATGCATGAGAGGGCATCTGAGCCATGTAGGACTGCTTCTTCTGACTTCCCTGCTTTGAAATTGTTCCTTTAAAAGCATCTTTCTATGTGCTAGCAGATAATCCTGGTGAGGTTTGATGTGACTGTGAAGCAGCTGGGACTGGGGAGAGCTGGAGGATGGGAAGTCACAGAACAGAGTGCTCAGAGTGTATTTGCCCATGACAGGATTGAAACCGTGTCTGTAAATCACAGGCACTTTTAATAAGCTCTTGAAAAATTAAATCCCTGGCACTGAGTCTCCTGAAGGGAGCTGCATCTCCCACAGCAAAACAGCAACGTGTCATCTTTTCCCTCTGCCAAGGTGGAAAGGAGAAGGACAATGCTCCTGGCTCTCCTCACAGTGCCAAGGGAGCTGCACATCTCTTCCCATCAGCAGCACACCGAGATCCACTGGCTGGAAAAACAGCTCCACCGCTTCTTCTCTCATTATCCTCCAGAGAGTCATTGTTAAAAATATTTTGCTTTTGATGGAGCTGCATAGATTAGAGGCAGAGGAGCTGCTGACCACAGGGGTGTACACACAGAGCTTCCCTGTTAACCACTCACCCTGTGTCTGTTCCAGAGCCACAGAGCTTTGCAGTGCAGGGCTGAACTCGGGGTGAGCGGTTCAAACAAATCCCAAATCTCCAAGGTGAACTCAGTCAAACTGCTCGGTTCATCTTCCATATCAAAAGCATACATAATTATGGAGATAAAGGGATGCACGAGCCCTGGTGCACTCAGCAGGGTGGTGAACTTTAGCCTGCACCTGGAGATGGTTCTCCTTTGCTTAGATCTGCTTGGGAATGACATATTTGAATTTTTTTATTTCTTTAATGAGCATTAAAAAAGCAGTGACTGCATGGAGCTGCTTTTGCAAACGGATTCATATACCATCATTTCCTGAAGAACCTTCTATTGCTTTTTTGTTACTCAGAATTTCAGTTTGCAAAATGAAAGATGTTTCCATTTGGAAAACTAAAATCCTCTTGGCCATGGTCCATGTAACACCGCTCACCTACTAAAATTAGCAGTAGCTTCTTCCGATGGAAGTTTTCAGAAGGGGAGCAAAAATACTTGGAAATGCTTTCCTGCAAAACCTGCTGTGCAGCCACAGACCTGAACTTCTGATTTATTGCAGACCTCAAACCCCACTGGGGTCCAAACTAAAATCTCAAATGCTGCTGTGAGCGGTTCTTGCAGCCTGGTGTGGGACAGGAATCCTGTGTTGAAAGACAAGGTACAGCCTTGTGTCCTTTAGCTACGAGACAGGCTGTCCTCCTACAAAAGGCTCTGAACAGAGGGGAAGCAGCCTCAGACCTGCTGAACCCACAGGAGAGTGGATAACCATTGGCAGGGTTTGGGTCACGTTGCTTGACCTCTTCACTCCTTCTTTTAACAGAAGGTGAGCAAGCCTGAGGTCCTTTTGTAAAGCACTGTATTGAACAGGTAACTTCACAGTTAAGGCCAAAAGAAAGGAATTTCTCTGGTCTTTGTGTATACTTCAACTTATGAAATAAATATTTTGCTAACCTGAGGCTGAAGTAATTTTCCTTATGTCAAATATAGGCTTCCTTTGAAGGAAATGGTTTCTAAATGTTCTGGCTGCAGGGGAAGAAGAAGAAGATATGCAGGTCCAGAGCTGTTTTACTGCTGCCCTGTACCTCTGCAGCACTTGGCAGCCTTTGGGAGGGCAAATACTCTTTTGCTGGGTTTGGTCCACTCTCCTGCTGGCAGTAGGAATACTGCTGAGGAAGAATGACACAACAGGTTTGGTGCAATTTAGGAGTCCTCGGGTGAATGTTTGTTTACTGTGTGAGCAGAGTCAATAAATATTTGCATTTTAATTGACACTTAGTTGGGGGTGCCAGCGTGCTCCTCAGAATGAAAGCACCCCAAATCCACCTGTGTGCCCAGGACACTGATCAGGACAGACACTCAGCTGTCCCAGCACTCCTTCAGGCTGTGACATACGGCAGGCACTGAGCTGTGACAGCACCGAGGTGTCTGGGAGGAGCCACATGACAAACCCCACATCCTCCAACAGCCACGGAGCCGTGCAGGCGGCGCTCAGCGTGGATTCTGCACGCTCCAGCTGCTGAGGAACCACAGCCAGGCTGCCCCACAGAGCTGAGCACAGCCTCACCTGCTGCACTGCCAGCGACATCCAGGATAAAAGCAGAGGAGCAGCCTTTGCCAGATGTCCCATGTGAATGAGCAGAGCATTAAGTTAGATTTTGTGGGGGTTTTTTTTGCAATAAACACGATATTAGATTTTCTCATCCAAAAGCTAGAAATCCCACAGAACACCCAAAGCAGAAAATCTCCAATTTTGCCTTTCATTTACTGGCCAAAGTACTGTCTGGGTAAGATCTGAGCCTCCAAAAACAAAAGGCAAAACCTTGCACAGCGAAACCTTGGCAACCTCTGCTTGCAGCCAGGTACTGACCTCAGCCAGCTCACCAAGCCAGTGCCCAGCCAGCTGTGACTGGAGCTGCTGCAGAGCCTTTCCCAGCAAGATTTCTAATTAAAATGGAAAGAATAAGAAGACTAATTCAGCAAAAGCAGAAAATCTTGGACAAAACACATATTACATACAAGAGATGCTAAGCACATGTTTGTACCACTGGCTCCATGCCCTTCTGAGCTTGCCATGCTGCTGGAGAGCTGCTGCAGCCTGTGGGGCTGATGTTGGGATGGAAGCTCCTCAGGCTGCAAAATCTCAGTGCTTCACTTTCCTCACCTGTGGAAAAGAGGCAACGTTTCTCCCGTAAGGGCTGTGAAGAACCAAGCAGGAAAGGAGAAAACGTGCCCAGCTTCCATAGCAGAATCAATGCTCAAGCAGAATTCCTGCCATGCCTGTTCAGCAATCTGGCCCTGGCTGGGCTCATCCTCAAGTGATGGGGGCCCAAGGAAGCCAGGCAGCTGCTGCTGCTGCTCCCGAGGCTTTGTTTACTCCTCATAACCAAACACAAATGTCAGAGCTGCCCTCCAGAATTTATGCAGTTAATCACTGCCACTTAGCGTGCCAAAACACTTGTTTACCTTTGGGACCCCCTCTGAAAAGCTTGAGGTCCTGCCTGGCTTGCAGGGACAGCAGAGCATCCCTCTAGGTCAGAGTTCCCACTCCCACCACACTCCTCACACGGAGCCTGAGCTGCCTGTGAACCCCTGGGGCACAGCAGCTCTTTAAAGGCCGAGGGTTTGGTGTAAAACACAGCCTGGTGGCTCTGACATAGCTGCTGTGTCTCCTGCCATGCTGCCAGAGGGCTGCATGTGTGGCTGTCCCGGTATTCACAGAATTCCTGTGCTGCCACAGCCCTTCCCAAGCTGGTTTGCTGTATGGAGCGCGTGCCTCTCCCGAAGGGCGCTCAGCTGAGGCACTGCAGGGCAAAGCTGGAAGCATCCAGGGGGAGTGGTGGAAGAAAAGCCAAGTGTCAGTGCAGAGGAATCTTAAGGGGCGTGGGGATTTCAATACAGAGCAATTTAGCCTGCCCAGGACACACACACCATCTGAGGGACAGAGAATACTGGCAATGTTGCAGCAGCTGTGACTGTAAACCAGGCTCGAGCTGGCACCTCTGTGGGGGCAGCAAATCTGCTCAGATCAGGCTGGGCAGCAACCATCCATCCATC
>VXBU01019604.1:94562-117311 GCA_013400315.1 Bombycilla garrulus | reverse complement strand
GGCTCGGCAGCGCCGGGAGCTCTCCCGCAGCCGCCTTCGCCCACTCGCCCCGTAAGCAGCCCCCTAATCCCCTTGGGGCCCCCTCGGTGCTGGTTCAAAGGTGCGCCTGGGATCGGTCATTTCCCTAATTTAGGTTTCGTTAAGAATTAGCTTATTTCCTATGGCATTACTGTCGTCCGACTCACAAAACCCCAGTGAAATCTGGAGAAAACCCCTTTTCTTTAACCGGTTTCTGCAAATACCCCGCCACTGAACTACAACAAAGAGGGGAATGACTTGAGGGGATTTTTTTACGGAATTGCAATGAAAACAGCAGCACTGATTCTCCTGCCAAAACTGAGGGAGATGCGTCAAGAAATTGCCAGCTGAATGATCACATTGTTACATTTGTAACATGGTTTTTATTCTTCTGTTTCTCCACCTAGTAATAATGGGGGTTATTTTCTAGGCAGGAATTAAATCCTCTAGGAGTGTAATTTTTTTTTTTTTTTTTTGCCTTTTCGCGTGTGTGTGACCGAGAGCAGCGTGTGTGTGTGCCCTGCCTTCCCCACAAGTGGGTCACGTCAGGCGAGTTGTGACACTGCAGCAGTGGCGTGGAGCGAACCCAGAGCTGCCTGAGGAGCACCGCGAAGCCTCGGTGGCTCGGGGCTCTGACCCAATTGGGACATGCCAGGCGTGCCGCAGTTTTTAATGGGATGGAGCAAGGCACGACGGGAAGATGGTTGTGGCTCTACACTAAGTCATCCCAGCGTGGGTAGGGGCCAGCACTTGCACGTGGGGAATTTTGCTGGTTTGTGCCTTGATTTGTAAGAGTTTTGCTGCCTGGATATTTGGTTTATGGCCTTATTGCAAATTAAGAGTAGGCAAATGACTGTGCCGTGCATTTCTTTTTCACAAGAACAGCTTTTCTGAAGTTTCCCCTTTTTTTCCTTTTTTTTTTTTTTTTTTTTTGTGAGAGCAGAGAATCAGTTTCTGTGGAATATTGAACCTTTTTTAAAGAACTCTATTTTTAAAGTTGCTCCTTCTTTAAAACATGACAGCTTGTGTATTTCTTTTTATTTCGTCTTGATTGCCTGCTAGGTCTATTGAGTCAAGGATTTGTAATGTGGCAGGACTAGTGCTCTGTCTGCATTGCTTCTCTTGACTGATTGTTCTCACGATCATTTTTGTTTTTGAAGATTATTGCTAATATAGTAATACTGTATCTTCCATTAATATGTAATTTTCCATCTGTCCTTCCACTTGAAAATGTTAACTTGACTTCCATAAAGCCAAAACTAGCCAAGTCTCTGAGTAAATAGGTAAAAATCAGTTTGTTAAAACTTACTGTATGGACAGAATTAAGTGTACTGCGAAGTTGTATTAGTTCTTGATCCATGTGAAGCTGGCATGGACCCAAGCTAAGTAAAAGGTCTAGATGTTTAGTTCTTTTCAGAGGTTTAAAACCTGATTCTGGGTCGGTCAGGTTTTGGGTTTTTTTTGTCACAGTGGCAGAAGAGTGTTGACCAGAATTCCTGAGATTTGAACAAAGAGCCACATAGTTGAGAAGGACTAAGTGTAGGGACGTGGCTGGGTACCTGCTTTTCTTTGAGGGTTTGGGTTCTCAAGCTAGAACTGAAAAATTTATTCTGTTGGCGTTGATGCCAGAACCGGGTCCTGAGGTGTCAGCTAGAATGTTTTGGAAGGACTGAGAGGAGTTTCTGTCCTTATTGAAATCTTGTAGGAAAGTGAACAGCAGGAATTGCTGCCTAGCCTTTATGGTACCACAGAGCCTGGGGTGCTTGCCAGGGAATTGAAGATGTTGTCTGTGGTGCTGCAGGAAGCAGCTCTGGTGTTTCAGAGCTGTCGTTACAGGTACAGAGGCCTGTGGTGTTCCTTCCTTTGTGTGGCTGCCTCTTGTGTCCCTGTGCACACCCTCTGCTCAGAAAGCAGGAAGAAACCGTTTTCTCATCTCCTGATTAGAATGTTGAAACCCTGAAGTGATTTCAGGAATCTTTTTGTATTTTTTTACCTCAGCCATAGACAAGTTACTTTATGCCTTTTTGGACTGCAGATTCTATTTTGGACACTTTTATTATTTCGGATAGTTCAGTTAATTTCTGTTTTAAGTGCCTGCATCCTTTTTTTGGTCTTCTTGTGGCACATTTCTGTGGCTGTGAGGCCTGTGCCCTTGTGGAGCACATTGAAACTCTTTATGGTCCTGCACAGGGGTGAGAGTTGGTGTGCACTGATGTCTTAGCTGAGCCTGTATGCTAAAGCACATGAGAAACATTATTTAGTAAGAGACTCACTAAGTGAAAGCACTGAAGTTTCTTTCTGCTCTGGAATGAGCACCAAATCACATGTTGGTAGCCTTTTTAAGACTCAGACTTGAAAGCCCAGGAAGTGTCTTCAGTTTGTTGGAGCCTGAACCTTTGTTTTGAGCATATTTTGCCAGTGTAGGTGAGAAGACCTGACCAGTACAGAAGAGGCTGGAGTTACCTGGTGTGCAAGTGGAGTGTGTGCTGGGCTGTCACTGTTGTGAAACTGCACCTCCTGGGCACCACAGGGATATTTTGGGTTTAGCATCTGTTGCCTGGAATCCAGGCAGCAGCAAGAATAATGTGATCTTAGCGGGCACTTCCAGGAAGCTGGAAAGTAGTGATGGAGACCTGTGCATCTCATGGGTGAAGAGGATAGACAGAAGGACAGTGAGAGAGTGTCTCACTTAGTGAAGGGAGGAATTTGGGGAGCGGATGGGATAGAGAAAGTGCAGACATGAATCATAAGAAGTAGGAATTTGTGGTGGAGTCTTGGTCAGGTGGGTGGTAAAAGCAGGAAGCAGAGAAGATGAATGCCAGTTCTTCCAGTAGCTGGTGGTGAACTGACGCTTCAGGCTGGTCAGGTTGCAGCAGATCACAGGCTGATGTGTGTGATACAGGCACAAAGGGCATCTGAACTTCTCCCAGAGAGCTGGACAGAGAGTTCCACCTTCTGTGTGTGTTGTCTGAGGAGAGGGCAGTTTTATTTCTGCCAACCCTTAGTATCCCTTTGCCTCCTACAGAAAAAAAACCCTCCTAACTGCTGATACCATCTTTGCTACAAATTGATGAGTAGCAGAGGTTTGTGTGAATGATGGGAGTGGTGTAGTTAGAAACTGGAGGGATGAAATTGGCAGGTGAGGTAATTGACATAATATTGGTGCAGGCATACAAGAAGTTGGAAGAGAAGAAACTAAACAGTGAAGGCAACATAGAAAATACAAGATGAATAGGAAGGACATTGGTAGTAGATTGGCTGGGTGTATACTGAATAGATGGAAGGAAGGCAGTTTGGGTATGAATAATTCTTGCTAGAATTACGCTATGGGGTTTTGTTACTCTGTTCTTGTTTCTGTTGCATGGCAGAAGTTGACTGCCATCAGTCAAGCCATTTCTTGCATCTGAGGCTAAGAAGCACTTTTCTTCTATTCTTGGTTCTGAAAAAAAAAGCACTGGGTGAGGAGCTGTTCTTCTTAATAGTGGGCATTTCTGGTGGCAGTGCTTGACAGAATAATTGGGAGGTGATTTATGTCTGGTTGGATCCACAATGACTTGTTAGCACAACTCTAAAATACAGGGGCCTTCCAGCTGAGCAGCACACAAATACAGAGCACCTTGGAAAATTATTAACGTTCCACTATTTTTCTTCCAGCTCAATGTCTGGCTATATTTTTCCCTCAGTTTCTATAAGAGACACGGCCCAAGTGGCTGCACTGGAGGCTGGATAACACTCCAAGGGAGAGTTCCAGAGATGGAGAATTGGGAAAATTTGAGCTAAAAAGTGGAGCAAGTTGAGAAAATACTTGTTCTAGATTATGGGTTTAGATTCGTGTTTTGGACTAGTTAATTTTTTCTTTTGTATAGCAGTTTCTCTGACAAAGACTTAATGAATGTTAGTATTAGTTGATGTAATTTGGAAAGGTTATGATCTTATGAAAACCTTGGATAGAATCTTGGATGTTTTGTCTGTCTTTTGTGAAAGTATCACAGAAATGGAGAGTTTTCTGCCTGTGACTGTGAGAAATGCTTGGAGGAAGAAAAATAACATCTTCCACTTCTACAGGAACACAAGCAGAAACATGAAGCAACATTCTGTTGCCTCTTGCTCGTTCTGCACGTAGGAAAGTAGTTGGACTTAAGTGCAAGGGAGTAGTACAAAAGTTTGTTAGACTGCATTTTCTCTAACTAGGTTTGCCTGATCCTAGCTGTAATGCACATATGTAAGTAGCAGAATTTAGACTGAGTTTCACATTTTTGCAAGGATTTTAACTTTGTGGTCTTGTTGGTTCCTTCATTAAGAAGATTGAAATCCTGAGTCATTATGCAGTGAAATGTCGACATGCTGTTCAAAAATTTTGGTAGAACATGGCATTTGGTAATTTTCTGAGAACTAACTTGTGATACTTAGGTACTTTGTCTTAAGGCAAGAGTTTAAAATATTTACAGATCTAGGTTTGGAAACATTAGATGTTATGCTCTGGAAGCAGTTTACATTGATGATTTCAGTTCCTGATGTGACATAAGAGTCAACTCCTCCTGTTTGAGAATGAACATGAGGACATCAGAACTGGTGTGCATTTCAGATAATGAGCTCTGTGCTTAACTTATCATATTGAACCTTAATGATTTGACAGTTCTGTGTTCCTCCCCATCCTATAGGGACTTGAGTTCCTAGAGTAGGACTATGTCTAGGCTTTGTCTTTTTTTTCTTTTTTTTTTCTTTTTTAAGATGATTAGGAAATTGTATTTTCACATTCCTTTATAAGCTGCTTCTGTGTTGGTGAAGCCATAGGGTTTTAAGACATGGACCCAGAGTGTTGGACCTCACATTGTTCAGACAGTGGATGTTTGGTCATCCACAGCAGTATTGCTAGAATCCCAGACTGAGGGACCCTGAGTGAAATCTGATTCATCTTAGTCATGAGGTGCTGTGTGTTAACTTCCATGCGCCCAAAATTTAAACTTCTCAGTGCATGGACAGAGGCAACTTTCTTCACCTAATACAAGTGAAATAACCTTTTTTCTTTATCTTCTGCAGACACTGTGACTGATGAGAGTTAAAGGCCATGGATGAAGATGGGCTTGAATTGCAGCCACATGAGTCAAATGCATTTTTTGATCCAACAGGTCTGTAAGGAGATAATATGTAGATAAGAGTGTTCACATTAGAAGCAATTGACTATTGTTTATTCTGCCTTTGCTTAGAACCGCTGTGCTACATCAATGCTTTTTGTATAGTTGTGTTTGAGTTTGGGTTGTTTTTATTACTTAGAGCAATATGAATGAGCTACTGTTCTTTAAGTCAAGTAATAGTTATTGGGGGAGAGTCTAAAAATTGCAAATCTTTTCTGGGAGAGAAAATCTTGTTCATCTTAATTATGTTAGCATCTACTGAGGACTTGCTTTATTTACCTATCTTAATAGTTCATATGCTGCTATGCCTGTTTTACTGGAGTGCAGCATAGTGTAAAAGTTGAAGTGAAACCAAAGTAATTTCAATTATTAACCACCTCACGTGAGACAGTTTTACAATTTAAGTGCTGTTTTAATTGTATTTTTCAGGAGCTGATGCAGCACATATGGATGGAGATCAGATTGTTGTGGAAGTACAGGAAACAGTGTTTGTTTCAGATGTAGTCGACTCAGATATAACTGTGCATAATTTTGTTCCCGATGACCCAGACTCTGTGGTAATCCAGGATGTCATTGAGGATGTTGTTATCGAGGATGTTCAGTGCCCAGATATCATGGACGAGCCAGATGTGTCTGAAACAGTCATTATTCCTGAGCAAGTGCTGGACACAGACGTAGCCGAAGAGGTTTCTTTGGCTCATTGCACTGTCCCGGATGATGTTCTAGCTTCTGACATAACAGCAGAGACCATGTCTATGCCAGAGCATGTGCTGACATCCGAGTCAATGCATGTACCTGAGGTTGGACACGTAGAACATGTAGTGCATGATAACGTTGAAGAAGCAGACATTGTCACTGATACTCTGGGAACAGATGTTGTTTCTGAGGAAGTCTTGGTGGCAGACTGTGCATCAGAGGCAGTGATCGATGCCAATGGAATCCCTGTGGAACATCAAGATGAGAAGGGCAACTGTGATGATTACCTTATGATTTCCTGTAAGTGTTTGGGTAAAGCCATCAAAGTTTTTATGATATGGGCTTGAAATATCTGAGGTAGGGCTTAAGACAATACCCAAAGCAGAGTTTCTGTACTTTTTATTAAAATGCAGATCTCGCAGATGTACTCACACTGAGGGATTTTTAGGAACGTGTGCCAGCTAAAAGTTCTGTTGAAGCTAATGGAGAGAAATACTGGCAAATGCAATCTGACTATAAGTTATTTCTGTAGCAATGTATAGTACATGAACAAAAGAGTAAGAGTTCCAGTAAACTAAATGCCATATACTTAAGAAGAACTGAAGGCAAATTATTGTGACGATGTTTAAGAACACTTATATATGCAGGTTACTAAGATGGCTACCAAGACATTAAAGAAAATTATTTCATGAAAAAGAGTAAAAACCCGTGGTTTCTCAAAATCCAATCCTTGTCTTGTTTTTTTGCTAAGCCCCCACTTCTTGCACTCCATTTATTGTTGGATACAGACAGCAATATGATTTTCTTTGCTGTTAGGATGTGTTTTCTCCTCTTGATTAAGCAAAAGACAGAGGTATGCAACTAACAAAAGGAGTTGCTATTGCTGCTCATTACTGGGAAGTGAGTGTCTTAATATCCCTTCAGAACAGTGGCACAATCCATTAGAATTTTATTTCAAAAGGCTTAAATAGAGGGTGGAGAAAAATAGAGCATATCATCAATCCTTTTTCTACTGAGGATATCCATTTGTGTGAACTCGAGTTTACTGTAAATATGTTGCTTATTATAGTGATTACTCAGTGTAGCACCTAGGAACATCGCAGTGTCATGCTGAACATTTATTTATTATAGAAATAGAAAAGCATTGTTAGGCTGGTTTGTTTAATTGCCATTTCAGGCACTTGAGTTTTGTGTGGTGTTAAATTATTCCATTGATGTGGTGTACATCGTGCTCTGCTTCAGTTACTTTTTTTTTTTCCTTTTCTTTTTTCCCTCCTTTTTTTCCCCTTCTTTACTTTTGGACACATTTTTGAAATGTATAATAACTTGTTTTAATTTTATATTTCGTACTTACAAATTTCAATGTTGCTTCTCCTTACCTAGGATCACTGCATTTCTTAATTTATCATCTCTTGAGTTCCTTGAGTAACCTTGTTGCAGCCATGTTTTGAGTTTATATGAGGTACAGTTAATTCTCTATTATATGGGAAAACAATGACATGGGATAATGCAAAATATGGATCACACAAAATATTGTAAATTAAACTGCAGGATTGTACTGAGGTGAAGTAGGTCAGGGGATCTGTTCTGAAATTGTATTGATCCAGACTGATAAATGCACTTGTGTCTAGTGTGGTACAGATAAAACTTTCTGATTCTGGTCCCAAGTTAAATTAGAAGAGTGCAGCTCAAATGCTTCTGAACTTGGTGCATAGTTCGACAACAAACTGGATAATCTGCCTGTAGATAATTGAGGCCTGATTCTGGTGGTGATCCTTCCCTCTTGTGTATACTGGCTGTAGCTCCTGAAGGCGCTGTTGCTCCTGTCTTTGTTCACCCCTCCTGTGCAGGTTTTCCTCCTGCAGCAGAGCAGGGCCTCTGGGGCTGCTGCCATGGAGCACTTTGTAAACCATGCCTGTGTAAATGCACCGAGAGGGGTGGGTGGATGTGTGTCCTGTTCCTTGCTGGCAGTGGCTGAACAAGGACTGAATGTCTTGGGAGAGGCCATTTTGGATGATCCCTACCTATCTGGGAAGGTTTCTTAGATGTACCAGTTGTCAACAGGTGGTGACTGGCAGGAAGCACAGAAATTTAGCTGTTCACTTGTGCTGGGGTATTCTCCATTTTCAGTCATGTATTTCTGCAGTTTCATACTTTATTTATTATTAAATGTCTCTTGCAATGTACTTTGTTTAGATTCAGAACCTTAAATAAGCCAGCATTTAAAATAATTGTTATGCTACAAAGTGTGCATTCTATTTATGTTTAATGTTCTACAGTTGATTTTAAAGGGAAGTCCCTACTACCACCTACTGTGTTTAAAGCCTGCATAACAAGTTCTTCTGGTTGTGAAGGCAGAGTCTGGTGCTTTTCCATGAAGTAAAGGCTCTCTTGCCAAACAGTGTCTTTGTTGTATGAAAAATATGATTTGAATTAATTTTTTCTGTTTGCATCAGCAGTGTATGTGTTCATTGATCTCGTGCCTGTCTCAGTTCTGCAGTTGAACTTAGTTTTCAAAAGGTAGTAACATCAGCCAATTCAGTTTTGGGTTTTTCATCCTAACTTGTAAATTTGTGTTTGATTCTGGCAAATGTCCCTGAACTGCAGGGGCAGATGTTGGAACGTAATCTTGTCTGCCATTACAGAGCCAAATGTTGCTGCTTCCCAGATCTGGGAGCTAGACTGTGTTCCTCAGAATGCCTTTTCCTGTCTTCTTTTAGATTTGAAAAGCATGGGATGACACTCCGTGTTCTTTCTGTCATAGGTTTCTCCATCTGTTTTCTTCAGTGGAAGCTATTGGCAAAATCTTTTTGCTTTTTCCTATTTGTGGCTCTCTATAAGTGTTTCCATTTTTGTTCCTAATGATCTGAGTATACATATATTTTCTTAAGATCATTTTCTTAGCTTTATCCTGAAAATACTGATTTGAAATGACTAATCTTTGTGTACATTTTTTTTTTTTACGTTGTGTTTCTGCCTTCTTTCTTGGTTTCAGGCCGGTTTGTCTTTTCACAAAGTAAAGTTCATGTGGGTTTCATTCTGTGACTGCTTCAGTGAGCTCTGTATTTTAATACTTCTTCTCCTAGTTAGATTTAATTTAGCTTTGGCATTAATATGCCTTTGCTATCCTCATTTTCTAGGCAGTGTTTCTTGGCACAGCTTTATATCACCAGTTACTTTTTGATGTACTTAATTTTTTTCTTGGATACTTTGTCTTTGCCCTCAAGATTCATTTTTGTTCCATGGTAGATTTGGGGCACTTACAGCAGAGCAGAATCTGATATTCATTCAACTAAGAATGCAAACCTACCAGTTAGTGGCTTGAAAAAGATGAAAGGAGGTTTGATAATTTTTTTTCTTTTGCATGTTTCATAACAAGCCAGTTCATGAGTTGGGTCAGGAAAGTACGAATGGTGTTGTGACTCAGACTGGTACTAATTATTTGGTAACTTGGAAAACCATTTCTCTGTAAGTGAAACAGTAGTGGTGGGATTAACTGGTGTTTGTTCAAACAAAACAACTATCCTGCATTTACTAACCAAGGAAAACAGTGCCCTGTGCCTGGCAATAAGATGGAAATTTCATTTGGTTTTTTTTTAAATCTGATTTCATTCTGTTTGGCAAAGATAGACACATCCTCTGGCATTAACTGATTGTCTAAGATGAAAAGCTGTATCCTGATGCACTCTTACTGCAGTAAAAATAGTGAGGCACAGAAGTTTGACAAGAGGAGTCTGGAAAGAGTGAAGGGCAGCCTCACAAGGCTTAAACTGCAGCTTTAAGAATTTAAGTATTTGTAAATATGGGAGCTGTGTCCGTCCGTCCATCCATCCATCCATCCATCCATCCATCCATCCATCCATCCATCCATCCATCCATCCATCCATTCCCCTGCTTTTCTCTGAGTTAGACCTGTCTCTTGTTTGTTTTATCTGAATTAACACTTTCCATTTCAGAAGTCCGAACCCAGGGTAACTCACAGAGAAAGGTTTCACCTAGGCCTGTGAAAATCATCCTTGTGTGATATTTAAGTTGAAAGCAGTGGATCTGATGAACCAAGCCATGGGATTCATGTTTTTCCTTAAGGGCCATCCAGCAGACTTCAAGCCAAGAAAGCAAAATGCTTTTAATTGCATTTTTTTGGTGTAAGCATCTCCCTCTTTTTCCCTGGAGGTTGCTAAAGATGCAGGAAATGACATTTTTCTTTGTCAGAGGTAAAACTTGCAACTGTGCCTCTGTCTGACCACTGGAGTGGCACCAACAGTTGTTGCAGCTCAGGCTGCTCAGGAGGTTGCCCTGAGAGGCGATGGAAATTAGGTTTACCTTGGGCTGAGTGATGGCTCAGAGCTTGGTCTGGTTTGTGTGCTAGGGGCAGAGGACAAGAAGGACAAGTATTAGACCCCAGTTCAGAGCTCAGGAATTCCACTTGTACTAGATTACTACCCTAGGGAGACCTTTGGAGGCATAGGATATACTCAGTGTAAAGGCAGTGGATTAAAATGAAACCAGAGCAGATTTCTCTTTTCTCAGAGGTTAGGAAACCTGCTTTGCCATTCAAGAAATAAGTGCATGGTAGAAACAGCTTCTTCAGTGGTCTAGGTCTTCAGTGGTCTGCTGTTGAGTGAAATAGATGTTTCTGTCACAAATAACTGAACAAAGTCAGGGAAACAGAATGCTTTTAATCCATTTTAGAGAGAATACTTAGTAATGGCTTTTTCATTAAGAATGCATAGATTGTTTATTTTGTAAGCAGACAAGTGTCCCAGGATACAGATTTTTTTTTTTTAGCAGCTGAGAGTACCATTTGGGAGCATGAAGGCTGACAAAATGCAGGATTCTTATCTAATTGCTCCATTGACACATTTTTAAGATCTGTTTAACTGGTGTAGATAGACTTTTCCTTAGGTTGTTTGTTTTGGTGTGTTTTTTAGCAATAAGCAGTGGGTACTTGAAAAAGATGGAAAGTGTCTTTGTGCTTAAGTGAATTTTACTTTTTACAGTCATTTTATTTTCCTGATTAATCCCACATAGAGGAGAACTGGTAGGAAAGAATAAGTTTAAAAAGTTATGGAATCCATTAAAAATAAAGGCAGTTAACATTTGCATTTTTTAATTAGAAATAAACCACTGTAAGGGTACAAAGTCTTTATCTGCCTGTCCCTCAAATATTTGATATAGAAAAAACCTAAGAGCAGCTTCTTGGGGAATCATCATTAAACAAAAGATACTCTGTTGAAGCAAATCAGGCCTTTGGCCTAACATTTATGCTTCTGTTTGGGGAAACTGGCCTCAACAGGGTTTAAAATATGGAGTTTATTATTAATGCATACGAGCTTGTTTCTGTCCCAAAAATGCCATTGGGTGTGTTTTAATAGAAAGGTAGAGATACTGGAGATAATTGTTCTTTGGCTATTACTAGTTATTATGCGATTTTTTAAATTAAATGTGTTACTTTCTTGGAAACAAATGCTGTCATTGTGATAGATCACATAGGATCTGTTGTTGTTGTTGCCTGTATCTTTTATTTCTTTGCTTTATTCTTTATTCCTTATTAATTTTTTTACCTGTTGGTAGGTGTTAAATATGTCACAGCTTTCATGTTGTGTGACAGCTTTCTATCTCTGTGCTTTTAATAACAATCCCAGCATTATCTTTATATGGAAACAATTATTGCAAGATTGGAGAAGCACATACTTATTTGTTTCTTGCAGCTCATAGTATGCAAAGAGCAGGCTGCTCTAATCAGTGAAGTCTGTGAAGAATTTTGGCAGACTAACCATAGACTGCATTCTTGCAATTCATGTAAAATAATACTGTGTCTAGTAATTTTCCTGTATTTTTTGTGGGTTTTTTTGTTTTTTTTAATTAACTCTGAGATTCAGTCTGTATCTACTTGTTTACTGAATAAAAGCTACCAGCAAGTGTAGGGGGAAAAAATCGGGCATGTAAAGTTTTTAGTGTCCAGTTCATACCTGATAAAATGGAGGCACAAGGTATGACAGCACTGGAGCAATGCTAGCCTGAACTTTTTTTTCTAGCATGTGATTAGTTTAGTAATGCTCAGTGGCTCTACTTAAAAGGAAATGGTCTCTTAGAAGCTTAACTAATTCTTTTAAGTATTTTCTTTTGTTTGCTTGGGGTTTTTTTGGTTGTTTTGTTTTGGTTTTTTGTTAATGTCAAAGAGGAACAATATGAAGGAATATCAGCTGTGGATGGTAAATTGTGGGACCCCTCAATGGGCCGTGAATTCAGATGAATAATTAATATCATCGGAGTTCCAACTTCAAACATTGATCAGTCAAGTATTTCTGAATATCATTCTCTTTGATTGTGAGACTGAGATACAGAGTGCAGAAACTTTGAGTGAATGTTAAATAGATAGCAAATTTTGTAAAATGCTGCCAGTGAATCAGTATAAATAAATGCTTTTGTAGCCATAGGACAAATTGGATATGGTACTTTCTGTAATAGATACCCATTCTCTTTCACCTTGTTTTATCTCTTCCTTTGATATTTATCTTTTTCCTATCTTTTTCTTTTCACCCAATTTTTCATCCTGTTACCTGTTTGTTACTATACTGCAAATATTACTGCTTTTCAAGCCCATCAGGGACTTCAGTTTTTAAAGTATTACCACTGTCAGGAATGATTTTTTTTTTTCCTTTTGGACAAGGAAAGCTGGCCTCATATCTCCTACACATCAGTTTCCTTACAGTTTAATGCTCTGTTAAAAAGTACATAAGGCAGTTGTTATATTTTTAAAACAATGCTGAATATAAAAGAGAATTCAGGAATAAACTAAATTGTATAATTTTTTAATTTTTTTATTATCTTGGATAAAATAATACTTAGAATCTTGGAGAACTTGTTTCACAAACAGAATTCTTCTGTTGTGGAAGTTATCAATGGATACTTCCGTGTATAAATGGAAGTAAAAAACTCTGGTTTGGTTAAAAGAAATGGGCCTGTTTCACATCATGCACATAGATTTGTTTTCTGCTTGACTCAGCCATGATTTCCTTTTCTTGTGGATATGTTCCAGCATCAGTTGATCTTGGTGGCAGACTTCCCTTTTGACTTCAGAGGTGTAAAGTCAGTCTACACTTATTTTGAAAGCCTTCCAAGTACATGTGCCTGACATTGCAAACAGCCAAGTTAAGGGAGAACAACTACATAAATGTAGTGTAGGAATAAAAGCAATTTTTTTTTGTCAGAGTTCCAGTGGCATTTGGTATGCCATGGATATGACAAAGAAGTCATGAAAGTCTGTTAGTAACTGAATATACACACTGTGGAGCTACATTGTTAATGTGATTTAAAATAACGTCTTAAGGCTTTTACTTGTAAATGTTTTGGGGTTCAGCTACAAGGTGTTATGTTGTCCCGTGACACAGTAATTTTTTAAGCATCCTACTGCTTGAAACAGTCTGTACCTGTATGGTGGCCACTGATCATGATCTTGGATTCAAGTATTTAATGTTTTTTTTTTTCCTGCTCTTGTTTTGGTAAGCAGAGAGACAGACTAATTTATGTGCTATTTTAGTGCTTTATAATTTAATGTTATTCATACTTTTTGTGAATAATGATGCCTGATTGAGAAATTGTTCTTAAATACAGTTGTGTTTGATACATGAGACAGAACATGTGATAGTTTATCTAATTCAAGGGCTACTTTACTGACTTCATGGCAGGAAAATAATAGTAATAACATTTTGAGCTTTTTTTAAAGTATGTGTTAAAATAAATTTAAGAATGCAGTTACTGAGCAGTAAAGCTATGATTTATTTATGAGGGTAGTTCAATGAGTGGTAGTAAAGTAAGCATGGTTTGTGAAGTATTTGGTATGTGCTAGGCACGTTAGTTGAAAATTGTTCAGCATTTATAGGGCAGTTCTTAGACTTCTGTTAATGTAAATTCCATGTTTTTCTGTCATGCACTGAAGTCATGCATGACTCTGAGGGAGTGACGACAAAGTCACAAATTACAAAAGTATTCTGTCACATTAAGAATTCTTAAATAATCTCAACACTGAAGAAACATCTGGGTTTCTGAAGACTGGAAGATTCTCCAAAGGTCTTTTGATGCTGGATCTGATTTTTGTGACTGCATACTTACTGTTTTCTTCTTGAAAACCTGTTCTTGGTAAAGATGGGGGGCAGGTGCCCATGCACAGTATGCCTCAAAAATCCAGGTGTGTTCCTCGTGGAGCTGGCTGTCAGCCATGGTATGTGGGATTCTGGGGGCAAGTTGGGGCACTTGAGGCTGGAGCGCGTGGTGTGGGTGCCCTTCTGGAGGTGGGAGAGTGGAGCTTGGGAGTGCCCAGGCTGCAGCAGGAGTGCAGGGCCCTGGCAGGAAGGGCACAGGGACAGGTTCCCAGCGCTGTGGTGCCAGCTGGGCTCCATTCCCCAGCTGGGGAGGGCATGAGGAAAGTAGAAGAGTTTCTTCCTGAAGTTGCTGCTCAGGTTTCCCCTTCTGGCAGCTGGAAAACCATCAGTACCGGTGCTTTGCAGGGAACCCGGTCTGACAGCCAGCAGTAGTACCACGTGCATCAGAGGTAGGGTTGAGCAACAGGTAGTGCTTTTGGAAAGAACAATTAATAGCTTATTAGTTGTGAAGGAGAAAGCAATTAAAAACTGGGAATAAGTGAAAATATGCTACAGAATGAGGTACTGGTGTGTACTTTCCTCCTACCATCGTCTTGCTCCAGATCAGTTTCCTTATTAGCATTGCCAGGTGTGGTATTCATGCTTCTAGATCTGTCACTGCAGCATTCTTGCACTTCTACCTGAACTAGAAGATAACAGCTTGAATTTATTTTTGTGTTTATTGTCACTGTTTTCAAGGATAGAAAAAAAATATTAATGGGTAGGTTCTTTATCACAGTTTTTTAATTTTAAACTGCTTCCAAATTTGAGTCCTAAATTAATGAAGTCTTTCATGTATGTCTGTCTGCGTATGACTGGGTAATTGTAATAACTTGTTTTTGTAGTGGATGATGCTGGTAAGATAGAACACGAAGGTTCTGCTGAAATTACCATGGAAGCAGAGTCAGAAAGTGGCTCTTGTAAAGTGGATGGCATTTGTCCAGAAGTCATCAAGGTCTATATATTCAAAGCAGATCCTGGAGAAGACGATTTAGGTAAAATACACTTGTTTGAGAATACTCCAACCTGACACTTGAAATTTTGCATGAGACTGTGGTTTCTCTCAAGTGGTCTGTTAAGACCTTGTGAGTCTGACACTAAAGAGTTGACAAACTTCCATTTGTTTGTGGTTTAGCATAGATTTTGGTCAAGTGTATTTAAAATATTTTGCTCTGGTCTTCCTAATCAGGGGGCACAGTAGACATTGTGGAGAGCGAGCCAGAGAACGACCACGCGGTTGGGTTGCTCGATCAAAATAGCAGTATTCGTATTCCAAGGGAGAAAATGGTTTACATGACTGTAAATGATTCTCAACATGAAGACGAAGACTTAAGTAAGTAGGTGGCTTTCCTTTGGGAACAGGGATTTTCACTTTCAGCAGTGCAGCATTCCTGTGTTGTTTTTGGTTTTTTTTTAACTTCTTTTTCTCTTAGATGTTGCAGAAATAGCTGATGAGGTCTACATGGAAGTGATTGTAGGAGAGGAGGATGCCGCAGCTGCCCATGAACAGCAAATCGATGACACCGAAATTAAAACTTTCATGCCCATAGCTTGGGCAGCAGCTTATGGTAAGTAATAACCGAAAGAATTACTCTTGGCGACACTGCAACAAAGTGCCAGGGATTGGTTTTTGGCATGTAGGCTAGAGTATTTGTGCTTTTGTGTTTGTTTCTAGAGTTTTAGTTTAAGAATGGTTTCTTAGCATAACAAGTCTTAAAAAAGAAAGGAAGATGGAAGTTGTAAGGCAGGCTTCTTCTTGTTCCTATTTAACAGGCATTTTCCTTCATATTTTCATGATGAGAAAGGGGAAATATATGAGCTTCCAGCTGAAAAATTGAATCTCAAGTACATCTGTTCCTCAGAGTTTTAGGACACAGTTGAGAGCTGGCTTGGGAGTAGAATGGAATATTTTTACTGGGGGGAGAGAGGGTAAAAAAAGAAGGAAAGTGGGAATATGTAAGATTCAGGGTAGCAGTAAAAAGCAGCACTGAGCTCTAGCTTGATTTAAATGCTTTCTAGAAGGATCATATAAATATGTGATTTCAGTAATGGCACAAATTAATTGATTAATGAAAGGAAGTTGAAGGGAGATATTAAAATGGTAGCAGAACCTATTTCCAGCATGCAGAAGCATTTTTCTTGATCCACTGGTATGTGAGCACCAACTGGTGCACAAACTGATTTCCCAAACTTCTGTAAGCTTAAGACCAGAATTTCATCTAAAAAAGTGTTTCTGTGTTGCCCATTTCTCCTTCTAAACAAAACAAAAGAAATAGTGGAGTAGAGGACAAAACTTACATGTCTGCATGATGTGGATTGTGGTGATGGTGCCAGAAGACAATTGTGCTGGGAATACAGTGGGGGCTGGAATCTTGGACCTAAGTCAGGAAGGGCAAGATTTCAGGGAGCAGTGTGTGTTTAAAAGTTGCTTAGGGTGTGCATGGTAGTGCACCCAAAGCCTTGTCTTAGGCCATATAGTGGTGAAGCCAGTTTGAGTGAGAAGGAAATTACATAAGCCAGTCTGAATGGGCATTAAAAATCAAATCGAGTGAACTTGAAACAAGCTGGATATTAAACATTCAGTGATTTTGGAGGAGAGGGAGAAAATGGAGCAGAATTCATTAAAAAAAGTGAGATGAAATTGAAAGGAGAATTTAAGAATGTGGGAAACAGTGAAGTGGTTGCGTTGTCAGCAGTAAGCAACCTAGCATGCAGAGTGAGAGACAGTGGGGACAGGAGGAAATTAAGCATGAAGGCCTGAAAATGGCAGAGGAGCACTTGAGCTAGCATATGGATGAGAACCTTCAGGCTCTGCACATGTGCCTGGCTCTGAATCTCCTTACATTAATCATGAATATTAATTCTCAGCACTCTATGAAAGGAACAGCTATTGAACATCTTGAACTTTCTTTCCACTTGAGTCTTTCTGTTTTATTTGTGTGCTTTGCTTTCACTCGGAAATGTTGGCTTCTGTTGATTCAAGTAAATACTTGACCACAAAATTTATTATTTAAAGTTTACTTATGTCCTTGAATCACCAATGTTAAACTGATTGCCAATAAGTACCTTCTTTAATGTATTTGTAATTTTCAAGTTTGTTTTACATACAGTGATATCATTTGTATTAAACACAAAGCTCTGTGAGGCAAAGACTCTTTCCTTCTTTCTGTTACACAACACTGAGCATGCTCTTTGTTCCCAGTAGAAAGAATTTGTAAGTGTTAAAGCATCAGGTGTACCAATAGTAAGTAGTGTTTGTTTGCCACTTTTTGGGCTATTCAGAAGGATTCTTTGATCACAGCTCTAGTTCAGAAATTTGGTGTGTGATAAACTTCAGTCAGGTGAATTCAAACATACAGAAGGGAATGGGAGCTCATACACAAATGTATTTCAGGACTGAGGAGAAAATCAGGCACAGTCAATACTGTGACATGCTATTATTTACTGATGTTAAACATTTTGGGTATAATTATCAACTAAAGAGATTCAAAAAATGCTGCATTTGAAGAATGCTCTGTGTAATGAAAAGCCATTAACTGCTGTGCATTATGGACTCCTGTAAAATTAGGTTAACAAAGCTAATGCTCATAGCACCGAACATAATTCCTAAGCTACATGGTGAGACTTTCTGCAGCTTATGCTGTACATGATTACAGTTTGATTAAATGTCCAGATAATAGTTTATCATTTCTGTTGCTACCACTGTAGAATCTGTAGTCAAATTACCTGCAGTGTTGGTAGTAACTTTTTAACTTACCTTGGTAGGTAATAATAACGATGGCATCGAAAGTCGGAATGGCACTGCAAGTGCTCTTTTGCACATAGATGAGTCATCTGGACTTGGGAGACTGGCCAAGCAAAAACCAAAGAAGAAGAGGAGACCTGAGTCCAGACAGTATCAGACAGGTGAGTATGTGGTGCCTGGCTCTCATTCATCCCGGCACTTGCCCTACAGGTGCACGTGGAGTGTCTTGTAAAAGAGGGAATTGGGGAATTACTTGGTTGACAACACTTCTGCTTTATAAATCAGTGCATATTTTATTTTACTAGTTTTAAATAGATGGGTCATTTGGATTGTGGCAGGTGTTTTAAAGGAAGGCATCTCTGGCATAGGACAAAGTATTGTAGCAAAAGGTTAAAAAGCTATATATTTAACTGGCCACACCCATTTTAATGTTTAACGTAACTTGTTAAAAGGTGGTGTTAGATAAATGGTGTTCTGTAATACTGGCTTTTAAAAACACTTTTTAGTCTTTATTGAAAATATACAGAACAATGCATTTCATTGTATCAGCTCAGTAGGTAGCTGGAAAGACTGAACATTGTATATTAATGTTCAGTAGTGTAACTTCTATACCCTTTCCTGTTTTAGTGGTGAAATAAAATTGCCTTGATGCTTGTGCTGATCATTTTCCTTTCATCTGTAAGAACAGAAGTGTTCTGTGGCATAATTTGGTTTCTGTTGTTAGTGTGTAATGTTCAGAATATTTATTTTGTTTGATAAAGTTGAAAAAACACAACTTTTTTCTTCAGTAGCCTTGCCTTAAATAATACTAGAAGTTTCTTTCCAAATTGTGACTTAACTGTAGGAGTTCTGATTTGTTTAGCTTAAGTCAGTAAACTGTGCAGATGAAAGTTGGCCTTTTCTATTTCCAGCTAGTCAGTTCTCCTTGTCCAAACATTTTTTTGGACAAGACAGCTTTTTTTAATGTGCCTAGGCAAATTCAGGCTGAAAAAATCTGGGTGATAGATAAATGCAAATAATTCCCAAAGCTTTGAGGTTTCTCTGTGTGAAACATGTTTGTACTGATTCCTGCTTGGTACCTCTTCAGATTGTAGCTGTGACAGATGGTGTAAGAAGGAGGTGTTAGTTTGGGGGCATCTGAATTGTAGTCAGTGGCAGGTGATTAAACTGCCAGATTAAACTTTTATCTGCAGATTTGTGGAGAGTCAAGAGAGTAAGCTTTGCTTACTAGATGATATTCTGTTTAACAAGCTGGCTGCTGGTCTTTGCACCAGCCATTGGTTTCTGCATGTATTTAATGTGTGAATTCAGAATTCTTCAAAATAGAATTCTTTGAGGTGAAGAACATCTTTGGTTGTCTCCATCAAAAAAAGTGTTTCCTTTCTCCTAGTAATAAAAATGAGGGAAAATAGTAATTCCTCAGTTACTTCTGCCTCACTCAGTAACAAGCTTGTTTATTGTATATTATAATGTATGTATCCCATCTTTCTCAACAATTCATCTTACTGTTAACATCTGACATTCATTGTAGTATTGTTGTATAATACTGATAAAGGGTTTTTTTGTTGTTTTTCAGCAATAATCATTGGCCCCGATGGTCATCCATTGACAGTCTACCCCTGCATGATTTGTGGAAAGAAATTTAAATCCAGAGGTTTCTTGAAAAGGCACATGAAAAACCACCCGGAGCACCTTCTTACTAAGAAGAAATACAGATGCACAGACTGTGATTACACTACGAATAAAAAAATAAGTTTACATAACCACTTGGAGAGTCACAAGCTGACCAACAAAACGGAAAAGCTTATCGAATGCGATGAGTGCGGGAAAACCTTCTCTCATGCGGGAACTTTATTTACTCACAAGATGGTGCACAGGGACAAAGGAGTTAATAAAATGCACAAGTGCAAATTCTGCGATTATGAGACAGCAGAACAAGGGTTGCTGAGTCACCACCTTTTGGCTGTCCACAGCAAGAACTTTCCTCACATTTGCGTGGAGTGCGGCAAAGGGTTTCGCCATCCATCGGAGCTCAAGAAGCACATGCGGATCCACACCGGCGAGAAGCCCTACCAGTGCCAATATTGTGAATACCGCTCTGCCGACTCTTCCAACTTGAAAACCCACGTAAAGACTAAACACAGTAAGGAAACGCCCTTGAAGTGTGATATTTGTTTCCAGAATTTTTCAGATACCAAAGAGCTACAGCAGCATACGCTTATGCATCAAGAAAGTAAAACACATCAGTGTTTGCATTGTGACCATAAGAGCTCAAACTCGAGTGATCTGAAACGACACATTATTTCAGTCCACACAAAAGACTATCCTCATAAGTGTGATATGTGTGATAAAGGCTTTCACAGGCCTTCGGAACTGAAAAAACACGTGGCGGCTCACAAAGGTAAAAAATTGCACCAATGCAGACATTGTGACTTTAAAATTGCAGATCCGTTCATTCTGAGTCGCCACATACTCTCAGTTCACACAAAGGATCTTCCCTTCAGGTGCAAGAGATGTAGAAAGGGTTTTAGGCAACAAAACGAGCTGAAAAAACACATGAAAACACACAGTGGCAGGAAAGTTTATCAGTGTGAGTACTGTGAGTATAGCACTACAGACGCCTCAGGCTTCAAACGGCACGTGATTTCCATTCACACAAAAGACTACCCTCACCGGTGTGAGTATTGCAAGAAAGGTTTCCGAAGGCCTTCCGAGAAGAACCAGCACATTATGCGACATCACAAAGATGTTGGGCTGCCTTAAAGTCTCTTTCACAGACTTATGGCTGGAATTATAAAGGAAATTTGCCTTTCAGGCAGTTAGCTTATTTTAAAGCCAATCACCTGCGATCACACACACACACAAAAAAAAACAAAAAAAACAAAAAAAATACTGTGCATTTGATTTGTTGCTGTATAAAAATAGGATTATTGCTTGTAGTTGACTTTTATACCTTTTGTTCAATAGCGTGTTCTGAATTCTATTCAGTTTGTTTAATAAATGAAGAAAAGATGGCAACAATAAAGTTGCATTTAATAAAGTAAACCCTGTCTCTTACTGAATTTTTCAACCGTATTTAGTTTATTTAAGTATATTTATCTTGCTGACCTCGTTGATACTCACAGTGTCCATGTTAATGCAGTTTTGTCGTGAATTTTAAAAATATGACATTTCTCATGATAAAATTGTCAGAGGTGTGTATAAAATGGGGAATTGTCATGTTGACAGTAAAGTCACTAGAGCCCATCTGATTGTCCTGTTCTAACTATACAGATTTTGTGGCAGGTTAACTATTTTCCGGTTGAGGAGTTACAAGTCTCGCTTTGTGTTTTCATTCTGGTTTCAGAGAGAAAAATATTTTAAAAAATGGTTTGGGGCAGTTTTTATCTTTCCTGAGCAAATTTAAAAGTATGCGCAAATATTACATTTATTGTTCTGTGCTTCTTTGTCTTTGAAAGGTTTTGTGTGTTCCAAAAGAGTTGGGATTTCCCCACTTCTGTCTTAAATGTTGGAAACGTAAAATACTCTTGTTCCATTTGCAGAGTTAACAATAGATCACGACTGTCTGTATGTGCTGGTAAACGTACCTCAAACTTTATGCTTTTATGTATGTTGGTATTTCTTTGAAAGAGCAGTTTGTGGTTCAAGTCACATTTTTATTGTTAGTTGCTTTAGAATAAAACTTAAGACCAAGAGGTGCCTCGATTTTGGAAACCAGATATTTACAGTGAGAGGTTAAGAAGGGAATGGAGCGGAGCAGATGAGTTCATAAGGAGTAGATACATTGGAATGTAGATATCCGTAGTTAAGAAAAGTAACTTATGATAGATGCAGTTCTGTTACTAAATTAGATGTTTTTCTTCAGCCATTAATAGCTATGTTCAGCTGCTGTTTATTAATCAGTATCCAGAATTAACCCAGTTTTTTTTAATCTCTTTATAAAGAGCTGGGAGAATATTACAATTATTAGATGCAATTTTGCCACCTGAAGACTATTATAAAGTAGCTCCATATCATTTGCTAATTGCAGTGTAAATATACTAAGCACAAAGTCATGTACTTTAACAACAACCTTGGAGCAAAAAATCCAAACCACTTTAATTACAAGTCAGATTCTAGGACCTGGCCGCGCTCCCTTTGCTCAAATTCCCGCGCCAGCCACTCTTTGATGGATTGTAGAATTCATTCCGGCTGCCTGCCAGATTGGGATAGATTTGTAACCTACAATTCACTAATGGAAAGGCTTCAGAGACTGGGCCAGTGTTAATTCCTGTTTCTAGGCAGGTGAACTTCCAGTTGAAATCAAACAGGAATTTTAGTGGTGGTTTCAAGTCCGGGGTGATAGAGGGACAAAGGTTTCCTTTTTGGATGTGCATCTTCTAGGCCTTTTGTATTTTGTCTTGTTCCTGAGCCCTGCTCATCCCCACTGCTCATCCCTCCTGTCTCACTGTAAGGTGAAATTCTTGTCTGTAGTGTGCGGTTCAGGAGAGTCCAATGCCACATCACTGCCTGTGTTGTAGGATGTTTTTTCTTCCTTTGCTTGCAGTGCTCCCAGCCTTGCCGGGCATGCTGTTGTGTAACGTTGCTCCCAGCGGGCCATGTCCCTTAGTATGTAATTCCTGGCTGTGCTGCCTTGTGCCTTCCTTGAAACCCCCACTGAAGCCAGTGGAGTTCCTGTGTGGCCATAGTGTCTGTTGCCTGCTGCTGCCAAACCAGATGCAGTAAAACCCAGCAGAGATTCCCACTCGCTTCTTGCAAAGTACCTGCCTGTGATTCCTTTTTTTCCTTTCTTATGTTCAAGCATTTTCTAACTGGAAACCTGGGAAGTGTACAAAATCTGCATAAATTCCCATAGTAGTGCTGAGGATTTTAGCCATTTTGAACTTTATTTTTTTAAATAAGCTGAAAGACAAAGAACACAATTTTACGCATTTTCTTTTATGTAGTCTGGAATCATACACACTTTTTTTTTTCTTTTTTTTTTTTTTTTTTTAAAGCACAATTTTAAACC
>VXBU01019604.1:72692-94447 GCA_013400315.1 Bombycilla garrulus | reverse complement strand
TTTTTTTTTTTTTTTTTTTTTTTTTTTTTTTAAAACACAATGTTGAAACCTTTTTTTTTAATAATTAAGGGTTTGGTCAAGTGGATTTTGTAAAATGTATTTGTCTGTATAAAGAGAAAATGAAATTATAGTTATTGTTAATGTACTGACATTAGTTACAGGTTAGTTTTAATTCTTAAATAATTTGCTTAGCAAATGCTATAAAATGGATGTTTCAGTTTAATGTTTAAAAAAGGTACAGATTTTTACAAGGACATAATATAAATTATTGTTCTGTAGAAAATACCCTGTTAAATATTGTATATGTCCTTCCCTCTGTACACTTTGTAAAAAAGACAAAAGAAAAAAACAAAATACATAGAACCATATAGGGATGTGTGACATTATTGTAATTGTGTACTTGATAATAACGTGAAAAAATAAAATTCAGAATATTTTCCTTTTAATGAACGTTTAGTCTATTTGATGCCAGTTCTGAGATGGAGCCTTGTTCTGAGGGACACGGTCAGCTGCAGCTCTACTGCACTTTAGCTTCCCTTCTGCTCCCTGTGCTGGGCAGGGGCCATTCCTTTGTCTGTAAATCTGCAAAAGTGAAGGGGATGGCAGGTCTTCGAAATCCATTTTAATGCCTCGTTTTATATTAAAGAATTCACATCCGATAAACTTGTGATAATGCCTTTGTGTTTTTCAGCAAGGTGGTTACCTACCAAGTGCTACTACAGTGTCCCAAAACGCCCCAGCAGACCTTGAAACGCACGAAGGGCGCTGCTCTTGCTGGGGCTGAATAAACGTTTCCTGGTGCCTCCTTTGCCCTGCGAGCCTCGGCAGGAGCCCGGCTCCCCCTTCCCGCCGGATGGGCGAGTGGCTCCGCAGGGAGGCTGCCGGAGCTGAGCCTCGCCCGGCTGCTGCTCCTGGCAGGGCAGGCAGGGGCCGGCTGCGGCTGCAGGGCGCTTGTGGCCGTTTTCCCTCTGCTCTCGGAATGCTCCAGCCCAGTTAGATCCAGCTGGGCAGCGGGAGCTCCCGTGGCAGCGGTCTGTCTGGCGCAGGCCATCCTGCCTTGGCAGCACAGCACCCAGCACCAGCCTGCTGGGTGTCACTGTCCTCTCTCTGCACCTGCCTTCCAAGGGAGGAGGTGGCGTGTCTGCTGGC
Source organism: Bombycilla garrulus (assembly GCA_013400315.1). Lineage (NCBI taxonomy): Eukaryota > Metazoa > Chordata > Aves > Passeriformes > Bombycillidae > Bombycilla > Bombycilla garrulus. Next base: position 93,298 of record VXBU01019604.1, on the reverse strand, counting down.
CCAGATACCTTCAGGACACTGGTGCCAGTTCACTCTCACTGGTTCCTTGAGGAAATGCTGACTTCTCATCTCAGTGATTCAGCCCCACTGGCATTGGGCAACTCTTCACAGGAGCAATGTGTCACGCTGCGGAGCCAATGATCTCCCTTTGATTTGGTTTGGCTTCTTGTTTTCCCCATCTACCTGGTGTTCCTCAGCCACTCATCAGGAAATTGTACATTGAGTACCAGAGATACTCAGGGCCCTGGAGAAGAAATGCACCCAATTCTGGCTGCATCGTTCACCTGTGACAAGGGCCGGGAGCAGTTACCAGCTCTAGGCTCCTGCACAGTAGCAAGTCCCCCCTCCTCTAGGGCCTCCCCTTCTTCCTGTGGGATTTCCAGAGCTGTGGAAGCTTTACTGCTCTGCTGAGGAATCCTCCACTTGCCCAGGTGCCTGCAGCCCACATGGGTGATTTCCCCCTCACTGGGACACAGAAGCCAAGGCACCCAGGGCCTGGATGCCTTACTTGTAAGCCAAAGGCTGTGTCACTAAACAGGAAAATAAGCAGCTGGATAGCAGCTCACTGCTGTTCCCTGGCTTGTTAAATTAGTAATTAAAATTAATATATAATTAATAGGAAATACAATTAATAAATTAAATAATTATGTTAATACATTAACAGTTAGGACAGGTAGAAAACTGACCAAGGAGGGGCTGGCTGGAACCCATGAGGAAGTGAGTAGAGGGGTCAGGGGCAAAGAAGTGGTTGTTGATACACACAAACAAAAACTTCTCCTTTGGTTTTTGAGAAGTTTGAAGAAGGGATTGGTTGATTTGGTTTCCTGTGAGTGCTGATGCAGAAAAGGCAAGCATTTTGGTAGTTTATTCTCTTATAAAAGTAGCATAAGTATCAAATAAGACTGGAGATGTCTTTTTTTCCAGACCTATGATAATCAAGAATTCTATAGACTAAGAGCATTTAAAAACTACAAGTACGGGTGATTCAAAGGCCACGTACCACACAGTTTTTTGTAATATTTACTGGAAATCCACAAATCTGTAAAATTTTATTGTTCCACTCAAGAAAATAATTGAGAATCATCTCAGCACAAGCCCAGGCAAAATCAGGATAAAAATTACAGCTGCTGGGACCAAGTAAAGAAGGGAACATAAAAAGAGTTAAACACAACAAACACCTCCTTATGTTACAGTTATAGCACGTGTGCCCTAGCTTTGAACAAACTCCTCCAGCGCTGTGGTAGTGCAGGGATGTGTGCTGGGCTGTCCCTGGTGTGACAGCACAACCCCCCAGCGCCCCACAAAGCACCGCTGCTCACCCCTGCTCTGCCTCTCACCCTATTTTCTGCCGTGGTTTAACCAGTGCTGGAGGTTCACTTTAAGCAGCCCCACCGCGGAGCCGAGGGTGGGGTGCCAATAGCTTCAGATGAGTAACTCCCACTGCAGCGCTTGTTCTTCTTGCCTCCTGGCTGGGGGACATCTGTCAGGCACTGCCCTGAGAGCCAATGCTCCTGCGCTGGTCAGGGGCTGAGGAGCCTGAGTCTGTTTTGAGGAGCCAAGTTCTTGAAATCAGGTTTATGATGGAAAAACTCATGCTCTGTAATCAAAGCCCAACACAAAGCCCCAGCCCTGATGAGAGTGTTTCCAATAGGGACCACAGAGGTGCTCCTGCCCTAGGAAGCAGAAAGCCACATTTCGATATTTTTGAACTAAAGTCTGGCAGGTTGGCTAGAAGCTCAAAGAACAACCTATGAGCACAGGGTCCAAAAGTCCTGCCTTGTTCTATTTAGATTTCTTGGTCTTAGTTCAGTTGTTCACATCCAGGCACAAGAGCCAGCTGTGATTGATTTTCTTGGGACTCTCAGGTGCTACCTAAGTCCTGAGGGAAACCCGTGCATGGTGGTTTACCCAGAAACAAGTACAGATGAAAAGACACTTCATGACAAAGGAAGGACATAACACCGACTTGATTTTTCTCTTGCACTGGCATGAGAAAATTTTTTGTTAAGTCTGATACTGTGAAGTTAGCTCTAAGAGAACTAGGATGTATTTTGTTTGACACAGCCCAGGAAAACAAAGAATGCCAGGATTGTATCCATTTGAAAGCATGAATCATAATTAACAAGTACTCACAGGTACAGAAGCTGGGATGTTACAGAGAGTCAAATGACTGGCAGAGGCAGAGAATGCTAAGAATAAAGAAGTGCTTGAAATCGGCAAAATTAATATATACTTTATGTATTTGCTCTATTTTAAAATGTCATTATGGTATCATTAATACCATTTTGCCTATCTATCATGCCCCTACTAAGAGAGCACTTCAGTTTCCTTACTTCTTAGGCTTTTAATGCAGCAGTTTTGCTGAAAAGTTTCTGGCATGGAGCAATGTGAATTCTCTGTGGGTAGTCAGAGCAATGCCAACACTTGTCCAGACTCACTGAGCTCCTTCATTGTCACTGCACCGGACAGTTGACCAGTATCACAATAAATCTAACATGGATGCAGGAGAAAGCACCCCACAATCCCATATTGCCATGCCAAAGAACTTCCTGTAGTACAACAAACAGCTGGCAAAAAGACCCCAGCAAGCCAGGATGGTGATAGCATCTCATGGTCACTGCAGAGCAAGAGGAGCCTTGATCCTCCTCTTGTCAGAGCAGCTTGGGGCTCAGGGCTGTCACCACAAATTCAGATACTTCACATGTGCAGGCACAGAGCCTGGGAAGGATGAGAAGAAGCTGACTGCTGCAGAAAGACAAACAGCCTGTGCTGCAAGTGTCCTGTGCCAGGATTTCTGTGCAAGCCTGAAGAGAATCCTGGCGAGAGTGCAGAATTGGCTCCTACATGAGGCTGGGGGATGACGGATGCATGCTACGGATGAGGCCAGGGAGCTTTACTGCAAATGCAGACCAAAACCCTCCCCACAACTTGGATGGTAAGTGCCTGCTCTGGCAAGGCTGGCAAGCAGGATCCCGGTTTGGACACTTTCCCGGGAGTCCCAACTTGGGCTGGGTTGTGGGGCCTCCTGACAACTGCACACAGGGATGGAACCAGTCCCCTCTCCTCCTCTGGCTCTGCCTGGAAGGAGGAATGGCTGCTGGGCTGCCAAGAGTGACTGAGCAGCAACTCCTTTTCCTACTAGATACTCCTTTTCTTCATTGGGAGATGAAGACAATGAAATCAAACCCAAAGAGATTTCCTTCTTGTATCAGGGAGACAAGGAGGCTGGGAAGGATGCACCAGCAGCTAAGCACCAGCCCCTTGCATTTCCTGATGCAGAAGACCATTAAAGCAAAGAGAAAGCCCTATATATGCAGGACCATCCCCAGCTTTTCAGGGAGGGAAAGGACTTGATTTACCATCTATGTTCAAATAAATACAGGTGGGACAACCGGTGTCCCGCAGAATACACATCCATGTATGAAATGCACCAGTGCTTGAAAGACAAAAAAATTTGGTGAGTGATGTCTCTTCCTTCAGTATGACACAGCTCTTAAAAGAAAACTAAATTAATGTGATCTTGACTCTGAAACTTCAAAGTGATTCCAGATTACAGAGCAGCATCTTAGAGTTGAGCTCCAAGTGCCTAAAAATAACATTTATTCCCCATCTTATTTATTTATTGATAATTTTTGGAGGAGCTGTAATGCAAATGGCAGGTAACATGCAACCAGTCCTGACGGCTCTGCCTATCCTAATCAGGAGGCTAGATACAGAAGAGCACCTCCAAAGGAGAGAATCAATGCTGAGGGCAGCATGTCCATCCTTTAGTCACCCTGGTGCCTTTTGCATGTTTGGATGGTCAGGGTCCATCCTGGGGTGCAAGATCACCCCAGCAGGGCTGGGAATAACATCTCAACCACTGAGCCGCTGCTTCCCTGCAGGTGGGCTTTTCTTCCCCATCACATGAGGGAGTAAACTCTTGTATCCAAAGCCTTATTGCACCTGCCAGTGCTTAGCTTATTAGTCCTGAGAGGCTTGTGAGTCTTAAATCAGTGATCCTATTAGTGAGACCAATATTAGGAACCGATATTAGGAGTGCTGTTCCCTCTTGGGGCTGCCAAGTTCAAAGGGCAGAAATCACAGGTTTCCTTTTGGATTTTGGTTTGCCTGGCCAAGATCAAGTCAAGTTCTGCTGCCCAACCAAATGATGGCTGGTTCAGGAGTGCACAGCTTTTCCTCCTCTGTCTCCACAGAGGAGACTCCATGAGCGTGTGATGCCTCCGGCTGCAGAGAGCGGGTTCGAGCACCAAACCGACACTTGGAGAGCTTTGGGGAGAGCTGGTGAGGGATGTCTCCAAAGTAGAGGAAGGCTGGGCAGCTTTCCCAGCTGATGTGTGCTTGGAAGGCTTGTGGTGCCCCTGACCTCCTCTTTGAGGCCAGCAAGAGGCAGAAGGGGCGAGACGAGGGAGCGGCTCCGGTGGAGCTGGAAAGTCCGCCTGCGGCAGCTCTCCGGGAGTCACCGGCCCAGAGCCTCTGCGGCAGCACCGAGCTGCTCCAGGGCAGAAGCCTCCCGGTCCCACGCACTCCCCGGGCCGCGGCTCTGCCCTCCGAGGCGGCGGGGCGGGCCCTCCGCGGCCGGCAGGTGGCGGTGCCGGGCAAGGCCGGGCCCGCGGGCACCGGGAGCGGCACCGGGAGCGGCTCCGGAGGGGTCCTGCTCAGCCGCGGTGCCCCGGAGCCCGCGGGAGCCGGCAGCCCAGCCTCCTCCCGGCGCTGGCCGGGCCTCCCTCGGGCATCCCCCCGGAGGGAGCCCCGCGGGCAGCCGAGCGCCGGCCCCTCCCGGCCTCAGCTGCCTCCGCCGGGGACGAGTTGAGCGGGAGGATCTGCCCTGGCAGCCAGGGAGCGGGACCTGCCCCAGGCTTCTCGCTCAGACTCGGTGTGACGGGTGTCCCGCCAAAGCCCCGAGCCGGACAAAACCCAAAATTCCCACCCTGTGGGCCGTGGCAGTGGGCGAGGAGAGCAGGACACCATCCCGTGGGGAAGCAAGCTCAAACTCGAGCTGCCGATTCCTCCGCGAGAGATGTTTCTTAAGGCAAAGTGAGGACGGGATTATACATTGTCCTCCTCACACAGGCAAATTCGTTCACCAAAGCTACTGTTGTTACAGCGAATACCAAAGGAATTAATGATTCATCACTTAATTTCTATTTCCCCTCCTCCCTCCACCTTGATTGCTTTAATAAACTGGTCTGGAGCCAACTGCAGCATCAGGTTAATAATGACTTTAAGCACCATTTATGCTGCTATCGTGGCAATTTAAATTGTCACTTTCTATTAAAAGGTCTAACTCTAAATGGGTTTAGCTGAAAGCATTGGCACTGACAGTGCAATTAAATAACGAAACTCTTTTCTTGGGATGTCAGTGCAAACACACTTTAAATAAAGGGTCAGAAGCACCTAGCTAATTTAAACTACAGTATAGCTTTCTTGTGAAGAATAATACCTGATGCAGGGAATTTTTTCCATGCTGTGTGACAGTTTTCATTGTGATTGTAAGAGACTTAAAGAAGTGATGTGCCAAATGAGTCCAGCAGCCTTTGAAAACCTCTTGTCTTCCTGATAAAATTGGGCAGTGCTGCATAAGCAAAAGCCATAATTTCTCAGCAGATACACATGAAAAGATATTGATCCTAAAGGACTCTGATTTACAATTTCCTCCAGACAGTTTGTAAGAACAAATCACTTTACTGGGCATCCATCTGATCCTTTGTCTCTAGCTTTACTGCTTATCTTTCAGAAATATTCTCTGTATGGTGCACCTTGCATGTCTCACATTCCTTTTATCTGTGTCTCTGGAGTAATTTATAAACCGTATTGTTCTGTGGGAAATTATACTCCTGTGCATAGGGTTTTTACAGATCACCTGTAAAAATCACATCCAGTTCCTCAACTGGCTGCAAAACAAAAGCTCTTTATCTCCAAGCTCTGTGTAGCAGCTGCAGTGCCAGTGCCAGGCTGTCCAGCCAACTCCTCCTTCTCTTCTACTCTGCCTCAGCTCTGCCTCCTCTCTGGGTCTGGCCCTTCCCTCCTGCACAGGGCACAGACTGCTCCTCCTTTACCAAACACCTCCTGATCCTCAAATCTACCCCACACCTTTCGTTGGTTTTTTGGGGTTTTTTTTGTATCAAATAAAAATCCTTTTGCTGCAAAAGCAAGACTGTGAGACTATTTAACGTGTAGAAGGTGTTTAACATCCAAATCAAATTACCTAGCATGAATATTATCAATCACAGCTCGCTCAGCTTGTGTTGATTTTCCTTATTCCTACAGAAGAGGCAGCCTGAAAGCACAGCCCTTTGCTAGACAGGATGACACAACTGTGACCTTCAGTGTCTGTGCCTTAAACAGGAAGTTAAAAAAAACCTGAACAGCTTTAATGTTTTGTATTTTGATTTTAACATCTTTAAAGGTTCTCCAGCACACAACAGTGTCCCTTACGTAATGACCACTGTGGATTTTCTGAAGTGCATTGCATGTGCTGGGAATAAATGAGTGATTGTTCATCACATTTAAGCTCCCCCATCCCATTGTCAGTTGCCACAGTTATTGCTCTGAATGACAGAGAGATACATCTTGAGATAAGTATTCCTAGGATGGCTAAGGATACAATATTTATGTCTACACAACTACATTTCCAGCTACAGAGAACTCCACTTTTTACCACTTCACTGAAAAGGAAAAAATGCAGTGTCAGGTTGATTTATGGCTGGCCCTTACAAAAATAATACGCAAGAGGAAAGGATCAAAAGTCCATTTCTTTACAAAATTTGGATGTTATTCTGTTTGTTTGCTTTTTTTTTTAATTTTTATTTAAGAAAAGGAGAACAAGAAGAAAAATACACTGGTATCCTGAGGAATGAAGGAAAGGAATGAAAAATTGTAGAAGTGAATCGAGAGTACATGCTGCTAGGACTTTTTACTTAATAATTTTGTTATCATAAATGCCACATATTTGTCTAAATGAAAACTTTTCATGAGAACAACTCCATCTTCCAGTTTCAGTGGAGCTCGTGTTCTGTGCAATGCCTGAAACCTGCCTTTCTCTAACATTTGTCTTCTGGGTTTTCTGTCTTCAACTTTGCTGGACACACCTGGAGCAACCTCTGCCCTGAGCAGGGGAGCTGAACGGTATCAGCAATTGAGAGAGACAGGAAGACTGATTTGGTGATCAGTATTCGTTTTTACTGAGGTTTCCAAAACACTTATATAATGTTTCATTGGGTTAGTAATCTCTTGTTACAATCTTTATGTTAAACATTACAAAGACAAACTCACGAATTTTACAAAGATCTCTTGCTTGCAGAGGGTGATTCAATCTCCTTCTTCCTGGCACTTGGGTCTTAATCCACTCAGATTGTAATCTTCAGACTTCTGTTTGCATCTGCCAAGGCATCCTAGTTATCAGACTGGATATGCTGATTAAATTGGTAGTGCTCTCTGTCCTGTGTGCCCCCACAGAACAGATTCTCCCTGAGGGTGCAGTCTGTGCTCGAAAGCCCTCAGCCAGTCGGTAATTCCGTGAAATCCAGCAGGACAAGGAGCTGTTTCTCCAAGACAGCACCACTTGCTGTTCCCGGGGTGTCCTGCACAAGGGCGGTAGGGCTGGCTAGAGGATGAACGCCAGCACAGGGGAGCAGTGAGTTTGCTGGGCACAGGCGTGGTTTTGATCTCCTGAAGCGGTTTCTGATTCTGTCTTCTCAGAGGAACACTCAGCTCCACATGGTTTTATACAGGGCAATAGACTTCCAGTGGGATAGAAACAGCTTCCACAAAGGCCCCCAGTGGCAGTGGGAACTGCAGGAGAAAGCGAGGGGAGGCAAGGGAGGCACCCCTTCTTCCAGAACTGCAGGGACCAGGAGCACACGTGTGCCTGTGGGAACCATGCTGGCTATGTAACAGTGCTGTGCTCTATGTGTCTTTAAACGTGAGCATTGTACCTGACTTTTAAAATGGAAACAGGTGTCTTGGTTTTCAAAGACAGGTGCCTGCTGAGGAAGGCAGGAACTTCTCTTGGAATAGAAAATGCAACCCCCCTCCCTCCAAATTATAATTTCTAAAATTAAAGGGCTCTCAGGCAAAGATATGAGGATAGGAATAACAGTTCTTTAATGTGTATAAACAAAATAAAGTAAAACAAAACCCAACAAACTACAACTTAATAGGAAAATTAGACCAAGATGCAGTATTAAACAAAAACAAACCCTGACAGTTAGAATACAACCTGACACCCTGTCAGTCAGGGTGTTGGTAGCAGTCCAGTTTGAATGGTGGCTCCAGTAGTGCTCCTGGGGTGACAGATGGTTCTGCTGAAGCAGAGATCCTGTAGAAGGGCAGAGTTTTCCTCCAATGGTCCAGTGATGATGTTGAAGGGTCTGGTCCTTCCTCTGGAAATCCAATGGGAGAGAAGGCTGCTCCTCTGGGAATCCAGTAGAAGGCAGATGCCTGTTCTGTCCAAATGCCCAGATTATATCCAGGTAGGAATACTTGGCTCCTCCCCCTGGGCGGAGCTTCTCACAATGGGCTGATGTCATTCTATGAGTCATGTGGTGGGTCCTTAATGGCCCGTTAAACAGGAAATGGCTCCCGGAGGGAGTTATCTATGACTCATGGGGCAAGGTGTTAATGGCCCATTAACAGGAGATGGTCTGGGGCAGGAGGCAAGGAAAAAACACTGCCCCTCCTGATTTTAACAGCTCATGAAGATGGAGATAGAATACAGACCTCCTGGAATATTTTTACATTGTAACCTAGGACAACAGATTTGTTAAGTGCTGCAAAAATAGCCAAAAAATTATTAAAAAGATGCTTTTGGTTTGAATACATTTCCTCCAGTATTCAAGTTTATTGGACTAAGCTGATAAAAGCCTTCCTCAGACAACTGTGAGACTTAAATACATACATATATACATACATGTATATGTATATAAACCTCTTTTACAGTATTCTGTTCAATTTTTTGGTTGTTTGTGTTTGTTTGTTGTTTCTTTAGGATACAGATTGCATTTTCAATTTTTTTGGACAAAAACATCTTTTAAAATTGGACTTCTATTTTTCTTTTTGCAGGAAATAAGACTTCAAGAAAATGTGAATTATAAAAATAATTTAATACTTAAATACCAAGTATTTTGAGGCTTCTGTTTTTTTTCTGCAGAGATAACAGTGTGGCTTTTTGCAAGCATTTCATTGAATTAGCTTTACTGTCATGAATGTTTTCAGTCACAGTAAACTCCTAGTAATTGTTGACAAATGTTTATACAAATTACTTTCTGGACATGCAAATGTTTGCACTGCAGAAATTGGCCCCTAAGTATTACCTGTCAGTCTGACAAGGTAATAACTTTGTGTCGTGAGACTCGAACACCTCCCCTGCCCACAAATACACAGCTCAACATTCAGGTGGAACTTATTCAAATTCTCGCTTCCGCTTACAAAGTCAGAATGAATTGGTGGGGAGTAAATATCAGAGAAAATGTAAACTGACTAGATAGAATTGAGAGAGAGGAAAAAGAAACAAAGGGCATCAGAGAAATTTTTCTCTGAAAATTATTATGCAGGAATGACAGCTTTGAACCAGGACAGGTACCGCATTATTCAGCTGTCAGCAAGGGCTGAGGGATGCTGGGGGTGCTGTGATAGTTGCTATATGAAGGTGCTAGTCAACTTGTCAGATGCTAGAAAAGAGGAAATTGGTGGCAAGAGGAGATAATAGAAGAGGCAAGTAGAGATAAATCAGAGAGATGTTAGACTAAGGAAGAGATAACAGATGCTGCCATGGGAACTGCCAAGCAAGAGAAGAAAAGCTGGCTTGGGTCTCAGATAGACCACACACCCTGCAACTTACACATTAACATGAACATATCTTGTGAGAAACAAAAATACATTCTAAGAAAATAACAAAATGATGAGGGGATGAGAGAAGCAGGCTATCAGGAACACAAGAAGTATATGGAAATATTTAATGAATTTGTCAAGACAAGAGAAAGCTGTATTGAATGGGTCTCTCTATGGTCTAGTTGACAGTATGTTAAAATTGCTTCTGCCTTTTGAGGTTAGTTGCTGCCTAAGGTCACAGTGTGAGCCATGTCACTGACACACGGCTGCCTCTGCTGGTTCTTACATCTGAAACCTTTCCTGTTTTTTCCCAGGTTTCTCAAGTCATATTAATAAAATTACCACTTCCTACATCTTTGCCTCACTAGCATGCAAAACATCTGCTTTTCTTTCTCTTTCCTATTTTTTAACAATCTCTGTATAATGATTTTTGTCCCCTCAGGAATGCTGGAATATATCTATTCCAAGCCCTGAAATGATGAAACGTAAGAGGAATAAGTAACAGCTGTTTTGAAAACGGTTCAAGAAATAAGGAGAAAGTGCCCAGCAGTGCAGTTCCCAGTGGCTCTAAATCATCTCCTTCCTTCCTGAAACAGATGCTGATGAAATTCACCTTGATCCAGGATGTGCATTTGCACTGGGAGAGCAGTGTCCTGAGACAGGGGTGAAAAGAGGCTTTGCTGGCACTCAGACAGGGTGCCATCTGGGATATGCCCCTGCAGCTGTCCTCACTCTGGCAGAAATGCCACAGAAATCAGCTTGCTGCCTTCAGAGTAGCCTGCAAACACGGGGCTGGTCTCCCACTAAATGTCAGCTGCCGGCTGTGGGTAAGAGCCCAAAGCAAGCCCTGAACGCTCAAGATCCCAGTCCTCACTACAAACATCCTGGAGATCTCTCCTTCTTCAGCCCCAGCCTTCCTTACAGAGGGAGCAGAAGAGGCACGTGCAAGGTGTACCTCAGCCAAAGGTAAGTCACCTCAATGTATCTTTATTGCCCAAGTCTTCTGATGTGGGAATATCAGGAAATATTCCTTTGCCTGCCCTGAGAAGTTTTGTTTCTCAGGAGAGCACAGCTTTTAGTCTTTGGCCATGGAAAAAGCTTCCAGGACTTTGTGAGAAGCTGAGTTTTGTTAATGTATATAGTAGATAATATTGTAGTTTATCACAGGGTGAAAAAGTAGATTTTGGGTTTTAGTATGGAAGGTAGATGGAAGACAAGATGGAGGATTTTGGGTGTTAACTTAGCCTTCTTCTTTCTTCTTCATCTGCTCCATTTTCTGCGGTTTTGGTGGCACAGTGATCGGTTAGACAAAGTCACAATGCAGATGTTACGTGAATGAAGAATAATTAGGAATCGGTAGGAAAGTAAAAACATACTACGTGTTAGGTACGTTGTAAAACTTAATTGGATAAGGGATCAGTGTAAGAACCCTTGAAATCGTCCATTTTGTGTTTTTCTGGCACATGTCACTGAAGTGTGCAGGGCCTGTTGTCATCTAAGGCTCTGAACTGTGATAAAGAAATAATAAACAACTGAAGACCGAAGCCAGCGAGTCCCGCTTGTCTCATTCCTGGTTCCTGACCCTGGCACAGACTTTCCCACAGGGGACCTCGTGGCGGCGGAAAAGACTCCAACAAATGGTGCCTTGTGTGAGCACCCACCAGATCAGTGTGGAAAATCTGACATGTGGAGCTGGAATTTCTATTTCAGCTTGAAGGACACAGTGAGAACCTTCCAAGCTGTCTACTGAAAGATACTGCTTTCGCTTCCTTACGGGGGGACAGGCTCTGAGTTTCACCTAATGAAAAGGGCATTGAGCCTTTGCCAAAGAAACCCCTCCTGGGTTATGCCAGGTTCTGAAAGTCCTGCTCTGCAGTCTTCTGCAAACTGGAGCCTGAATGCAGTCACTCAGGATCTGAGTCTCCATTCAGGATGGCTGTGGTGTGTGCCTACATGTTTACTCCAGATGGAAGAGGATGACAAATTAACACTTTGAAGTAAGCAGGATGAATGTGTGGCAGGAGTAGAAGAAAACTGCACTCAGATAAAATCAAGATATGTACATAGTAGATGACAATACTCATTAGAACCCTATTCCACTTCAAATTGCTTTTCATCTCTGGCAGGTCTTTGCAAATTTGCTTAATTTTTAATCTTCCATATCAATGGATCATGAGAATTAATGCTGTCAGGAGTATGTCAGTGCCACTTAGGCAGAGCTGCATCTGGAGAAGGTGGCTTTTTTGCAGCATATTTGCTTGAAGCATAAGAAATGAAGCATGGCTATCAGGTTCCATTCAAAGGTTTGAGGGGGCAGAAGTGCAGAGAAAATGAAACTTCTAAGTATAAATATCTGTTCTCTATATAAAGCCCTTTGTTTATTTTTAAGGCTGATGTATACTTACTCTTACAATTATTTGGCAATGACTTTTTGTATTACTCCGGACTCCATTTTGCTCTTTGGACAGTCACGAATTTCCAGCTGTCCCCCCTGACAGCTGTTAAGATGATGTTACAGATGCTGATAGGATGTGATTATTTTTTAGTAATTTATGGCTCATTATACTCAAGGAGTAAGCTGATCTGAACCAGTTTTTTGGCTGATACAGATGCCAGACAATAGAGCTATCCAGACTCCCTCTGCAAAAGAGGCCTTTATACTTTGGAATAAATCATAACAGTTCTGCCCAGCAAAGAAAAACACTTAAATTTGGTTGCCACTTTTTAAAGTATTATTGAAAAATGATGCCATTCCAAACAGGACAAGCATCAGAAGGATTCACTTACCCGTGTGATGTTTCTTGTCCTGTTGCATCCATCTCTGGAGGGACCCTTTCCTCCACACAAGTGCACACTGCCATTGCACGGATGAAAAAGCTCACACTCAGGCTGCCTGACTTCCAAAACAGTTCTTGCCAAAACTAAACAGATACCACAGCTATTATGAATCTCCTTCACTATAATCACAAGACCTCTATTTCTGTCGAAATGAAGATACAATGGAAACAAAACATTTTAGGAGAACAGTATCATAAACCCACAGAGCAGTACAGGTTATTCATTATCAAGGCAATATCAGCACAACGGGAGCATTTAGCTGTTTTACAGTGGAAATCACAAAAAGTTGCCATTCCCTTGGGAAGGACCCAATTGCTTTCTTCAATGCCTTGTTTTCCCCTGGCAGCCTGGCTGCCCCTGCCTGTTTCTGTGAGTTGGGGGAGAGTCAGTGGAACCCTTGGGGATGACAGTGCAGATACACCAGACACAGCAATTCCAGAAGGGAAAACCCCTCACGGGTCGCCACAGGTTGTCAGAGGTTGCAGAAACCTCCAGGGATGTGCAGAAGAAGGCTACAGGTTCTTTTGCAAGTGACTGTCTCCGGGTATTTTTTTTTCTTTTCTGCAGAACCACAAACAATTTATCAAGGTTTGTAAGTCCCTGAGCCAGGGCACCACCGGGCTCAAGATCAGAGCTGCCCCTGGATTTGCAGTTTTATGTCTGGGGCTCATTTCCCCAAGACACGGATCAGAGGCACAGACACCATTTGCACAGAGACAGGGAGATGCACTAGGGACAGCCACGCAACCTTTCTCTTGCCAAAAATCTCATCATTTTCTGGTTTATTGTGACCTGTGTATTATTTCATCACATCCCTGAACATGCAGCTATCCCTGCACACTTTAGGTGTCTGTCTGAAGCCCAGCTTCCAGTTTACACCTGCAGACTGTGCATTTTTGAGCTATTACAAATGTGTGCCTAGCGTTTATTTGAAGCATGATTTTGTGTTTTCTTTCTAGCCAAACTCTGCTCCAGATGTTCTTGCTTCTCTGCCAAACCTATTCACCTCTCTACTTGGCTCTGTTTGCACACGGATTAGAGGACAAAAAATTCAAAATTGAATGTGGATGTTTGTGCTCTTCTTTCACCTTCACAGTTCACTACAAACTCAGACACTGCCTGTGGCTTTTCAGTGTTTTCTAAACCATGAATTTCCACGAATGCATGTAGCAAGAGCTATGGCACTGAGGTAACTTTCAAACAGCTACAAACTGAAAATATCCTTTTTCTTGATTGTAACTTTCAAAATAAAATTTCTATTAATTACTTAGAGGGGAAAAAAAACAAGTAGAAGCTTCAGGTTTTTTCACAGGCTGTCTTTATATAAAGGTAAAAAGTACAGTTTCAGGCTGTAGCTCTGATTTTGTAGGAAGACAGTGCAGGATTTCACCCGTGCTCAGGCTGCAGGCACAGGCGATCTCACTGCCATGGTGACTAAACCCACATTGACAATATTTTGCATTCCTACATGTGTGCTCTTTTCTTCTTGCTTTCTGGTGGGTGCTCTGCTTGCTCCACAAAACAGTATATCCCTAGTTTTGGAGCATGTTGTGGCTTAGGTTTTAAATTGTATTACTCCATTTTAATGATAATATTATATTACAGTTTTGCAGTTGTGTGTGCATGTTCTGGTTTTGGGCTTGGTTTTGGGTTTTTTTTTTTTTTCCCTTCCCAGTAATAGCAGTACAGGGAGAGCAGACAGCATTTCTGTCATGTTATGACCTGTTGGAAGAAATGCATGATGTGTCCTGCCCAGCACCTGACAGATGTGAAAAAAGCAGTCTGAGTCATCAAGGGCAGAGCGCCTGAGATGCCCCAGTCAGATTAACGCCAGCAACTTTTGAAGAGACCCCTGTTCTCCCCTCCAGGAGACTGCTGTAAACCACGATCTCCAGCTTGGTTTTGGCTCTGCAAACCCTATTCCATAAGGTCCTCAGCTTTTCCTAAGGTCTGGTGTCCTGAATCAAGCTGAAAAGCAGAAACATCCACTAAATTAAAAAACAAAAAAAACCAAAAAAACAAAACAAACGAAAAACCCCAAAAGAAGCCCAAAAAACCCAACAACTAATTTGTGTGTAATTTCCTCACTAAGAAGCACTGTGGTTTTATTTACATTACTTTTTTATTTTAATGATTTTCAAAATGTTTCATATTTCAAAATTTGCTTTGAACAGCAGATGCAAAACAGTTCCTGTAGGAAATGTCAAGCTGAAATGTGTTTACATAAACCAAAATTACAAAACAGCTTCCTGACAACAAATATTTTAAAAATCACCCCTCTTATCAGAAGCCTCCCTTCTGGCATTTTTGACACAAAACCTCAAAATTCTTGACAGCCCTGCTCTAGTATTTGGGGGTTATAAATCAGGGCTGGGAAGGAAAAGTCTACAGAAATTCACCCCAGAGGCAGAACTTCTTCATCCTTACCTATTCCTTTTGATGCTCAAGATCTGTGAGGTTTGTCTTTGCCCATCAGTGCCCTTGGACACGTGAGAGATGCTCTCAGAGTGGCATTTACTTGGTCCTTAAGGCATATTTGTCTTACTGCTCATCAACACTTCTTTGGGGAAAAACTTCTTCCATTGCTGAAAAGCTCTGCAATCAAATATGGGTACTTTATCAGAGCAATGGCAGGGAAAATGCACTCCCTGCCTCTCCTCTCCCACAGGATGCTGATTGTTGGTTCCCCCCCTTACTGCCAGTTTCGGGTCCTAATTTTATAAGGTTCTTTCAGCTCTTTGTTCTACTGTGAAGCACCGTGAATTTCCTTTCTGTAATTCCACTGACACAGGCAATTGCTCCTAAGTCACTTTAAAAGGGCAAGACAGGGCAAATAATTACTCGTAACTGGAGGAAAGCGTAACAATACCGTTAAAAAATGCATAGTTTGATTCTGCCTCTGTATTTCTCCCCTTTATTGGCTGCCAGAAACTGACCTGCTACTTCAGAAGTAAGATAAAATCAAACCTGTTAGCTTCAGATTTAATGAAAACCTCTTTCTTTTCTCTTTTATTACTTCTGTACTAGATAAGAGTCTTTGTCTTATCTTTCCTCTTAAGAGCGTGAAAGCTTCTGGCTCACCTGATATTCTTTTTAACATAGAAATTTGTCCACCTGAATCAGCACTAAAATTAAAATTCAGTTTTGTTATCTTAATATATTTGTCGTGACTGTGTTTATTTTTATAGTTGCTGTCATGATCCAGCTAACAAGCAAATCCCCTTATTAATTTATTTTACAGTGATATAGATGTTCCTTTTCTTACATTAATGGCCCACCTTTCCTGAAATGGGTAGTTTACTACTGGTAGTTGGTGAAAAATCAACAGATTTATACTGGAAAGGGCTGATTTGCATGTAGGTCCAAAAGTATATTATGCTATAGCTGAAAAACAGAATTTAATTTAATTATTAAACAAGTACATTCCTTTGAAATCTGAACAATTTTAGCTGACTCTTCTGGTTCTTATCTGGCTATCCAGACTTGTGAGAAATGTGATGTACATTCCCTGTAGCACTGAAAATTGATGACTTACTTTTCTAACACAAATTTGTCCTGTTAGCTTGAACTCTGCTGAACAGGACAAAAAACTCAAAAAGTTGGTTTTCCTTTCCTGTAATTTCACCCAGTTCCTCTGAATTTTCATGTAGTGTTTCATGTATGACTAAAGCATAGCATTGTTCTGGCAGAGCACAGAGAGGGAACTGGAGATAGCTCTCTTCCTGAGAGTGAATGAATTAAGTCTAGGTTTTGGCATTATTTAAAGTCATCAGATAGTATTATTTTTCCTCTCATATTTCATTTTTTTCTGTCCTTTCTGTAAATGTTCCTTTTCTTTTATTTCTTTCTGCTTTCTGTCCATCACAGGGAAAAATGAATGAAGAACCAGTTGTTTTCATTGTATTGAAAGATTAACCCAAGCTTGAAGATTTCTTTACACAAGTTTTTACTGACATTATGAGTTTCTTGCATCAGCATAGATCACATAATTTCATGTAAGCATCGTTGCAAGTACTTTTACAGCGCTCCCTGTGTCCACACTCTAGCAGAGGTACTGCTGAAGCTCTACCTCCTTCTCCATGAAGTTAATGTACAAATGCAGCATTTCAAATCCAGCAACAGCACTTAAAGGGATAATTACCTCTCCCATTAATGAGTGTTAGGCTCTTTCTGGGATGATTCAGTTTACCACTCCACATCAGTTAGTCTCCAAAATTGTCTGAAGCCAATGCAGTGGGAGGAGGTTAAACAGTTAAAATCATTTGTCTCTGTCAAGCTGGCTGGTTTATCTACGTGATTGGAGGCCCATGGCCAGAACTGTCAGCAGAAGAGAATCAGGTAGGCATAGTAACCTTTCCTTTCCTTCTGGCGCCTCTGGAGTACGTTCATCTACAACTCAAATCCTTTACTTTGTACAAGTGAACCTGAAATGCCTACCTTGTTTTTTAACCTTACTTAGCAAATGCAGCTGTTCCACACATTGGAATCTGTCCCTGGAGCTCAAAGTTGTTGAGGCCCTCTCAGAATCAGCTGGAACCTACTCCAGGTGATGTATATTTCACTGACTAAAGGAATGGGTTTTGAAATTTGTGTACCCCGTCAGGAGATAGTTAACCTTGCCTCAGAGCTCTTCGCAGTATTGTGTTTGTGGCTGGACTTGATCATCTTAAAGGTCTTTCCCAGAGCGAATGATTTTGTGAAAAGGGCTGCATTTCCCATCTTTCCCATCTGCACTGATGATGCTGTTGTCTGCTGCACTTCCTACAACCAAAATGCAACAGCCTATCCCATGTATCCTGTGCAACAGAGCTTTGACTCTGTCCCATGAGACAACCTGTAGGATCTCCTGCTGTTCAGTTTCTGAGCCAGCGCTGCCATCAGGTTTTTTGTCTATAGGCTTGGCCTACCAACATGGGGTAGAGAGGCTTTGTCACCTTCTGAAGGCCAGAATTCCTCCTTCAGAGAGACACCACAGATGGCATCAGCTCCTCTGGACCACATGCTGTGGGGCAATGATTACAGCAGACACCCTGTTCCACAGAGCTAAGAGGACCCACTAATCCCTGCAGTGAGGCAGGTGAGAATGAAAGTCATCGTAAAAATGGAAGAAAGATGAGCATCTGCAGTGCTCTTTACAAGATGAACACAAGTAGAAGCAAAGGGGCAAAGCAGAAGCAAATGTTTCTTGAGAAGAACCAAGTCTGAGCTGTGCAACATCTGGAAGGGGGCTGAACCACAAAATACTCAAAAGGCCCTGGTCAACAGGGGCAGTGAACTGTGTCCAGAGGTGGTTTTTATTCTGAGGACCCGTGACAACCTCTTGATGCATCTAAATGGATAGGTGATCCATTTATAAATTCTCTTCTAGTGCTGAAGAATTTGGGGGTTGGTTGGTTGGTTGGTTGGTTGGTTGGTTGGTTGGTTGGTTGGTTGGTTGGTTTTTCATGGAAAATACAATATATTGAACTGAAAGGTTAAACCGAAAACTGGAATAGCGGAGGTAGGAGGAATACATACTCAGGCTCATGGGAATTTGAAGGATTGGTTGCTGATGTAGAGGCACAGCTTAGAGGGCAGAGCAGAGAGGGCGCTGCTGAAGAGTCTGGTCTAAGAAAGTGTGCACAGAGCAGCAGACCTCTGGCTGTGGTAACTGAGGGATCATGGCACATTCTTCAGTTTGCTTTATTACATTTAAACATTTATCAGGCAAATATTGTTGCCAAGACACAGTCCAGGATGTGAGGAAGAGGTGATGCATACCCCACCCCATCCCCCCCGCCAGGACATAGGGCAGCTTTTAAGGAAGTGGATCCAGTGTTTGACCCAAAAAGGGCAAATGGTGTTTCTAACAAAAAGGAATCACAGGTCTGTGGTTCTCTTTTTAGACTCTATTTTGCATGAGACACTCCAGTAGAAGAAGAGAGTTGGATGGACCCCTACAGCGGCAGGTGGGAATTAATCTTTAGTCTCTAAACTTCAACCTGTTAGTTTTATAAAGGTTTGAGACGGGAAACTCTCTAATGCCATGTTCAGTGTCTGCTGCAGTAGTTGTTCCAAACTGGTATTTCTGAATGGCTTAAATATGACTGTCAAGTCCAAAACTGTTTTAAGTTCAAGGAATTCTTGAGTCTCTTATACTTAGTGTATGAATGTGTTGTGTCTTTAACACAAACATTGCCAAACCTGCCTCATTCAGAAAAAGGAATTCACAGGTAAGGGGTTTTTATTTTTAGCTTTCGGGGAATACAAAGAGCTGGCAGCCAAAATAGCAACAGATGGGAATCCTGCTGTGTCTGCTCAGAAAGAACATTCAAAGGCCTTGGGCCATCTTTAAATCTCAGCAACTGTAATGAGTTTTTGGTCATATTTTGGAATATGTGACCACCTGAAAATAGTTGGCTAAAAAATCCAAGGAAACAGAGTAGAAAATGAACGGTCTCTTAAGGTAATTTCCCTCCCGACTAGCAACTGTTTCTTCAGGATGAGAAAACAGATTTTCACATAGAAAATAAACTGGAGCAGTGTTTCATGGATTCTGCCTGTATGTTTCTGCAGCTGGGCAGCAGCAGATGTGCTGGATGGAGAATGCTCTGGGCAGATTGGGAAAATGGGGCAGACACCACTTTCCCACAGCCACTTACTGTCCCATCCCTTCTGGTGAAGCTGGAGGGCTTTCATCTTCACCTCTCAGTGCAGTGAAAGCAATGTCAGCAATGCCAAGCAGGACTTGAAATAAATTACTTTGATCTGTGACCAAGCTCTCCTGACAGTAACAGAACAAGTTGTCAGTAGCCTCATCTATTTTTTCCCAAATCCTGCCGCTCTAGAAGGGGCCTGCCCTCCTTCAGTCGGGTGCCTGCTGGTGTTAGACAGTAAGCAGCCCGGTTCTCCACTGCACCCTTGTGCTCTTGATAGCAGTGTTTCAGTGTCAGCCCTGTCCTTCCTGTAAAAACTTTGGAAATCCTGTGAAAACTGCAAGATGACAGCCCTTACCACAGGGGCCTTTGGTGCTTAGAAATGTCCCTAAATTCCTCACCTCCCCACTTCAATTTCTCCAATTTTCTAGAACACTACCATGGTGAAGGGAAGCCTCCATATGTATTTCAGCTGGTTTGTGACTTCCTTTATTTACCCACAAATTTCTCGCAGTCCTTTGCATCTCATGCCGATTCTTGCTGTCATTTTCGAGGGCTGTCCACTGTGCCCCCAGCATCTTTCTCGTGACTGGCAATCGCTTATCACTGCATAATAATGAAGGTAATTAGGACGGTCCTGCTCAGCCCGAACATCACTGTGCTCATTATTACAGCGTGTCCCTGTCGCTTTGTCATTCAGCGCTGTAACCACCAGGGTTAGCCAGCTTTCAGCCCGACTCTCCTGAACAACTTGGTGGGTCACCAAATTCCGTCATTTCAGTACTCATTCCCTTTTCCTGGAAACTGCCTGAAAATGCTCAGGCTGCAGAAAGACTTCTCCTAGCAGAGGAGAAAGTGTGGGAAAGTGGAGAATCTCTCGATTTATTGCTACGCTCCCTGTGCTCTCCTTCAGCGTCTCGCCTCGCTGCAGCCAAGACGATCGGGGAGCCTCTGCGGAAGGGCCCCGTGAGAGCCCCTCAAACACCCGCCCCACTGACCGAGCACCTTTCCGCCCGTGCGAAGGCGGACACAGCCCTGGGGATCCCAGGGATTCCAGTGCCCCCTCGGCTGTCGACACCTGACTCCAGGTGCCCCGGCACCCTGGGGCGGTGAATATGCGCCCGGGGAGGGCCGGCTGGGTTCCTCAAGCACCGAGGCCGGGCAGAGACACGGGGAACAGCCGGGAACAGCCGGGAGCAGCCGCGGCCCGCGGCAGATGGGATGGGCGCGGGGTGGGCGCGGGGTGGGCGCGCTGCCCCGGGCTCGGCGCTGCCCCGGGCTCGGCGCTGCCCCGGGCTCGGC